>JAAALK010000290.1:26654081-27138008 GCA_019279435.1 Zizania palustris
ACCATTTGATGATAACCAGAATACGCGTCGAGGAAGCTTAGTAACTCCGAACCTGCCGTGGAGTCAACTAGTTGATCAATTCGGGTCATGGGGTAGGGGTCACGTGGGCACGCTTTATTCAAAGATGTGAAATCAATGCACATGCGCCACTTTCCGGAGGACTTCTTCCTGACGAAGACTGGGTTGGCTAACCATTCTGTATGGGCCACTTCTCTGATAATCCCAGCCTTCAACAGTTTTTCAACTTCGTCCTTAGCTAGAGCAGCTCTCTCTGCGGACATCTTCTGGAGCCCTTGTCGAACAGGCCGGGCCTTCGGGTTTACAAGCAAGCTGTGCTCAATAATATCCCGATCGACTCCGGTGATATCTTCGTCAGACCAAGCGAAGACATCCAAATTTTCTTCTACGACCTTTTCCAAGGAAGTTGCAACTTCGGGAGGTAAATCTTTACCAAATTGAAAAGTGTATTCTTTATCATCTTTAACAATGACCTTCGTTGCAATCTCTCCTTCGGGACTTGGTCTTGGAAATGACTTTTTCGAAGCTTCGGAGGAGGCTGAAAAAATTTCTCCATTATCTTGGACACTGTTACTTGCCTCGGATCAAGAGGAGGACCATGACCATATTCTGCCCTCCGAGCTATGGCTTGATCTCCGAAGATTGTCAGAACTCCTGATTGTGTGGGCATCTTCATGCACAAGTAGTTGTGATGCGCCACAGCTCCGAACTGATTCAACATGCCTCGCCCGAAGATGACATTATAAGCATACGGGGCATCCACCACATCAAAGATAACTTCTTCAGTTCGGGCTAGTAAACCTTCTCCGAAGGTTACTTCCAGGCCTATCTGGCCAAGTGCATCTAGCATAGGTCCTGCAAAGCCTTGCAGAGGACGAGCCGCTGGGAGGAGATGCTTCCGGGAAATGCATAACTGATCGAAGGCTTGTACAAATATGATATCTGCCGAGCTACCTCCGTCAATTAGCACTCTTCGGACTTCTGTCCCTGCAATATCAGCAGTAATAACCAATGGATCTGCATGCGGGAACTTGATACCAGCTGCATCCTCCGCAGAGAAAGATATTGGAACATGAGACCACTCCGGCATTGCAGCTGCAGATGACGAAGTCCCAATGTGGCCTACTTCTCGAACGTACTCTCTTCGCTGTCTCTTGGACATGCTTCCGAGGGTACCTCCTCCGGAGATAGGGAGAACTACTCTCTTCCCTCTATCTTGCCCTTCTTCTTGCTTCGGAGGTGGCATAACATTGGCCACTGGAGGATGCCTTGCAGCATCAAAATTTTCTATCCGCGCCACAGCCTGGACCGTCTCCGAGCGCACTGCTGCTGCTGGACTTCGGTCGGTACTACCTCGACCCGAAGTTCTCTCCAAGTATTCTCCCCGAAGGGTAAGAATAGCCTTGCAGGTGTCAGTTGCATGGCTTCGATTCTCTCCATGAATACAGCAAAAAAGGGTCTGGCCCTTGCCAGCCGTTTTCCCTGGCGGCCTCCAGCCATTGGACTTGTTCCCCGCAGACTGTGGAGCTCTTGGTGCAAACTTCTGTGGGGGTGCAATGTTTAAGACTTCAGAGCGAGGGTGCTTTTTCCCTCTTCTTCTATCATGTTGCACTTCGGAGCCTGGTTCTTGCGGCTGTGCCGAAGTCTTCACCTCTGCTTTAACTTCTGTCAATACTGTCGAAGTAGCAGTAGTCCTCCGAAGCCAACCTTCTTCTGACTTCGAGTACTCCTCGAAGTACGACATCAGCTGTGATACTGTGGTGATGCTTTTCCGATGCAGTTTATCCAGAAGGCCTTTATGACTGACGCCTTCTCGAGCCGCATCAACCACCGAGGATGTGGACAGCCCCCGAATTTGCGACTTCGTGTGAGCGAAGCGCTTGAAGTACTGCCTCAATGTTTCTCCGGGGAGCTGTTTCACTTGGAAAAGGCTTCCTGTAGACATGGGGGGCACGAAGGTGCCCTGAAAGTTACTTATAAACTTCTTCTTCAACTGTGACCATGAAGCGATTGATCCTGGCTTTAAAGACCAGAACCATCTCAACGCCACTCCTTGAAGGGCTAACGGGAAGCACTTCGCCATAGTTTCTCTGTCTCCGCCACTAGCCTCAATTGCTAGGGCATAAGAACGCGCAAACTCACTGGGATCTTCGTCTCCGGCATACTTGCAAAGCTTCGAAGCTTTGAACTTCGGATCGAAGCGAACCTTCTGAAGCTCGGGATGCAATGGAGATTCATTGTCGTAAGAGGCGTTCTCCGGGGCTTCGGGATAATCAAGATCGTCGTCTTCGTGCACTTCGGGGATAGCTGGGGTGGCTTGAGGGCGAAGCCTGTTCGCAGCCTCTTGTCGCCACCTCGCTACCTCGGCTTGAAGATTGGCCATTTGAGTGGCCATGTCTCCAAGGCTATCTTCATCTCCTCCGGAAGGACCTTCCGGGTCTTGAGAGCTGGTATGATCAGTTCGAATCGGAATGGAGGGTGGCAGAGTGGCTTCGGGCGGTCGAAGTGTGGAAGGGGTTGGCGGAGAGGTTTCGTATCCTCGAGGGATAGAAGCCCCTTGCGGAGTTTGAGGTGGAGGGATAGTCGAAGACCCTCCGACTTCGACTGTGTCGAAGGGTATCTCTCCGGAGATCCGAGAAGACCTCCGAGTGGGATTGCGAGGTGCGCTCCGCTTAGGAGGCATGATGTAAGAAGTTGGTAGAGAACGAAGTTTTTTGGACTAGGTTCCCCACGGACGGCGCCAACTGTTGGCGTAAAAGATTACGCTAACAGGTTTCTGTAGAAAAGAAACTAACAAACGAAGTGTTTGCGAAGCAAACTGTTCTAAGCCTCCGAAAGGATAATAGCTTAGAATAGTTCGAAAGTGTGTATTGAATCACTTGTAATCGGTCCTCATTACAGGATGAAATGGGGGGGTATTTATAGGCCTAAACATTAAGGAAAAGACCTATTTACCCTTCTATTACAACCGACATTAAGGAAACTATTCGGTTTCCTTAATAGGGCTAAAATGGTAAAAGACTAATCTAATAGGATAGAAGATAAGTCTTCCATCTTAGCTGGCAGAAAAGATCCTGAAGGGCTTTGGTTCGAAGACATACTTCGAACCAGTGCCTGTCTTCGGGCTTCGAACCAGGTTCCGAGCATCTTCGAAGAAGGTCTTCGGACAATCTTCGAACTAGTTGGCTGTCTTCGTACTGCTTTGGCAATAACCCCGAAGATGAGATATTTTCCCCCAACAAAAGTCACGTGCGCACTTCGATCCTGTCGGGAGGCTTCAAGTTCTTCTCCCTAGAGCGTAGCAGCAATTACCGGAGGCTTCACACTTCTCATCCTTCGGAGTATATCTTCGTAGAATCAAACCTTTTCGGGATTATTTCCCTCCAACAGTAGCCCCTTGAATACGCCTTCTTCAAATGCCCTACATGATGAGGAGGCAACATACGCAAGAAATAATTTATGCTCCCGGACCTAAAAAGCCAGAGGTACTTACAGACAGTTTAAGATAGCTTCGAATGCCAAGGGAGGTACTTCGAAAAGAATCCCTCATCCATGGCTTCGAAGAGCCATTAGTTGTGCCATCTCATCAAACGTCTGTCCTAATAACAAGTGTAAACCGCCTCGGGCAACCGATCGCTATTCCTGATGGGGAGTTACTCCCTCGGGATACGAACAGTCGTGAATATCCCAGGATCTTGTGTTCAGATGTTTTTTGCTGGCGGCCCCACTTATTAGTGACGTTTTCTTTCATCTTCTGAGTGGAAATAGCCGTTACTTTCAGTACTTGCGACGTAAGCCAATGACCTCTTATAAAAGGGAGAGGGCACACCACGTTATCGGGAAACCTTTCATCTTCTTCAAAAAACCTTCTCTGCAAATGGCTAAGACAAGGATCAAGGTGCTTGCTTTGTGCTCTTCTTTGGTCTAGAAGTAGGCGGCTGCAGCGGCTGCGACATTGACGGTGGTAGCGCCGGGGGCTTCTAGGGCTCCTAGGGTTTATGGCCTTCGGGACCTCAGACCTCTCTTCGATAAGTACCCTGACCAAACCTTCATTTTGGATCGGTCCACCTGCACATAAAGGACGATCAAGAAAGCATTGAGCGAGCAGGTAGGACCTGAGGTTGCGGTGAGGGTCCCTAGAGATGAAGTAATCCCCATGCCACGTGAAGGAGAAGTAGTGGTGTTTGAGGCATTTTTCGATGCGGGGCTCGGGCTGCCATCTTCGGGGCTCCTAGTCGATGTCTTGCGGATGTTCCACACGGAGCTCTCGCAACTCTCCCCGAACGCCATCACCCACTTAGCTATCTTCGAGTTGGCTATGTGAGTAGATGCGTGCGAAGAAAGGGTGGAGGTCTTCGCTATGATGCACAAAGCCAGCTACCATCCTAAGAAGCGGTATGGGATTGACGGTTCGACGACACTGTTGGCCTTTGGAAGCATCAATTTCCAACTCCGGAAGGAGTACAAGAAAAACTTCCTGGCAAAGGCCACCAACGAGCGATGGTACTCTGATTGGATACTTTACTAGTTCTACCCCGAGGTAGGGGTAGACTTTGAGCTGGAGGGACCTGTCTAGGAAATCTCCTACCAAATAGAAGAGGAGGTCTCGGTGAAGGCGAGTGCCATTCCGGTCCACCTTTGCCTTATGGACATCGTCGCTCACCGCATGAGCATGCAGGATTTGACGGAGGAGTTTATTGCCCTCCGCATTCCTCCCTTCAAGGCTAGCTGACCAATTGCCTTCTAGGGGTCCAAGGACGGAGGCCTTTGGGAAATCCCCTCCGAGTCCATAGGTAAACTTCTCGATTTCCTCCTGCACTTTAGATATTTTGCTCCAGTGTTTTATTTATATATTTTTAGTAAAATTTATACAGTGGTTTATACAGGCTCGCGGGTGACGATGACTCTAGAGCAGATAGTCCGGGCTACAGAAAAAGTTGTTGGAGCCCCTACTGTTGCGAAGAAAAAGCCGAGGCTTGAACTGGTGGGAGCCTAGGAGAGATTCAACAGGGTATGGAGCTTGCTCAAAGGCAAGCCCTCTACTCTTCTAGACTTACACCTAGGGCCTGCCAACACCCCGAAGCCCCGTTCGAAGAGGACGGCTCGCAAGCCAAAGAACCTAGCTAGGAAGGGGTCTCTTCTACCTCCTTCGGCTTCAACCCTCTTCTAGTACTGGTGGCCGAGGAGCAGATGGCCGAGGAAGTCTTGGAGGTGGCATCGGAGGCCTCTGAGCCAGAGGGGGCCAAGGGGGCCAAGACAACAGTGCTGGAAAGGGCCGATGACATCCAAGAGATGGAGTTAGAGGACCTCGGGCAGGTAGATGCCCTAGGGGCCTAGACGGCGGAACTAGGGGACCCCAGACAAGCCGATGCCGAGGGGGTCCAGACGATTGAATCGGAAACCTCGGAGCCATAGGATGTCGAGGAAGTTCGGGCAATAGAGCCCGAAGAATTGGCGCCTGTGGGGGCCGAGGCAATCGCTGCGGAAGAAACGGGGCACCGAGTGACTAGTTCGCCACTTAGGGCCTCGGAGGACTCTGGCGCGGACTTCCTCCGGATGTTTGAGCAGATGAATAGTCTGGATCAGTCTTCGACTAGCAGCGGCAGAGGTATTTTCTTTTCCTGACTTAGCTCCATACCTATTATTATTTGACAAATTACTTCAATTAAGCATTCGTACATATTTAAACTTGCCTTAGTTGTACCAGCGGAGGCCCCCTCGATGGTCTCTTCGCCCACGGTGAAGGGAGTTGAGTCGGAGGGTAAAACCCTTGTCGTGGTGGTAACCTTGTCTGACTCGAATGCCGAGGGTGTTCGGAAATAGGGGAGCTACGCTAGCCGGCATATTAAAAATTTTATGCTCTAGGCCCAAGACTCATGCGCGTGCAAGATCATTGATCGGTACCTTCTAGCACGAGACACGCTAGGTGCAGCAGAAGAAGATGTTGGAGCAGCGCGTCTAGCCTCTCCTCACTTCATCCTTGCCGTCCTTCACCGATCCGATCGATGAAGACGACGTAGTCATTCGCATGTAAATGTCAACTAGCATCACTATTGGAGCAACGCCTCCACGGAGTCCACATGTACAAGGATGGAGTACCTCCCACGGCAGCGTGCTAGCACCGCACGTGAGAGATGGGGATCCTTGACCTCAACATTTGAGATCAAGAAAGGAAGGAGAGAACTGTTGGGTGGCTAGGTCTAATCTAGGCTTCTTGCTTGTTCCAACACGTACTCCTCCTCTCCTTTTATAGGGCTGAGAGTCCCCGGTCGTCCTCATCCCGAAACCCAAAAAACCGTAACAGATCCAATCTGTTTGTCCACATTGGAACTTCCGATCATAGATCAGAACTTTCGACAGGGTATTTTAGGTCTCTCGATATAGTACGACACGGAAAAAATCCAATCTGTTATCGCCCACCTCAGAACTTTTGATACCATATCGGAACTTCCGATCAGTACAAAATTCTCTGATTCTGAATCAGAATTTCTGGCTCGTCCGAACTTCAGATAAAATATCGGAACTTACAAAGCAACATTTGTGTTGATAGCAAAAAATGGCATTAATGGTCGAAATTGTAAAAATATCAATATTTTGGTAATTTGGGCCGAAAATATGCCTTTCCTGGCACATGCCGGTCCAACCGGTCATAGTAGGCCGATCCAACTAGCCATGTAGGCCCAGTCAAAATGGCCCAATGGGTCCGGTTAGACCGGGCCAAGTGTGAAAACTAGAGATAGAGTTGGTTTCTGCTATAAATATAGGGGTGAGGCCGATTCAAAAGGTATCTCTCTCCTCAGATCTACTCAAAACCCTAGTTTTGAACAACACTTTTATTTCAATGGGTCATCATGACCTTTGGGTTGAAAAATGCCGGCGCCACGTATCAGCACGCCATGAACTTGATCTTTCATGAATTGTTGGGAATCATGTTAGAAGTCTACATCGATGACGTCGTGGTCAAATCGGACGCTATGGGAAACCATTTAGCCGATTTGAAGGTTGCTTTCGATAGGATGCGATAGTATGGGTTGAAAATGAACCCACTCGAGTGTGCTTTTGGCGTGTCGGCGGGTAAGTTCTTAGGTTTCATGATTCATGAGAGAGGTATAGAGATTGATCCTAAGAGACTTGAGAAGATTAGAAACGTTGCAGCGCCGGCATGCAAGAAGGATGTGCAAAAATTGCTAGGCAAGTTGAACTATTTGCGTCGCTTTATATCCAACTTGTCCGGCAAGATTGATGCCTTTGTCCCCATACTCCGGCTAAAAAATGAAGCCGAGTTCGCTTGGGGGGCAAGCCAGCAAAGTGCTTTTGAGAAGATCAAGGAATGCTTGTCATCACCGCCCGTGGTGAGAGCACCCAAGGCCGGGATTCCGTTTCGGCCATACATCACCACTGAAGACAGCGTGATTGGAGCCGTGTTAACCTAGGAGGTGGAAGGGAAGGAGTACGTCATCACATTCTTGAGCTGCCGCCTGCTAGACGCCAAAACCAGGTACGCGTTTGTGGAGCGATTATGTTTATCACTTTATTACGCATGCACACAGTTACGCCATTATCTTCTCCCCACCACATGTGTTGTCATTTGCCAAACCGATGTTATAAAGCACATGTTACAAAAGCCGATTCTAAGTGGAAGAATCAGAAAATGGGCTTACGCGTTGATTGAGTACGATTTGGCCTACGAGCCCTTAAGGGCGATGAAGGGCAAAGTCGTAGCTAACTACATAGTTGATCATCACATAGATGCTAGCTGGAGTGATGCTATTGCTCTAGTTGAGGTAGTGCCATGGAAAATCTATTTTGACGGTTCGGCTTGTAAGAATGGCCAGGGTATTGGAGTGGTTCTCATATCACCTAATGGTATGTGCTTTGAAACCTCGGCCCGACTAGAGTTTTCTTCCACTAATAACCAAGCCGAATACGAAGCTTTGTTGCTAGGTCTTGAACTATTAGAGTCTATAGGCGCTAAGCATGTTCACGCGTACAATGATTCATTATTAGTAGTACAACAAGTGTCCAAGAATGCTCAATGTTTTAATGGCCTGCTGAATAGCTACTTGGACAAATGCCTAGACATAGTTGCTACTTTTTATGATTTCAAAATATCTCACGTGTCAAGAGAAGCCAATTCAGTCGCCATAATTTGGCTCAGCAAGCATCTGGCTACCAAGTCAAAAGAGGGAAATTTTCTGTATTGGAAAAACCGATGTTTGGTCTCATTGCCGAAGCCAGTGATGCTGGACATGCGCACCCTACGGGTCGAAGCCCTCAGGTCATTGAAGGCCACCGCATGCCGGAGCCTCTGGATCAGAGTACTCCACCCGCCAAGGGGTCTGGCATGCCGAAGCCTGTAGTCCAAAGTCTCTCGGACGGGGAAGGCTCTCCAGAGTCCAAACCCTCCGAAGGGCTTCGGCCCAGCGCACTCTGAGCGGCCACTTCGGTCGGGCTTCGGCAAGAGCCGGAATGACTCGGGGGGCACCCCGAAATCAGTATTTTAGAAGTTCTTCCAGAAGGTGGACTAGCGAAGCCCTCTGAAATCTGTGAAGATGATTGGAGAATCCCAATCGTCCGGTTTTTGAAAGACCCTAGCCGAAGGGTTGATTGGAAGGTTCGGCGATAAGCGTTCAAATTCGTGTTGGTAGACGACACATTGTATCACCGAACCATTGACAGAGTGCTATTGAAATGTTTAGACCATGAGCAGTCCTAGGTGGCTACAGGAGAAGTCCATGAGGGGCTTTGTGGCACTCACCAGTCGGCCCAAAAGATGAGCTGGATGCTCAAAAGAGCGGGTTTTTATTGGCCGACTATGACTGAAGATTGCTTCAAGTACTACAGAGGGTGTGAGGCATGTTAGAAGTTTGGCAATATCCAATTAGCTCCTGCCTCATTACTCAATCCTATTATCAAGCCATGGCCGATTCGGGGCTGGGGATTAGACTTCATCGGCCAGATCTACCCTCCTTCCTCAAAGGGGCATCGGTTCGTGTTGATGGCAACATATTACTTCACCAAGTGGACCGAGGCCGTACCTCTCAAGAACATGACCCATAATGAGGTACGTGGTTTTATTTTAAAGCACATCATACATAGATTCGGCATCCCTCAAACTCTTATTACAGATCAAGGTAGTTCATTTGTTTCAAAAGAGGTAAGGGACTTCGCCGAATACTATGGCATTAAGTTGATAAACTCTTCACCCTACTATGCTCAGGCCAATGGTCAGGCCGAGTCTAGTAATAAAACCGTAATTAAGCTTATTAAGAATAAAATTGAAGTGTTTCCTAAAAGGTGGCATGAGGTGCTTTCCGAAGCATTATGGGCTTGTAGGATTGCGAAGCACGGTGCCACCAAGGTCAGTCCATATGAGTTGGTATATGGACAAGAGGTCGTTCTGCCTGTAGAGGTAGATCTTGGCTCCTTAAGAGTGTTGAAGCAAGACGGTTTATCGGTCAATGAATATGAAGCTCTTCTGAAGGATAATATGGAGGAAGTGACCAATAAGAGGCTAAGAGCATTAGAAGCCATAGAGGTAGACAAGAAGAGAGTAGCTAGAGCCTACAATAAGAAGGTTAAACCAAAATCGTTTCAAATAGGAGATTTGGTATGGAAGACGATTTTGCCTTTAGGCACGAAAAGTCCCAAATTTGGGAAATGGTCACCTAGTTGGGAAGGTCCTTTTAAGGTAGCTGAAATCACTCCTGGCAACGCATACGTGTTGGAATCCCTGCAAAGAGAGTGGTTTCGAAGGGCTTTGAATGGTAGGTACTTGAAACGATATTTCCGGAGTGTATGGCAAACGTCATAAAAATGTCGAAAGGCCGATATGAACAGTATCATATCAAGCTCATTGTGCTTTTAGTTCACTAGTTCACTAAAAGGCAGGGGGCATGTGTTGATAGAAAAAAATGGCATTAATGGCTACATTATCAAAATATCAATTTTTGGTGATTTGGGCCAAAAATACACATGTCCAGGGTCTGTCCGAAGCCCTACGGGGCCAAAGCCTGTCAAGCTATGGGCTCCGAAAGCCTCCAGCCAGCCCATGGGCTTCGGCCAGGAAGCCTTCGGAGGCCCACGCTGCTGAAGCTTCGGGAACCTTCGGAGGCCCACGCTGCCGAAGCTTCGGGAACCTTCGGAGGCCCGCACTGCCGAAGCTTCGGGAACCTTCGAAGGCCCACGCTGCCGAAGCTTCAGAAGCCCACGCTGTCGGAGCTTCGGCCCAAGGGCAAGCTTCGGCGGGCCTGGCCAAAGCCCACGCTATCGAAGCTTCGGCCCGAGGAGCAAGCCTCAATGGGCCTGGCCAAAGCCCACGCTATCGAAGCTTCAACCCGAGGAGCAGTGTCGCGCCCCGATTTAATAAATCAGGACTTTATTGAAATTCCATAGAAAATCAATAAAACAAGACGTTCATCATGCGACCTCGTACAATACAGGCAATCATTCACGGTTCGTAGACCGCATTAATACAAAAGTGAACAAAGGTGAAGAGAAACTAATAAAATAAGGGTCCTAGATGAACGCCTCCTTCCAATCTCGCCTTGACTGGGTCGCTACTCCAGACCTTCATCCTCCTTGTAGTAGACATGCTCTGATGGTGTAAGTCAACGGGGTGAGTACAGATGTACTCAGCAAGCCACCGAATGCAAATATAATGCAAGATAATAACAAGGGAGATAGTGGCTAATTTTGCGGAAGCGCGCAATTTGTAAAGCAATTAAATGTGATCAATTTATTAGTACCGAAATGTAAACATGTGTATGCATCATCATCTTCTAACTCGAGGAGTACGTTTGAGGAGCCATGCTGAATAGCGTGGGCCTCATGGCTCTAGAAGTGATGAGTCATTGTCAACGATAGTCAACAAGGACTGAAGAAGAGAAGAGATCTGCTGTTTCATGGGCCGCGTGTGACTCAGGTACACGGGCAGCGAGCGACTGTCGGGCAGAGGAGGCTGCGAAGTCGGGCTGGCCCAATCCGGGTGCATGGGCCAGAAGCAGTAGAAGACCCACTGGCTGTTGACCAGGACTGACTCAGGTACACGGGCGGTGAGTGATTGCCGGGCTGAGAGAGCCGCGGAGTCGGGCCGGCCCAATCCGGGTACCTGGTGCAAAGCTGGTGGAGGCTTTGTCAGTTTCAGCGTAAAACTGACAACCGTTGATTCTGTATCCGACTGTCCAGAAGAATAGCTTCAGGATATGTCATCTGTTACTCTAGGCCCACAGTCAGTCAGTTGTGTCTGTAAAAATACCTAAGGGCAGTAGAGTCTTTTTCTGTATTTTTGAGTCTGTAAAAACCCTAAGGGGCTGGTAGAATATTCCTAGTGTTGGGCTGCCTATAAATAGCACCCCAATCCCTAGGGTTTGGACTACCCTTTTGTGCTGAAATCAAATCCACCCATTGGGTCATTTTTGCCTCTCTTCTCTCTCTCGTGTGCGCCGCCAGGACTGGCTCCTCCCTGTTCTTGCATTATTTTCACTCAAATCTCTTAGATGCTTTAATGCTTTGATCCCTGGTGAATTTATTGCTTGCATTTTGTTTGGTTTGGGGAGTTATTGCCTTACCTACGGGCTGCTGAATTTATTCTTGAAGAGAAGCTTCTTCGGCTGGGAGTGTTCTTCACGGTGGTAGTACTAGTTCTTGCTGTTGCAAGTAGTACTGCTTTACTGTAGCTACAGTGTTCGGCTGCAGCTTTTCACCTTCTATCCCCCAGCTTTTTGATCGAAGCTGACAGTCTCTTTTGCCTTTTCCTGGTGTGTCTGGCGAAGCTCGGTTCCGTGCGATGCCCCTCAACTCCGTGAGGCAGGCTCCGATCGAACCTCTTTAAAGGCTTCGCTTAGACTTCGAACTTCGGTCTTTGTGTCTGAGTTGCTAGATTCGAAGCTCCTCCTGTATGGACAGCATTGCATACTTCGAACTAGCATACTCCGAATCTATCTGTTCGAAGTGCACACTTCACTAGGTTTCGAAGTTGGGTCCGAAGCTTGTCCGTTCTGATAGACTTCGCTTGGATTTCTTTGTGGCGTGTCTGCCTTCGTTTCTCCTCTCGAAGTTTTACTTTTCGAAGATAGAGTGTAGGCTTCGGACTTGATTTTCTGTCTCGTAACAGACTTCGCTTCTACGTTTCGAAGGTTGTCTGTTTGTGTGTTCGAAGCTTTGTGTTCGAAGGTTCGTGTTCGAAGGTTTAGCTTCGAGACTTTCGGTTCGAAGTACCTTCGAAGTCTTGTCTTCGAAGTGCATACTTCGAAGCAAGCTTCGGCACTGTTTTTACTTCGCTCCGAAGTTCGTGAGTCGAAGCTGTGTGCGAAGACTTGTCTTCGAAGTGCATACTTCGAACCAAGCTCCGGCACTGTTTCTTTTCTTCGCTCCGAAGTACTCTTCGCTTCTTACCACTTCGAACTAGGCTAGATAGTGTCACCTTCGGCTTTTCGGACAGACTCAGTCACCATCCTCCGAAGCAGACTTCGATGTGCGAAGGGGGCTTCGCCAAGTACCGAACAGGAGACAACTTTGGACAGTAACTTCTCTTTTCACTTTATACATACTTAGATTATTTCATTGAGAAGTATAGGGCTGTTACAACTTGTTTATCTGCCTAGTTGCACCACTTTAGTTTTACACTGTTTAATCATCAGATGCTTCTAGGTTAGAAACCTTTAGACTTAGGCCTTCTGTTTATTTTCTGCTGCGTAGTATTTTTGAGGTGCGTTGGGTATTGGGAACAGGCCATTGATTCGAAAAGATTTTTTAAGGCGCCCATTCACCCCCCCTCTGGTCGCTACTTTCGGTCCTACAAGTGGTATCAGAGCGAGGTTAGGGTTTTTCCATACCTTAACCGGTTCTAAACCCCAGTAGTGACTATGACGTCTCCTGGCAAGGTCCCGTCCTTGGAAGCCTATGGCTATAATTATTGGAAGACTCGCATGCGAGCCTATCTCATGAGCCAGGGTTCGGACATATGGGACATTTGCGTTCACACCACGTTTGTCATTCTGCCAGTTACTGAGCAAGGTACTGCTGGTATCATTGCTCAGCATCTGAGCAACAGTAAGGCTGTGAACATTTTATTTTCTGGCTTAGGTCCCACTGAATTTGAGCGAGTGAGTCATCTCTCCACTGCGAGAGAGATCTGGGCTACCCTCAAGGCACACCATGAGGGAACAGCACAGGTCAAGGCTCGGCTCTATCAGACCTACCGGCGTGAATATGAGAATTTCACACAGAAGCCGGGTGAATCTGTTGAAGCTTTGTTTGGTCGCTTTCAGTCGATCATTAACAAGCTTCGGGACAACAAGGCTGAGGGTGCTCAGTTAGTCTCAGATCATGAGCAGGCGCTCAAGGTTCTTCATACCTTGGACCCAAAGATCTGGGAGATCAAGGTATCATCTATCGTTGAGAGTACTTCATACGATACCTTGACCATCTCTGAGTTATTTAGCAAGCTAAAGGCCACTGAGGTAGATATCCAGTTGAGATCAAATCTCACTGGCTCTGGATCAAAATCCCTGGCCCTTGCTACACCTTCTGTTGATCCCTCTGCTGTGAGCTGTGCTGGGTTCTCTTTGATGTCTATCACTGAGGACTAGCTTGAGTTGTTGGGAGATGATGATTTGTGTCTTTTTAACAACCGGGTGCGTCGTGTCTATGATAAAAGAATGTTCAAAAGACACGGCACAAAATCCGGATGCTTTGAATGTGGTGATCAAGGACACTTCATCGCCGACTGCCCCAAGCGGAGTGGATTCAAGAAGGGCACCGGCAGCAGCTTCCACGACTCCGGCAAGCACGAGAGCCCCTCCTTCATCAAGGGCAAGCCGAAGACTCGGTTCTTCAAGAAGGCCCTGAAGGATTACCGGCGTGAGAACAAGAAGCGCGACAAGGCCTTCTTCGCCGAGATGGAGAAGAGCTACTCCAAGAGATCCACGTCTTCTTCCTCTTCATCGAGCTCAAGCGATGAGGAGATCGCCATCAAGAAGGGGAAGGACAAGGATGATCCGGCGGGCCTCTGCTTCATGGCCTTCGGAGACAAGCCGAAGAGCCGCTCACACCAGCGCCGAAGATCCCGCAAGAGCTTCTGCTCCATGGCTCTTGGGGATAGAGAAGAAAAGAGCTCCTCCGACGACTCCGACGACGACGATAGCAAGGTATCGTCTTATGAGCGTGAAATTGTAGATTTACTTGAGAGCAATCGTCAGGAGTTGAAGTATCGGGAGAAACTGCTTAGGGGGGCTAAGAAAAGGATAGACGAGTTAGAGAGTGAGCTTGCCGTGGCCAACGGTAGAATTGAAAGTCTATCTTCTTCCCCTTGCTTGGGTGATAGCAGTGAGTGCCCGAAGTGTGAGGTGCTTCTGTGTGACCTGTCGACTTTGAAGTCCAGGTACACAGAAAGGGTTGATGAGAGGGACGCTTTGGCCACTGAGCTTGAAAGCGCTCAGCAGGAGCTGAAAGATGCTCAAGCCACTGTCGTCGCACCCTGTGTTGATTGCCCATCTCATCTAGCTACCTTAGCTGAGCTGAATTCCAAAGGCAATGAGCATTTGGGTGATTTGGAGAGGTTGAGAGCTGAGCTTGCGCAGACTAGGCTAGAGCTTGAGACATTGTCAGTTCCACCCACTGTTTGTGAGAACTGTCTGTCTCTTAGAATGGAGTTGATTAAGCTAAAAGCCGGAAAGTCTGTCCAAGTAGAGAGTGAGTGTGAGACCTGCTTGTCTCAGGTGGAGGTTCTAGCTTCTTTGAGAGAGGAGCTAGCAGATTCTCAGAATGAGAACTTTTACCTCCGTTCTATCCTGAGTTGGATCAGTGCCAGAGAGCCACAGCTTGGCATGATGATCCAGCAGTTCAAGAGGAAAGATGGGTTTGGAGTAGGTTACACCTACACCAAGGCTGACTTTGAGAGTGCCCTCAGCCGGGCAGTGGAGTGGAGTAAAATGACTCCAGAGCAGAGGTATCCCAAGACTCACTCCACTGAAAACTCCCAGGCTTGTCAGCCCAAGGATGGAGTGATCCATGAACCACGCAAAGCTCCACCCAAGAAGCCTATCTGGGTTCCCAAGCCCAAACATCTCCACACTACGCTTGACTCTCTTCCTGGACCCTCTCAGCCCAAGAAGACCACACCAAACACTACCAAGCCCAAGAACCCCAAGCCTCAACCACATCCCAAGAAGCCTACCTATCATTGTGAGTATTGTCAGAGAGACGGGCATCTTGCGGAGTTTTGCTTCAGGAGGAAGCGGGTTGAGAGAGCAGAGAGGGCTCGTAGTGATCAGGTGCAGTTCTACCAGCAGGGTGGTAGACTGCATGTTCCTCGGCGCGGGGAGAGGCTGGAGGCCAGGCCGCGTCGTGTAGGTGGTGGTAGAGGAGACGACTTTCTTGCCCATGCTCCAGTTGGTGGTGTTCGTTCCGGCAGAGTTCCAGACCGTGTTGGCTACGGTTCTGGACCTCGTGGCCGTAGGGTTAGGAAGAACCGTGGACCGCGCTATGAGCCGCGTTTTGGTCCAAACTCTTTTGATGGTTTTCGCTTTCCATCTTTTGAGCAGATGGCTCGACACTGGTTTAGCTCTTTTGCTAAACCTGGTGCCGGACCATTTGCTCCCACTTACAGACATTGATAGTGCAGGACCGGGGACTGGAGGATATTTGGATCATGGACTCAGGATGCTCTCGCCACATGACGGGACATCGCAGATGGTTCTCCAGTCTCACTCCCCCGAACTCAAAAGAGTACATCACTTTCGGGAACAGCGGTCAAGGGAAAGTAAGTGGCATAGGCTCAATTAGCATTTCAGATCATTTCTCTTTAAAGAATGTTGCTCTGGTTAAAAATCTGAATTTCAATTTAATATCTGTTTCGCAACTTCTTGAGGATGGTTTGGAAGTGCGTTTTAAGAAGGGCAATTCTTCTGTGATTGATTCTAGAGGGTCTTTGGTTTGTCAGATTTTACCCTTCGGTAAAGTTTTTCGAATTGACTTCTCTAGTTCTTTTGGCCCTTCTCGCTGTTTGATTGCTGGATCTTCTTCTGAGCTCTGGAAGTGGCATAGGAGGTTAGGTCATTTGAGTTTTGATCTGCTAGTCAGATTAAGCTCTATGGATCTCATCCGAGGATTGCCCAAGCTTAAAATGGAGAAGGATCTAGTTTGTCATCCCTGTCGTCATGGGAAAATGGTTGCTGCTTCTCACTCACCGGTGACTCAGGTGATGACTACGTATCCAGGCGAGCTTTTACATTTGGATACTGTAGGTCCAGCTCGGGTACGCTCAGTCGGTGGGAAGTGGTATGCACTTGTGATTGTTGACGACTTTTCTCGTTTCTCGTGGGTTTTCTTTTTGGAGTCTAAGGATGAAACTTTTCAATTTGTCCATGATCTGATTTTGAAGCTGAAGAATGAGAACAATGGTCGGATGCGAGCAATTCGCTCCGACAACGGCTCTGAGTTCAAGAACTCTCAGTTCGTCAGCTTCTGTGGTGATCAGGGTCTGGACCATCAGTTTTCTTCTCCTTACACTCCCCCACAGAACGACGTTGTGGAACGAAAGAACCGCACGCTAGTTGAGATGGCCAGGACGATGCTCGACGAGCACAGGACTCCTAGGCGTTTTTGGGCTGAAGCCATGAACACGGCTTGCTATCTTGCCAACCGTATTTTTCTTCGAGCTTACATTGGTAAGACTTCATATGAGTTGCGGTTTGGCAGACAGCCCAAGGTGACCCACTTGCGAGCGTTTGGCTGCAAGTGCTTTGTGCTCAAGAAGGGAGGGCATTTGGACAAGTTTGAGTCTCGTTGCTGGGATGGTATTTTTCTTGGTTATGCATTGCATTCTCGAGGCTTCCGTGTTTGGAACCTCGAATCCCAGCTGCTTGTCGAGACGTGTGAGGTTTCTTTTGATGAGTCCTTGCCTTCTTTGACTCCTTCTTTTGAGCTTTCTGGTGATGATGAGCTCGGAGAGTCCATCTTTGAAGAAGATGAGGATACTCCAGCTGCTGATGAGGGTGGGCCTTCTGCATCCCCCGCAGAGCGCACACCTTCTGAGACTTCGACTGATGATGAGGGCGGACCTCTGATCACTTCTTCCACTTCGATCGAGCCCCCTCAGTCGAGTCCAGAGGTGCCAGCTGCTGACTCAGGTGAGGTGACTTCAGATCACCAGGGAACCCGAGCAGTTCAGCGTGACCATCCCTCAGAGCTCATCATTGGTGATTTGACTGAGAGAACTTTGCGTTCTTCTGCCTCTCTTGCTGTGTTTGCTGAATCGGCTTTTGTTGCATCTTTTGAGCCTAGAGACGTCTCTCATGCTCTTTCTGATTCAAATTGGATTAATGCTATGCAAGAAGAGCTTGAGAATTTTGTCCGCAATCGGGTTTGGACATTAGTTGAGCCGCCATCAGAATGCAACCCCATAGGCACCAAGTGGGTGTTCAAGAACAAACAAGGTGAAGATGGGGTTGTGGTGCGCAACAAGGCTCGACTAGTTGCCCAGGGTTATTGCCAGAAGGAAGGTATTGACTTTGAAGAAACCTTCGCTCCTGTTGCCCGTCTTGAGTCCATTCGCATTCTTTTAGCATTTGCCGCTTCAAAGGGTTTTAAGCTTTTTCAAATGGACGTTAAGAGTGCTTTTCTGAACGGGTACATAGAAGAGGAGGT
Source organism: Zizania palustris (assembly GCA_019279435.1). Taxonomy (NCBI): domain Eukaryota; kingdom Viridiplantae; phylum Streptophyta; class Magnoliopsida; order Poales; family Poaceae; genus Zizania; species Zizania palustris. The sequence continues at coordinate 26,671,749 of JAAALK010000290.1, forward strand.
TTATGTTAGGCAACCCCCCGGTTTTGAGAACCCTAAGTTTCCTCGACATGTTTTTAAATTGCACAAAGCTTTATACGGGTTGAAACAAGCCCCCAGGGCTTGGTATGACCGGTTAAAGCAGTTTTTGTTGGGGAAGGGTTTTGTGATGGGTTCTGTGGACAAAACTCTTTTCTTGCTCAGAGATGCTTCAGATTTCTTAGTTGCTCAGATTTATGTGGACGATATTATCTTTGGCGGTACTACTGATTCTCTTGTGTCCAAGTTTTCTGAGCAGATGCACAGTGAGTTCGAGATGAGCCTCATGGGTGAGCTCAAGTACTTTCTAGGGCTCCAGATCAAGCAGACCAAGGACGGCACCTTCATCCACCAAGGTAAGTACACTCGTGACATGTTGAAAAAATTTGACTTTGGTGGTGAGCTGAAGCCGCAGATGACCCCGATGGGCACTTCTGGGGGTCTGGACAAGGACGAGAGCGGCGTCAAGGTCAACGAGAGAGAATTTCGAGGGATGATCGGGTCGCTGCTGTACTTGACGGCGACTAGGCCAGACATACAGTTCGCCGTGGGACTGTGCGCGCGCTTCCAGTCTTCACCACGCGCGTCTCATCGGCAGGCTGTCAAGCGCATCTTCAGGTATCTCACTTATGCGCCTGATCTTGGTCTCTACTATTCAGCATCATCTTCTCTTGATTTATCTGGCTTTTCGGACGCTGACTTTGGTGGGTGCCGGTTGGATCGCAAGTCGACTTCCGGTACTTGCCAGTTTCTTGGTTCTTCTCTTGTCTCTTGGTCTTCTCGAAAGCAATCTGGAGTTGCTCTTTCGACCACAGAGGCTGAGTATGTAGCTGCTGCTAGCTGCTGCTCACAGTTGGTTTGGATGATTTCCACTCTGCGAGATTTTGGGTTGTTCTTTCCTACCAGAGTTCCTTTGTTTTGCGACAGCACCAGTGCTATTAGTGTAGGGAAAAACCCATGTCTTCATTCAAAAACCAAACACATTGATGTGCGCTTTCACTTTTTGCGGGATCAATATGAGAAAGGTGTCATTGACCTTGTTCATGTTGATACCCATCATCAGTTGGCTGACATTTTCACCAAACCCCTAGATCAGTCTACTTTTGAGCGTTTACGAGGGGATTTGGGTGTTGTGTATCCTTTCTAGGATATTTTGCGTCAGTTTTTCTTTCTTCTTTACTCTTTTCTTGAGTCTTTTTGTGTGTGTTCATATCATACATATTCACATATCACACTTTTGAGCCTGCTTCTGTTATATGATTAAACTGCTTTACTTATTCTAGCTGGTACATGCTTTTGATTACTCGTCGATGATCATGCTTTGTTTCAGTTCATTTGATATGTCTGATATCTGTCATATGCATGGCTTTTACGCTTTCAACTTGAAAAATGATCACCATTGCTTCTGGTAACTAGCATGTGTAGGCTGAGTGCTTTTGCTATCTGTTACATGCCTTGTAGCTAGTTCATCACATAGATGCAGATATGCAACTTGGACATCTTTATGCTCTAACATGGAAAATATGCTATAAAAATGATAAAAAATCAAAAAATGAATGAAAATTCCATGCCTTTTTATGCTTGAGTTGAAAAGATCCAAGTGGGTTTGCTTTGTCGCATTGCATTGTTCTGGACTGCTTACCATAGCACTTTGGTATGAACTAGGACAGTGTAGTGTATGCCAAGACCAATGTCTTAAGCTTCCGATGGTCCAGTTTTGGCCTAGGCTTGACTTGGTCGGTTAGCATAAGGTTTGACATGCAAATAACCCTTGGCACAAATGAAAAAGGAAAAATGAAAAAGCCTGAACATTTAACAAGATAACCAGTTTGCTGAAGCACTTTGTTTTGAACAATGTTTATCTTGGTAGACATCAGTTAGCTTCTGCATCTCATGCTTTACCTTGCTTATTAACTAGGAAATATGGTGATGTTTTTGTTTTGCAAAAACTGAAAAATGCGTGCTAATGACTTTTTTAGATATCATCTGTTGCACTGATCATGCCATGTGTCTTAAGACAGTATGTCTGTTGCTATACTTGTTAGATGTTGTAATTGCAGTCAATCATATCTGAGAAGCATGCTTTCTACACTCCACCTACACCCCAGCTGAATTCACTGCATATTTTGAGGGGGAGTTGCTTTTCAGGGGGAGTCTGTGTCTCTTTTGAGTGCTTGATGAGTTCACTTGTCAACAAGGGGGAGAGAAAATTGGGATCAGAGTTTAAGGGGGAGTTCTTACTCTGTTGATATCCTTGTTGTTCTGCAATCGCACTCATTTTGAGCTTTTGTGTTTTGGTTAACCATAATGACCGGTTCTTGCTTTTGTTTGGCTTTTGGTCATTAAGGTTAAACTTTTACCTTATTTTTCTTCTTCTTTGTTCTCTTGTGTTTTGTTTTCGTGTTTCCACATTTGTTCACAGGTGTTGAAGAGCTGAGAATTGAGGAGTGTTGACAATGCACTCATCAAGGGGGAGATTGAGGAGCCATGCTGAATAGCGTGGGCCTCATGGCTCTAGAAGTGATGAGTCATTGTCAACGATAGTCAACAAGGACTGAAGAAGAGAAGAGATCTGCTGTTTCATGGGCCGCGTGTGACTCAGGTACACGGGCAGCGAGCGACTGTCGGGCAGAGGAGGCTGCGAAGTCGGGCTGGCCCAATCCGGGTGCATGGGCCAGAAGCAGTAGAAGACCCACTGGCTGTTGACCAGGACTGACTCAGGTACACGGGCGGTGAGTGATTGCCGGGCTGAGAGAGCCGCGGAGTCGGGCCGGCCCAATCCGGGTACCTGGTGCAAAGCTGGTGGAGGCTTTGTCAGTTTCAGCGTAAAACTGACAACCGTTGATTCTGTATCCGACTGTCCAGAAGAATAGCTTCAGGATATGTCATCTGTTACTCTAGGCCCACAGTCAGTCAGTTGTGTCTGTAAAAATACCTAAGGGCAGTAGAGTCTTTTTCTGTATTTTTGAGTCTGTAAAAACCCTAAGGGGCTGGTAGAATATTCCTAGTGTTGGGCTGCCTATAAATAGCACCCCAATCCCTAGGGTTTGGACTACCCTTTTGTGCTGAAATCAAATCCACCCATTGGGTCATTTTTGCCTCTCTTCTCTCTCTCGTGTGCGCCGCCAGGACTGGCTCCTCCCTGTTCTTGCATTATTTTCACTCAAATCTCTTAGATGCTTTAATGCTTTGATCCCTGGTGAATTTATTGCTTGCATTTTGTTTGGTTTGGGGAGTTATTGCCTTACCTACGGGCTGCTGAATTTATTCTTGAAGAGAAGCTTCTTCGGCTGGGAGTGTTCTTCACGGTGGTAGTACTAGTTCTTGCTGTTGCAAGTAGTACTGCTTTACTGTAGCTACAGTGTTCGGCTGCAGCTTTTCACCTTCTATCCCCCAGCTTTTTGATCGAAGCTGACAGTCTCTTTTGCCTTTTCCTGGTGTGTCTGGCGAAGCTCGGTTCCGTGCGATGCCCCTCAACTCCGTGAGGCAGGCTCCGATCGAACCTCTTTAAAGGCTTCGCTTAGACTTCGAACTTCGGTCTTTGTGTCTGAGTTGCTAGATTCGAAGCTCCTCCTGTATGGACAGCATTGCATACTTCGAACTAGCATACTCCGAATCTATCTGTTCGAAGTGCACACTTCACTAGGTTTCGAAGTTGGGTCCGAAGCTTGTCCGTTCTGATAGACTTCGCTTGGATTTCTTTGTGGCGTGTCTGCCTTCGTTTCTCCTCTCGAAGTTTTACTTTTCGAAGATAGAGTGTAGGCTTCGGACTTGATTTTCTGTCTCGTAACAGACTTCGCTTCTACGTTTCGAAGGTTGTCTGTTTGTGTGTTCGAAGCTTTGTGTTCGAAGGTTCGTGTTCGAAGGTTTAGCTTCGAGACTTTCGGTTCGAAGTACCTTCGAAGTCTTGTCTTCGAAGTGCATACTTCGAAGCAAGCTTCGGCACTGTTTTTACTTCGCTCCGAAGTTCGTGAGTCGAAGCTGTGTGCGAAGACTTGTCTTCGAAGTGCATACTTCGAACCAAGCTCCGGCACTGTTTCTTTTCTTCGCTCCGAAGTACTCTTCGCTTCTTACCACTTCGAACTAGGCTAGATAGTGTCACCTTCGGCTTTTCGGACAGACTCAGTCACCATCCTCCGAAGCAGACTTCGACGTGCGAAGGGGGCTTCGCCAAGTACCGAACAGGAGACAACTTTGGACAGTAACTTCTCTTTTCACTTTATACATACTTAGATTATTTCATTGAGAAGTATAGGGCTGTTACAACTTGTTTATCTGCCTAGTTGCACCACTTTAGTTTTACACTGTTTAATCATCAGATGCTTCTAGGTTAGAAACCTTTAGACTTAGGCCTTCTGTTTATTTTCTGCTGCGTAGTATTTTTGAGGTGCGTTGGGTATTGGGAACAGGCCATTGATTCGAAAAGATTTTTTAAGGCGCCCATTCACCCCCCCTCTGGTCGCTACTTTCGGTCCTACAACGTTTCACCTCCTCGCACAACAGTCCTTACATGCCATGAATAACTCAACCATTCAAACATTAGTAAACTAACTGCGAGTAGTCACACAACCCGCCCTTGACCGTGGGCTCGGCTTTTCGAAAAGATTAAATTACTCTGATCAGAGATGTACCACTGTACCCACAAGGCACGCACTCATCACCTACACCAAAGTGTAACGAGATGACCCATTTCACGGGAACTCGTGCCAAAACCTTCCATATAGTCCTCCCCGACTCAACAGCACCCTCTTATAGGTTTCATATGGTGTCCCGACGCGTCGGAGCCCCACCATACCCCCCCTTGAGCCTTGTCGGTACAAGTCGCCCGCAGGCTTGCCCCTTGCCCCCTCCACTATGGTGCATCGACTCGGAGTATTCCATACTTCTAGTTAGGACTTACCCATTAGACTTGTGGTTGGTACGGAAGTGCTTTGCAACAGATCCCGCAGACCGGTATAAATTAGCCTTGATGGTATCAAAAATAGTGAATTTAAATTATTAAGTCTTCTGAAGTTTGTTATATAAGTTTTAAGATAATTTCATAAAGTATGGATCTTTACTATATGAATTAATTAAATATCCTAAAAGGGCTTTTGTAATATTATTTAATAGAACAAAGTGGGCAAAATGAATATTCTATTTTTATTGTATTACAAACAGTGGAATAAAGTCATTAAGTCCTCTGAATTTATTATATAACTTTTCATCATATTTTTGTAAAATATTACATTTCTATTATATGAGTTAATCATTTATCTTAAAGGGCCTTGGAAATGTTATTTAATTAAATGAAATGGGCAGAATGAATCATTATATTTTTATTGGCTTAGAAACAGTGTAATGGAGTCAATATATCATCTGAAATTAATATATAAATTTTTAAGAGTTTTTCTGAATTATTTAAATGAAATAATAATTAAATCCTAAAGGGGTCTTTTCTTGATTATTTAATAAGAATAGTTTGTGCCAACTAAACATACGGTTTTTATTGCATAAAAGTGTAGAGGATAAAAAGACAAATTTTCCAGAATTAAAATGGTGAAATTTGGAGTTAATTTGAGCAAATTATGAATTTTTGAAGTTTAAACTATTTTCTGAATTTTATTTAAACCAGAAAACCTGCGGGGGTCCACGGTGAGCCAGGTCCACCATGGACCCGCGCACTGTGCGCGTGGGCCGATCGGATCTGGACCGTTGGATCCAGATCCAATGGCCGCCGGTGGGGCGGGGTTGTTAAATGAGATCGGAGGGCTCAGATGAGCCCGTACAGGTCAACTCCGGTCAAGGCCATCTGGGCCCTTGACCTGGGGTTTTAATCGCAGCCGTCCTTCTCGGATCCAACGGCCACGATCACAACCGGCATGGCACAGGACGACGGCGAGGGGTACCGTCTTCCCTGGCGACGGCGAGGCGTGCGACGACGGTTGCGGTGGCCTAGGGGCTAATCCGAGCGCAAAAATGGAACGAGCATAGCTCAAGGGTCACAACCGTACCAGAGGTGGGGATGGATGGGGACCAATGGTGGTCGATAGCGAGGAGAGGCGATGAAGACCTTCGGGTCGACGGTGGCGACGGCGATCCGACGGTGATCCGGCCCAACGGATGTGGTGCCGAGGTAGAGGGGGCGGCTACGGTCCCGGCGATGGTCTTGACGAGGGCGGCGGTGGCCCGGAGCTCTGGCGAGGTCTTGCCGGAGCCGAAGCAGAGGAAAAAGCGCAAAGGAGGGTGGGGGCACTCGGGGAGGCGAGGGCTTGGGCTCCGGTGGCGTGGCAAAGTGCAGCGACGTCGGGGTGTTTAAATAGGGGTCACCGGCGTCGGTTTGGCAAGGGGAAAGAAGGAAACCCGAAGGTTTCCAAACTTGCGCCGGCAAGCTTTCCATACATGTCCCTTCGGCGATTTCCTGCGTGATTGCGTCGGGTTACAGAGGGGAAAGGATCCCCGAGTTATGGAAAGTATAATGGCGCAACCAATTTGGCGATGAGTGGCCGGCGGCGGCGGATTCCCAAGCCTAGGGTTCGGCCGGTGAGAGAGAAAAGGGAAACTTTCCTTGGGGAAGACGATCCTGACAGGTGGGGGCCACCTGTCAGTGGGCGGGCGCAAACGACACGAGGCTGACATGTGGGCCGGTGATGGCAGCGGCTGAGAGGGGCGCTTGGTGGCTGACGGGTGGGCCACTGAGGCGCGAGTGAGAGGAGAGAGGGGGGACGGCGCGCCGACAGGTGGGTCCCGCCTGTCGGTGGGCGCGGATGGACTGGGTTGGGCCGAAAGGCCTTGGAGGGGGAAAATAGGGTTGCGGCCCAATAAGATTTAAAATTCATTTTTCAATTAAAATAATTCCAGAATATTAATTATTTGATTAAGGCTTGAAGCACTGTTGCTAAAATTTTGAAAAAAATTCTCAAAAATATTTATTGGCTTCTAGATTCCACCATAAATTTTTCAGCTATAGATTTGAAATATTTCTCCCTGATTTGCTTTAATTGAGTTCTTTTAGCCTTTTTCTTTAATTAAATAATTTCTTTTATTCCAGAAAATTCATTTCCTTCATTTTTATTTTATTTTAATTCTGGGGCTGTTACAATCCTATCCCCCTTACAAAGAATCTCATCCTCGAGATTCGAAGTGAACCTTGGGAAAACTAAGGGACGGGGTTCTACTAGTGCTCCGAATTCGGAGAAGGTGTTACATCAGAAATAGGCAAAGTGATCTTCGGATCTGGGTTGGTTGAGATCAATTTGGGAGTGTCTTCGGTTGTATATGGGTTCTCTTTGTGGTGAACTAGGGTATGTCCCTTTGGGTTTGGAATGGAGGATGGCACTCGCTTGGGGTAGGAGCACTTGTAGGCGTAGTGGCCTTCTTGGCGACAGTTGAAGCACACAATCGGCTTGCCGTTCCTATCCCTCTTGTATCCGGTAGCTTGTGCTGGTGTCCTTCTGGCTGGCGGTGCTTGGGGTAGGATGCCAGGGGTTGGGGCTTGAGATGGAATTGCTCTGGTTCCCGGCATAATTGCTCCGTTCACCAATCTCTGAAAGTTGGCGAAGTCCCCGTAGATTAACTGAAGGGAGAGCTCTTGTTGGTGTTCTTGGAGACGGAACAACTGTGCCTGCTGCTCTTGCATCTGTTTTTGTTGTTGTTGCATCTGGGTAAGCACCGTGGCGATCAGTTGGTTTTGTTTTGCCATCATCTCCGCTAGTGTGGGATGATAGGCAATGGGGGTCTGCTGATGTCCAGCTGCACCCCACTGAGGCAGATTGCCTGAGGGGTTCCCGTCGCGTGGGGCTTCTGATCCTTGGTTGTTGGCCATCCTGAAGGGTTCAAAAAGAAGGCGCCAGTGGTTAAGGGGAACTTGTTATTGATTTTATTGCTCAAAATGAATGGTTTGACCTAGATGCTTACATATTTTATTTTAATCTCTTATTTAAGGTTCACACTCATGCCTTATATTATTTTTAATATAAATGATTTATCATGTATTTTATTCACACAACATTTATGTTGTAATATATTTTATTAATTAGTGTTAGAGGTTTTAGATGAAATGATGTTGATTCTTTCTTATTGAATTTCTTAGTACCTAAAAATTCCAGAAAAGTTTTGGAAATCAAATTAATGCTTAGGAGAAGTTTTAGAAAAATACTCTAGCTAATTGAAATTTTTAGGCTTGTATTTTAGCTTTCCTCTTTCTTGATTTATACTGAGTCATTTTCTTGCAATTTATTTGTTAATTACTTTACTTTATTTCTAACGCCTGACGAAACTTCAAGGCGTTACAAGCAGGCCTCGGCGGGCCTGGCCGAGACCCACCTCGGCAGAGATAGAGTTGGACGCGTTTCTAGCTCAATCTTTATCTCTATCCAGCCGGATTAATAGCAGATTAGATTAGAGTTAACCCTCTATAAATAGAGAGGCCTGGCCGGCGTGGAGAACCCCCCAACACAAACCAAACCAAAGCCATGCTTTTATCGTACCTTTACTTTTACCGTTACCATTCTGTACCTCTTCGTGGGTTTGCCTGGAAGCCCTCCGTCGACCACTACGGAACAGTGGTAAGCCTTGGTACTTCGCCTGTGAAGTCCCCGTTAATCTACATAATAGATTGCTATCGCCTTGTTACTTCGTCTGTGTAGTATCCGCTAATCTGCGTAATAGATTGCTACCTTCACCACCCGTGCAAACACCTCGCAAATTCGGTCCTAGGCCGAATTGGTACTTCGCATCATCCTTGTTGCAGGTTCGCACGTTCGGAGCCCCTTCACCAGAGGTGTTCGGAGCTGAGAGATCGGTTTTGGAGGTCCCCAGGACACCCTTCGACAGGACCGCAGGCTTCGACAACAGGCTCCATCAGCATACTTCATCGTGACAGGCTTCGCCACGGCTACACTCCGCACTAGACAAAGTTGCACCTGCGTGTGGCCTTCGCATCATCACTCTGTAATTCGCTGCATCGGAGATCGCATGCCGAACCCCGCGGTTCGGAGGTGATCACTGTGTTCAGATCCGTTCGGAGTTTACCTTCGGCCGGATCAGTCCGAACGCCGAAGCACCCTTCGGCGGAGCACTTCGCACCATACGCCAAAGGTACCCTTCGGCGCACCCTTCGCATCATACTTCGAACCAGGAGGGCTCTGACTGGTTTGCTGATTTTAACCCGTTTAATCTATTCCTTTCGGTTAATTGGATTATTTCTTGTGATCTGGTTGCCTGGTGACTCCACCCCCCTTATCACTATTAAGGGTAGTCAGAACGCGGCATCGGTGCTACGTCATGCTTAGGCCCGTCCCTAAGTATCCATGCACTTTTGGATCGCCGGACTGACCCAAGTGTGGGGGCACATTTCCGTGTCAACAGAATCCTTTGAGCATCAAGTTAGTCTTCTTCAGATCATCCACGCCCCTGGGGTGCAGGCCCTTCAAAGACGGGCGAGTAATCGTCGTCGAGCATGTCGTTGTTGTCGTCGCTCGGACTAGTAGCCGGGTTGGTTATCTCAACCGGCTTCTCCCTCCATATTTGTCTTGTAGTTGGTCGAGGGTGGATTTCCTCAAAGATAGCGTCGCGCTCGTTCTCGGCTTTCTTCTCGCGCATCTCCTATGCCCGTAGTCGTTGTAGGCATCTCTTCTATGACTTGGACATGCCTGGAGGTGCCCAAGATAGTTGCGGCTTGGTGCCAGGTGCTACTGCCTGGTTTCTGTTAACTGTGGCCGAAGTGGTACTGCCTCCTTCGGCCTCGCGCACCCTGTGTTCGGAGGGGCCTTTGACGCGGACCCCGATAGCCAGACCGGCCTTGTCCGGCCGATCAAACCCAGCTTCGGCGTGGGCTCCGACCGAAGTATGGGACTCACCTCTGTCAGACTCTGACTATGAAGCCTTCAGGATTGGGACCTCTTGAGACCCCACCCTGATCGTGATAGCTTCGGACCCCCTGACTTCGGCCTCCGTGCGTCTGTACCCTTCACCTTCGCCCTACATGGTCCGATTCGAAGGTACCACAGACAGCCTATGGATGATGCCACCCTCTGCTACGTCTGTTTGTCCCTGCCATCCATAATACTCTGAAGGAAATCAAGGCACCGTGTTAAGTTGTGGAGGGTACTCCATCTTGGATATGTACGGAGCCCATGGGGTTCCTGCCCAGTCGTACAGCAGAGGCATCGGCAGTTCCAGTCAACGGTGTCTCAGACCATACCAGCGAAGGGTCCTGCAAGGCCAGGGGCACGTTCAGCTAGTGCAGGCCGAAGCCTCCCGTCGGAGAGTTCGCCCAAAACGGTGCGGGGTTCGGCCATTGGGAGCCGAAGTTGCTGTATAGGGGGGTCGACCACTGAGGATCGAAGCCACCGCATGGGGGGTTCGGCCATTGAGGCTCGAAGCCGCCGAACGGGGCGTCAGGCCACTGTGGCCCGAAGCCGTTGTGCGGAGTGCTCAGCTGCTTCGGCCCAAAGTCGTCCTCCGAAAGTCTTGGACCCTTCAGATGTCCCAGTTTTTTAGTGCTGGGACCTGCTCCCCTGGCCCTTCTTTGATGCTTGTTCAACAACATGTTGTACGTTACCTTCGGCCTCTTGTGAGCTTTAGTCGAAGGGGCGTTAACATTCTGTTTCCACACTCCTACCTCAGGGTTCTTCGGTATGAGCGTGCGAGTGCGCGGTTCTCCAACAATCACATCCTTCCCCTTAGCCGACTCGGCCTGTTCTGGCCGAATCACCACCTTCTTCTCGCCGAGCTCGACGGCGTTGACGAGAAAAGGATCTTTATCCAGCTTCATCTTTGGATTATGGTCTATCTTCAATCGTCCTTCTTCTATGGCCGATTGGATCTGCCGTCAAAAAACATTGCAGTCGTTAGTATTATGTGAAAGTGAATCATGCCACTTACAGTACGGATGCTTCTTTAACTCATCGGCAGATGGAATGACTTGACCTTTAGGTAACCTGAGAAGCTGGCTTTTTAAGAGAAAATCAAATATTTTATCACACTTGGTTATATCGAACGAGTACTTGACCTCACTAGGTCGATTCTTTGTGGGAGATGGCCGTAACTTGGAGCAAGTGACAGGTTTATTCTGAGCGTTCCAAACCCATTCGGTCGCGTACATGTCGACCGAATCCTCCTCTTCTGACTCCTCCTCGTCAGAGCGTTCCATGATGTGGATTTCAGCCCAATGCTTGTTAAACGTCTTAATAAACTTCTTATCTTTTGTTCGGCTTCCTAGACCAGAGCCTGCTGTAAAACTTGGCTAACTTCTAAAAAGTTCTAGTTGTATAATCTTTCTTTAATCTCGGGACGCAACCCATTAAATGCTAGCTCCGCCAAGTCTCTTTCCGAAATAATAAGGCTGAAACATCGATTCCTAGTATCCCTAAAATGCTTGATGTATTCAGAGGCGTTCTCGCTAGATTTCTATCTAACCGATGTCAAGTGTGAAAACCTAAGTTTTGTCTCACCTGTGTAAAAGTAATCATGGAATTTCCGCTCTAAATCATCCCACGTCTGAATGGAATTTGGCGGGAGCGCCGAAAACCAAGTGAAAGCGGTGCCGGATAGTGAGAGAGAAAATAGTCTAACCTTTAGGGCATCTATCCCGCTAACTTCTCCACACTGTGCCAAAAATTGGCTAACGTGCTCTACGTGGTTTTGCTACCCTCGCCGTCAAACTTAGTGAATTTAGGTATCCTATAGCCGTGGGGGTAGGGTATTGTATCGAGATGGTCGGGGTATGGCTTACGGTAAACCCTAACCTGTCCCTTGGGCACAAAGCCGGCACACTCGCTAAATAGTGCGCGGACCCGCTCCTCTATCTCATGCGGGGGCACGACATGCGGTGGGATATCGGCATGTCAGCCATGGGCCTCTTACCTGCGCGCTATCTGCATGACGTGCTCGTGTCCAGGTGCCTACGCATGTGGTGCAGGCAGCGCGGGTACCGATGCAGGTGGTGGTGCATGGTATGCAGTGTTAGTTTGACCGTAAGCGTAGTGATTAGTCTTGGCCATAAGTGTTGAGGTTGGAGGTATCATGGTCGTGCCAGTGCTGTCGTTAGTTCTGCCATACACATGGTTTGCCGGAGGTGCACTAGCAATAGGAACCAGGGGTACGGCCTCAGTAAAGCCGAACCTTCTAAGAGTCACCTCTACTTGGGAGCTGACTGCTGAATCTAAACGGTTGGCTAGCGAAGCGCTAACGGCTTGATCTACTGATGCAACTATTTTTTACTCAATCTCTAAAGAAGATAAACGAGGCGATACAGGTGTTACCTGGACCTGAGCGAGGTCGGGGGTGGCGATGTCACGCTTGATGAAGCATGCACATGTTTTAACGTAGCCCCCAAGCATCATGTCTTGGAGTGCCTTTAACTTTGCCTCGATCTCTGCTCGGTCTTCTGCGGGGATATCTTCAAGTGTAGGTGTCAAGATGTTGTGGTTGTCGATATCCGCGCCTCCTATTGCGTCCATCGGTGGTGTAGACGTAGTAGTCGATGTAGATGTACCGATGGCTGATGTAGACATATTCGTCATGTTGGTGTAGCTTTTCCCCAGCGGAGTCACCAAAAAGTGTGTTGACACGAAAACATGCCCCCGCACTTGGGTCAGTCTGACGATCCAAAAGTGTGCGGATACCTAGGGACAAGCCTAAGCGTGATGCAGCACCGACGTCGCATTCCAACTACCCTTAGTCGTGATAAGGGGGTGGAGTCGCCAGGCAATCAGATCACACAAAATAATCCAATTAGACAAAAGAAATATATTTAAGCAGAATAAATCAGCAAACCGGTCGGAGCCTGTCTGCTTCGGAGTATGGTGCGAAGGGGTTGCCAAAGTATACCTTCGGTGTCTGGTGCGAAGTGTTTCGCCGAAGGATGCCTTCGGCGTTCGGACTGGTCCGGTCGAAGATGAACTCCGAACGGGTCTGGACGTGACAATCACCTCCAAACACCGTGGTTCGGCGCGAAGTCTCTGATACAGCGAAGTACAAAAGAATGACTCAAACACCGTGCGCGGGCATGACTTCATCCAGAGCAAGGTATGGGTGTGGAGAAGCCTGTAGCGACGAAGTATGCGAGCGAAGCATGTAGTCGAAGCCCGTAGTCTCACCGAAGGGTGTTCCAGCAACCTCCGAAACCAATCTCTCAGCTCCGGATGCCTCTGATGAAGTAACTCCGAACTTGGAAACCTGCAATAGAGAGGATTCGAAGTACCAATTTGGTCTGAGGACCGAATTCTGCTAAGTGTTGCACTAGTAGCGAAGGTAGCAATCTGTTACGCAGATTAGCGGATACTTCACAGGCGAAGTAACAAGGCGATAGCAATCTATTACATAGATTAACGGATACTTCACAAGCGAAGTAACAAGGATTACCACTGTTCCGAAGTGACCGGCATAGGGCTTCCAGGCAAACCCACGAAGAGGTACAGAAAAGTAAAGGTAAATAAATGCGATCAAAGCTAGGGCTTTGTGTTTGATTTGTGTTGGGGGGTTCTCTACGCTGGCCTCGCCTCTCTATTTATAGAGGCCAAACTTCCGATCTAATCTTCTATAATTCAGCTTGGATAGAGATAAAAACATAGCCAGAATTGTATCCAACTCTGTCTATGCCGAAGTGAGCTTCGGCTAGGCCCGTCGAAGCCTGCTCCTCGGGCAGAAGCTTCGGTGGCGTGGGCCTCCGAAGGCTTCCTGGCCAAAGGCCGCGGGCTGGCCAGAGGCTTTCGGAGCCCATAGCCCAATGGACCTTCGGCCCTATAGGGATTAGGCCTGACCCCGAACATGTGTATTTTTGGCCCAAATCACCAAAATTGATATTTTGACAATCCCAGCCATTAATGCCATTTTTTGCTATCAACATATATGTTTGGATTTCTGGTGCGGTCTAGGCTCCTTGGCTTGTGAAATGGCACCACTATTATCACAATAGAGGTCAACTAGACTGGACGCACTAGGAACAACACCCCGCTCAGAAACCAACTGTTGACACAAAAACATGCCCATACACTAGCGTCAGTTCGACAATCCAAAAGTGCGCGGCTGTTTCAAAGATAAACCCTAAAATGTCACGAGACGCCGACGTCGCGTTCCGATGACCCTTAAACAGTGGTAAGGGAAAACGGAGTCGCCAGACAATCAAATAAATATCTAGGAATAATGTTCAATTAACCGAATTGTAGGGAAAAAAGATCGAACCGGCCAGAATAGGCTATATGGACTGAACTATCACAGGCGGTAAGACCAGCCAAGGTAGTCCATTCAAACCGAGGGCACACGGTAGGTTAAACGGTGGTGCAAAGTCTCACCGACGGGGGCCTTCGTCCGAGTATGAAGGGGTCCAAAGAAATACGAAGGGGGCATCAGATCTCCAGGCGGTGAGACCGGAAGAAGGGCTACGGTCGGACCGGGAGTGTGCGAAGGGCTCCAGAGGCTTGATACGAGGTGGCCATCTGTGACTGGCTTCTGGCGTGATGAAACCCTCCAGTGCGAAGCGAGTCGGTCGGACCGACGTAAAGACACTGGTCAGATCGGGCTTCAGTGTGATACACCCTGGCGCGATGTGCTCCGGTCCGAAGCTCCGGTGTGCGGGGTCGGTCGGACCTGCCTCGGGGCACCGATTGGACCAGGGTGTGCCAGCATGCCTGACAAGGCAAGACACAGGCCGATCACAACATAGGGATGTCGTCGGTCAGACCGACAGCCTTTGGGAAAGCGGTCTCCAAGCTCTGGCGACCGTCATTGGGGAACAAAATGGTTGTGAAACTTCTTGGCGGAGAATATGAGATAAAATGCTACAAGGAACACCAAGAAACCAGGGGTAAATCGGCCAAGAGAACGAATTATTGGTAAAAACCGATAAAACAAGAGAAATATGTTACGTGGATGAAACAGATGATTCTCGAGTGAACCGACAAGGACTTATCGAAGATGGACGTTACTTGACTAATCATAGGGCAAGGAAAGTAGATTGAAATAAAAGTGTGTTTCATAACTAGGGTTTTGAGTTGATCTATGGAGAGATACCCTTTGAATCGGCATCACCCCTATATTTATAGGGACTGGTCTTAAGTTCCCTAACACCTAATCTGAGTAGGATTCGGCCAAAAGTGGTTAAGATTTAATTAGAGATCAAAACAACCTAAAACCATCTCTATCTCTAATTTTTAGACTTGGGCCGGTCTGACCGGACCCATTGGGCCGGTCTAACCGGCCCTACATGGCCGGTTGGACCGGCCTGTGCCAGGAAAGGCATTTTTTTGGCCAAAATTACCAAAAATTTGATATTTTGACAATTTCGACCATTAATGTCATTTTTTCTATCAACACATGCCGCCCTGCCTTTTAGCAAACTTAGTGAGCTAGTGCACAACGGGCTAAGGGCGATACAATCCATATCGTCCTTATGATCTCTCAAGTGTTTTTCCTGAGTTCTTTAAAAGTAATCAATATTTATTTGCCTACCAAACCATCCATTTCATAACTCAAGACATCTGAATTTAATGAGGACGATTTGCATGAATTATTACTAATATGACTAGGGGACATAAGCGCCAAATTTTCAACCAACTCGGCCTTCAGTGCTTGTTGGGGGAATAAGTTTTCCCTTAAATAGGGGCCAAATGACATCAGCATCCGATGACCTTTGGCCCAGAGCCCGACACTGTCGAAGCATGTTCCTATCTGGTGAAGTTATTTCTAAGTCCCAAGGTTCTCTTCGGAGCCCCCTGGAGTGAAGCCTCTGAACCCCTTTCGGAGTCCTCCTGAGCGAAGCCTCCAAGCTCCCTTGAAGTTTGCCAGAAGCCAAGTCTCAGGCTAGTTTCGGAGTTATCCTCCAGGTTAACTTCGGAGTCAACCTCTGAGCTTTGTTCGGAGTCAACCTTCGAGCTCCTTTCGGAGCAACCTATAGCCAGTCTCCGGACCCTTTTCAGCCGATTCGAAGCTAAGTCTTCGAGAACCCAGTTCGGAGTTCAATCCGGAGTATATTTCGAAGCCCACTTCGTAGTGTCCTTCGAAGCCTTCCTTGCAGCCTCCGCCTGAAGAGCTCCGGCCACTACTCCGAACCCAGAAAATATATGTACCTCACTACAGTGTAGAAGTCATACCAGGGGCCCCTCTGCCCCTAGTATGTCGTTTAGCTGGTCAAGAAGTGACGTTTATCTGACACGTCTGTAAAGCTGTAAAGCACTTTGTACAGTAGACTAGCCCTTTTTTCCCTTTTTGCCCCTATAAGCCTATGACTTATAGAGGGCATTTAGGTCTTTTCCTTTGGCCCGTGTGCCTATAAAAGCAGGGCCAAGCCCTTGTAATAGTTCAGCTGCTCCAGGGCCATGAGAACCCCGGAATTCATTAGACTCCACTGAGGCATACTATGCCAAATCCACCACAAACTGGACTTAGGGCTATTATCCCTTAGAGGAGGTCCGAACCAGTATAATTTTTTTCTCCTTCTGAGAGAAGCCTTCGAGGTTCATTTTACACACCATACACACATATGAAACCTGTGTTGTAGCTAACACAATTGCTACAACAGTTGGCGCCGTCCGTGGGGACCTTAGTCCTAAAAGCTAAGTTCTCTGCCACTGTCTGCAATTCGAAGTGCGCTTGAGGGGGGAGCTTCGAAGCTTTCTTGCTTCGCGCACCCTCCGGCAAGGGGCTTCGGGTGCAGTCCGAAGGCTTTGGAGCTCACCCTCTGATAAGGGGCTCCACTTCGCGTGTCAAAGGCCGTCAAAGCCCCAGGGGCTACGAAACCTGTGCTATAGTTAACACAATTGCTACAATAGTGCTTTTACTAGTTTTTCCCCCCAAGTCCCTTGTAGGGACACATCCTTACTCAACGAGGCTAGAAGCTGGCTTATCAGCCAACTCAGGTTTCCACACCCGTCGTGTCATTTCTTTGGCTTTGGACTCATCAAGCAGGTTACCCTCGAATTCTTCGGCCTTCTTCTCTTTGAGATAATCAGCACAAAGACATTGTAAGCGTCTCTTTTGAGACATAGTCATTCCCAGGGGTGCCCATAAAGGCTATGGCTTAGTTCCAGGTGTTACAAACTTACTCTAGAAATCTTTAGCCGAACGGTGAATGCCCGGATTAGCTTTGGCAACTCTGCGCTTAGTAGGGGCATTTCCCTGACTTCTATCATTTAGACCGGCCTTGCTGGGTTAGTCTGATCGGATCATGCCAGCCGCCTGAGATGGTTCGATTGGACCGACCACAGTAGACTGGTCAGACTGAGGTGATGCCGGCGGTCTAGTCCATGGCGGGCCGAACTCCTGCCTTCGCGGAAGGTTTGGCCTCCATGGCGGTCGTGGCCGAGAGTGCATTTCCTCGGCCCTCCTTTTATGCCTCTAGAGCAGCATCCCAAAAGTTATATTCTACTTCTTGTGGGACCTAGCCGAAGATGATGCGTCGACATTCACTTTCCACACTCCTACTTCATGATTCTTTGGTACGAGCGTGGGTGGTTGAGGCTTTCCAAAGACAATCGCATTCCCTTTGGATGACTCGGCCTGCTCGGGCCGAACCAACACCCTCTTCCTGTCAAGGTCGATGTTATTCATAGGAAAGGGATCCTGGTCTAGCTTCATCTTAGGGCTAGAATCTATTTTCAATCATTCTTCATCTATGGACGATTGAACCTGCTGACGAAAAACGGTGCCATCATTAGTAGAATGAAAAGTGAATCATGTCACTTATAGTATGAATGTTTCTTGAAGTCATCGATGGTTGGAATGATGTGGCCTTTAGCCAACCTGAGGAGCTTGCTTTTTAATAAAAAGTCCAATATTTTATCGCATTTGGTCACATCAAAAGAGTACTTAACTTCACTGTGCCGATTCTTAGTGGGAGACAACCGTAATTCGTAGCAAGTGACCATTTTGGACCCATTAGGCTAGGTCCATTCTGTCGTGTATACGTCAGCCGAGTCGTCTTCTTCTTCCGATGGATCTTCATCGGAATGCTCTACAATGTGTACCTTGGCCTTGGTCTCACTAAGAGTTTTGATACCCCTTTTAGATTTGACTCGGCCTTCTTAGACCAGAGCCCTCTCCATAACTTGGCTAACCTCGAGGAAATTATGGCCATCCAACTTCTCCTTGAGTTCAGAGTGTAAGCCGTTAAAAGCTAGATCGGCCAAATCCCTTTGAGAGATGTTCAAACTAAAACATTGGTTTTTAGTGTCCCGGAAACGCCTAATGTAACCGGAGAAACTCTCACTAGCCTTTTGTCTAACCGATGTCAAGTGTGAAAGCCTAAGTTCGGTTTCCCTAGTATAGAAATAGTCATGAAATTTCTGCTCTAGCTGGGCCCAAGATTGCACGGAGTTCGACGGCAATGCCGAAAACCAAGTGAAATCGGTGCCAGAGAGCGACAAAGAGAATAATTTAAGTTTAAGCATGTCTGACCCGCTTGCTTTGCCACACTGTGCTAGGAATTGACCTATATGCTCTAGGGTGGTCTTGGTACCCTGACCGTCAAACTTGGTGAACTCAGGGACCCTAAAGCCGCAAGGGTATGTGATATCGTTGAAGTGGTCCGGGTACGGCTTACGGTAAACTATAGCCCGATCCTGAGGCACGTAACCAGTGCATTCCCTAACAAGTGCGTGAATTCGCTCGTCAATATCATCTGTGCCTTCTGCCTATGCGCGTCTGTCGTGTTGGGGCACGACACATGGTGGTATGTTGGGGTGTCAGCCATACGGCTCCTCGTCTCGTGCAGTCTCATGATAAATAGGGTGTTCAGGCCTACACCGGTGTGTGGGAGTAGGAGGTGTGGGCAGCACGGGAAAAAGTAGTGTAGGCGTGGGCAGAGGCAGCGTGTAGTAGATATGGGCGGTCTGACTGGCCATAGAGCCAGTCTGATCATAGGCGTACTGGGCGATCGGACCAGCCTAGTAGTCGGCCTGACCATAGGTGTATTGGCCGGTCGGATCGACCTAGTACCCGGTCGGACCGACTGTTGTTGGTAGTGGGTCTTGATACGTGTCGGTCTGACCAATCCAAGGGCCGGTCTGACCGATAGTGGTATATGTGGTCTCGGTCCTAGAGGGTGGAGACAAGACAGCTTTCCTGGTGCTCCCATCTGTTCAGTTCTAAATGTGGTGCACAGGGGGTAAACTAGCAATTGGAGTGGGAGAAGCGGCCTCAAAAAAGCCGAATCTCTTTAACATCGCTTCCATCTCAGGCTTTAGACGATTGGCAAATGTGGCGCTAATGGCTTGATCCACTGTGGATTCTATTTCCTGCCTAATCTCTAAGGGGGATAGAGACGGGGGTGATGGAAATGGTACCTAGTTTCTAGAGAGGTCGGGAATATTGATGTCGCGCTTGATGAAGCCTATGCGAGTTTTTGTGTAGCGCCCAAGCATGGGGGCGTGGAACTCCTTCATCTTGGCCTCAATCTCGGCCCAATCCTCCTCGAGGATCTCTACGAGGGTGGGGAGGATGATGTTGCGGTTGTCGATCTCCGCGCTCATGCCCCTGGGTCCATCGGTGATAGGGGTACTATTGCTGTAGTCATAGTGATCGTGGTCGATGTTCCCGCAGCCGATGTAGATGTGCCCATCATGTTGATGTCGTCCCAGTGGAGTAACTAAAAAGTGTGTTGACACGAAAACACGCCCACACACTGGCTTCAGTTGATGATCCAAAGGCATGTGCCGTTTGAAAGATAAAACCTAAAACATCGCAAGACGCCGATGTCGCATTCCGATGACTCTTAAACAGTGGTAAGGGGAAACGGAGTCGCGAGGCAATCAAACAAATATCTAGGAAAAATGTTCAATTAGCTGAATTGTAGGGGTAAAAGATCAAACCGACTAGAATAGGCCAGTTGGACCGAAGTATCATGGGCGATCATACCGGCCAAGGTAGTCCAGTCGGACCGAGGGCACACGGCCGGTTTGACCGGCGGTGAGAGGTCTCATCAAAGGGGTCCTTCGGCATCCGAGTGCAAAGGGGTCCAAAGAAATATGAAGGGGGCTCCAGATATTTAGGCGGTCAGACCCAAAGCAGGGTTGCGGTTAGACCGGGAGTGTGCGAAGGGCTCCAGAGGCTTGCTACGAGGTGGCCCTCGGTGTATGTCATTTGGCGCGATGAAACCCTCCAACGCGAAGCGAGTCGGTCGGACCGATGTAAAGACACTAGTCAGACCGGGCTTCGGTGTGATACACCCTGGCGCGAAGTGCTCTGGTGCGAGGCTCCGGAGTGCGGGGTCGGTCAAACCGGCCTAGGGGCACCGGTTGGACAGGGGTGTGTCGGCACGCCTGATGACAGCACGGCACGGTCCGGTCAGACTGGAGGGATGACGTCGTTCAGACCGACAGCCTTAGGGAAAGCGGCCTCCGAGCTCCGGCGGCCATCTTTGGGGAACCAAATTGTTCTGAAAATTCTTGGCGGAGAAGAAGAGATAAAATTCTACAAGGAACACCAAGAAACTAGAGGTAACTTGGCCAAGAGACCTAATTACCGATAAAACGATAGAAATCCGTTACATGGATGAAACGAATGATTCTCAAGCGAAACGACAAGGACTTACCATGATTATGACGCGATGGATGGAGAGCTTCTAGTGCAAACTCATGAAGATGGACGTTACTTGACTAATCCTAGGGCAAGGAAAGTAGATTGAAATAAAAGTGCGATTCAAAACTACGGTTTTGAGTTGATCTTTGGAGAGATACCCTTTGAATCGGTCTCACCCCTATATTTATAGGGGCTAGTCTCAAGTTCCCTGACACCTAATCTGAGTAGGATTCGGCCAAAAGTGGTTAAGATTTAATTAGAGATCAAAAGAACGTGAAACCAATTCTATCTCTAATTTTCATACTTGGGACAGTCTGACCGGACTAATTGGGCCGGTTTGACTGGGTCTACATGGTCGGTTGAACCGGCCTACTATGGCCGGTTGGACCGGCCTATGCCAGGAAAGGCATATATTTCGGCCCAAATTACCAAAAATTTGATATTTTGACAATTTCGACCATTAATGTCATTTTTTGCTATAAACACTAACTTCCCGATACAAACGACCTTCTTCCCCGCTTCTGAAGTAGCGATATACTCAGCTTCTGTTGTAAAATCGGCCACCGTCTCTTTCTTGGAACTCTTCCAACTCACTGCACCTCCATTGAGGCAGAACACAAAGCCAGATTGCGATCGAGAATCATCTTTATCGGTTTGAAAACTAGCATCCATGTAACCACTTAAAACGAGCTCCTCTTCACCACTGTAAACCAGGAAATTTCCTCAGTCCTTCTCAAGTACTTGATGATACTCTTTACTACAACCCAGTGACTTTCACCCGGGTTCGATTGGTACCTGCTTGTAACACTTGGAGCATATGACACATCTGGGCGCGTACATAGCATGGCATACATGATGGATCCAATTGCAGAGGCATACGAGATCGCACTCATCTTCTCTAGCTCATCAGGTGTCACAGCACACTGAGTCTTACTAAGAGAAATACCATGTGACTTTTTCAGAAAACCCTTCTTAGAATTCTGCATTTTGACCTGTTTCAAAACCTTGTCAATGTATACTTTGGCTTAATCCCATTAACCGTTTTGATCTATCTCTATAGATCTTTATGCCCAAAATGTATGCTGCCTCTCCAAGATCTTTCATCGAAAAACTATTTTTTAGTGAAGTCTTGACAACATTCAACAAAGGAATGTCATTTCCGATCAACAATATGTCATCCACATATAAGACCAGAAACACAAGTGTTGGGGGAAAATACTTCATCCTCAGAGCCATTGTTGTAACAAGACAAAAGCCAATGATTGAATCAAAGGTTTCCAGCATATAACTCCGGTGATACATTGGATCAAGTTCGAAGTATGGAGGCGAACTCTAGTTCGGAGTATATCTTCGAACTTGGACCCTTCCGAGAGTTTCCTTGCCAGCTAAGATGGAAGACTTATCTTCTTTCTCATTAGATTAGTCTTTTACCATTTTATCCCTATTAAGGGTACCGAATAGTTTCCACTATGTCGGTTGTAATAGAGGGGTAAAAGGGTCTTTTCCTTAATATTTGGGCCTATAAATACCCCCCGTTTTACCCTGTAATAGGGACGGAAGACAAGTTATTCAATATACATCTTCAAACTGTTTTAAGCTATTATCCTTTCGGAGGCTTGAAATAGTTTACTTCGCAAACACTTCGTTTGTTAGTCTCTAACCTTCAGAAACCTGTTAGCGTAATCTTTTACGCCAACAACAAGTGAGCTCATACTATCCTGTTTGTAAACACAAGGCTCTTCTTCGTTCTTGATGAAGTCAAACCCTTTTACTACCTCATAAAACAAAGATTCCAACTCCGAGAAGCTTGCTTCAATCCATAAATGGACTTTAGCAACTTACAAACATTCCTAGCATTCCCCAGACCGTCAAGACCTTCAAGCTGTGTCATGTACACATCCTAAATTAGGTTTCCATTAAGAAATCTGTATTGACATCCATTTGCCATATCTCATAATCATAAAATGTGGCAATAGCTAGGATGATCCGAATAGACTTAAGGATATAGACAGGCGAAAATGTTTCATCATAATGAACACCTTGAATCTGTCTGAAACCCTTCGCCACCAATCGTGCCTTATTGATGTGAACATTTCCGTCAACGTATATCTTTTTCTTGAAGATCCATTTACACTCAATGGTTTTTACACCATCGGGTGGATCAACCAAGTTCCAAACTTGGTTAACTTGCATGGACTCCAAGTCGGATCTAATGGCCCCCAAGCCATTTCTTAGAGTTTGGTCCCATCATTGCTTCTGCATAGGTCTTAGGCTCGTCATTGTCCAACAACAACACGTCACGATGCCAAATGGTCAAGAACATGTACCTCTTTGGCACATGGACTACTCTTCCAGACCTTCATGGGGCTGGCGCATCCATAACAGGGTCTGCAACATCTTGCGCCTCCTGCTCTGGTTCAGTGGGATCTAGAACATTTTCCAGTGTCTCTCGAACCTCTTCGAGATGCACAGTCCTCCCACTAATTCCTTGTTGGGGGGAAATACTTCATCCTCATGATCCCCAAGATTCCAAGATAAATACAAGTCATAATCTCAGAGCCCCAGACTTGTCTCCGAATTGAAGGGCTCAATGTCGAAGGGTTCATCCTGGCTCCGGTCCGAGGAGACCCTCCGAAAGGCCTCCCCTCTCAAGTGGAAAACAACCAGAAGGATGGGACATCTACTTTATCGACATCCTTCGAGCATGTTTTACTATATTAACCCTATAAGGGATACCGAAATAGTATCCACTATGTCGGTTGTAATTAAGGGGTAAAAAGGTCTTTTCCCTAGAGGTTTTACCTATAAATACCCCCCTTCTCACCCTGTAATGGGCATCTAATATTCAGATATTCAATACACACTTCGAACTATTTTGAGCTATTATCCTATTTGGAGGCTTGAGATAGTCCACATTCACAAACACTTCGTTTGTCAATTCTTGATCTCATAGAACCTATTAGCGTAATCTATTGCGCCAATAGTTGGCACCGTCCATGGGGAACCTAGTACTAAAAGCTAGTTCTCTGCTACTGCCTATATTTCGAAGAGCATTTGCGGAGGGAGTTTCGGAGTCTCAAGATTCCATGCACCCTTCAGCAAGGGGCTTCAAATACAGTTCGAAGGCCTTTTTTCGCCTTCCTCAATCGTCTGAAGCTCTTGGTCTTCGGACCCTTCTTAGCTTCGTAAGTCATGCCTCCCAAGCGGAGTTTAGCCATTGGTCCCCTCTGAAGGTCCACTCGGACCTCCAGCGCAGGACCTTCAGACGTTCCTCAAACTCCTGAAGTAGTCAATAGGCCTCGAGCAGCCGAAGTTCCTTAGGTAGCTCCGTCCGTGCTTCGAACTGACTATGTCAGTTCTCAAGACCCGGAGGAAGTGAAGACCTTCCTAAAGACGTGACCTCTCAGGTAGCACGACTTCAGGCGGAGGTAGAAAGATGGAGGTAGGAGGCTGCAGATAGGCTTCGCCCTCAAGCCATCCCTCCTTCGGAGGTACATCAAGACGATGGTCTCGATGATCATCCTGAAGCCCCTCAAGTCCAAGAAGATGCCGAGAATGCCTCCTTCGATGACGAATCCCCGCTGCATCCGGGCTTCCAGAAGGTGCGCTTCGATCCCAGGTTCCGAGCCTCGAAGCTGCACAAATACTCCAGAGGGTTTGATCCTGGAGAATTTTCTTGCTCTTACGCACTTGCAATAGAAGCAAGTGGAGGGGTCCGAAATACGATGGCAAAGTGTTTCCCCCTCACTATAGAAGGTGTAGCCCTTCATTGGTTCTGGTCTTTAAAGCCAGGATCAATTAAGTCGTGGGAGCAGTTGAAGAGGAAATTCGTGAGCAATTTCGAGGGGACTTTTGTAGCCCCGATGTCTACTGAAATCCTTTTTTAAGTGAAGCAGCAGTCGGTAGAAACTCTTCGAGAATACTTCACGTGCTTCGCCAACACCAAGTCCCAGATAAAAGGGTTGTCTACATCATTTGTGGTGGATGCGGCGCGCGGAGGTGTTTTTAATCCTGACCTCCTCAGCAAATTTCACCGAAAGCCGGTGTCTTCAGTAGCGCAATTAATGGTATACTTCGATCAGTATGCCAAGGCAGAAGAAGGATGCCTTCGGAGAACTGTGGTATCCACACCAACCCTCCCCCAATAAGTCAAGCTGGAGCCAGGGACTCTGAATCCTCCACAAATCACCTTCGATAATCGTCCTAGTGATCAGAGAAAGGGAAGGAAGCACTTTCGCTCTGAAGTGTTGAATATTGCCCCCTCCGCTCCGAAGATTCCTTCCAACTATCAACAGGCTCAAGGAAATAAAGCTAGTGGCTCAAAGCCACTAGAAAAATCGGCTGGCCGAGGCTAGGCTCTTTTTTGTTGTGTGCATGGTGAAAACATAAGCCATGCCACCAAATATTGTAAGTCTATACTAGCTCTTCGGGGTGAATATCTGGGGAGAAATTCAGGGCGAGGCACTGTAGATCGAGCTCCTCTAGCAGCACGACCAGAGCCTGTACAAGCTGTCAGACGTGTAGGCAATCCCGAAGCTCCCATGCAACTTCTGGTGGCCAACATTATGCCACCACCGAAGCAAGAAGACCCTCAAGATCATGGCAAATGAGTGGTCTTACCCATCTCTGGAGGAGGTGTAGGACCGAAAGTAGCGACCAGAGGGGGGGTGAATGGGCGCCTTAAAAAATTCTTTCGAATCAATGGCCTGTTCCCAATACCCAACGCACCTCAGAATACTATGCAGCAGAAAATAAACTAAAGGCCTAAGTCTAAAGGTTTCTAACCTAGAAGCAACTGATGACAAACAGGGTAAAACTAAAGTGGTGCAACTAGGCAGATGAACAATTTGTAGTAGGCCTAAACTTCTCAATGAAATGATCTAAGTATTTAAAAAATGAAAAGAGAAGTTACTGTCCAAATTTGTCTCCTGTTAAGAACTTGGCGAAGCCCCCTTCGCACGTCGGGGTCTGCTTCAGAGGTTGGTGACGGAGTCTGTCCGAAATGCCGAAGGTGTCACTGTCTAGCCTAGTTCGAAGTGGTAAGAGGCGAAGTGTACTTCAGAGAGAAGTAAAACAGTGCTGGAGCCTGGTTCGAAGTATGTACCTCGAAGACAAGACTTCGAACACAGCTTCGAACCAAGAGCTTCGGAGCAAAGTGACAAAGTCTGAGCCTGCTTCGAAGTGAGCACTTTTAAGACAAAACTTCGAACACAACTTTGAACCGAGAGCTTCTAAGCACGACCTTCGAACAGAAAGCTTCGAACACAACACACAAACAGACAACCTTCGAGCAAAGAAGCGAAGTCTGTCACGTGACACAGAAACAAATCCGAAGCCTGCACTCTATCTTCGAACAGGGAAAGCTTCGGAAGGAGAATCGAAGGCTGACACGCCACAAAGAAATCCAAGTGAAGTCTATCAGAAAAGACAAACTTCGATCCCAACTTCGAAGCCTAACAAAGTGTGCACTTCGAACAGATAGATTCGAAGTATACTTGTTCGAAGTATGCGATGCTGTCCATACAGGAAGAACTTCGTAACTAGCAACTCAGACACAAAAATCGAAGTTCGCAGTTTGAACGATAGTTTTGAAAGTGTTAGATCGTAGCCTGCCTCACGGAGCTGAGGGGCTTCGAACAGAAAAAAAATGACCTCGCAGAAACAGTCAAAAAGGCATTTACTCCATTCTGCTTCGATCAAAAAGGCAGTACAGTAGAAGGTAAAAAGCTGGCAGCAAGTACTATAGCTACAGTAGCAGTACTACTTGCAACAGCAAGAACTAGTACTCCCTCTCACGAAGAACAGAAGCAACAGAAGAAGCTTCTTCTCAAGAATTAAATTCAGCAACCCGTAGCCAAAGCAGTAACTCTCCAAACCGAACAATATGCAACCAATAAATTCACCAGGGACCAAGGCATTAAAGCATCCAAGAGATTAGAGCCAAAATAATGCATGAACAGAGAGAGGTAAGCCCTGGCGGCGCACACAGGAGAGAGAAACCGGGAGACAAAATGACCCAAAGAGTAGATGTGATTTCAGCCAAAAGGGTAGTCCAAACCCTAGGGATTGGGGTCCTATTTATAGGCAGCCCAACACTAGGAATATTCTACCAGCCCCTTAGGGTTTTTACAGACTCAAAAATAAAGGAAAAGACTCTACTGCCCTTAGGAATTTTTACAGACACAACTGACTGACTGTGGGCCTAGAGTTACAGATGACATATCCGGAAGCTAAGTTTTCGTAGCGACTACGGCTTCTCTTCTGGACAGTCGGATACAGAATCAACGGTTGTCAGTTTTACGCCGAAACTGACAAAGCCTCCACCAGCTTTGCACCAGGTACCCAGATTGGGCCGGCCCGACTCCGCAGCTCTCTCAGCCCGGCAATCGCTCACCGCCCGTGTACCTGAGTCAGTCCTGGTCAACAGCCCAGTGGGTCTTCTACTGCTTCTGGCCCATGCACCCGGATTGGGCCAGCCCGACTTCGCAGCCTCCTCTGCCCGACAGTCGCTCGCTGCCCGTGTACCTGAGTCACACGCGGCCCATGAAACAGCAGATCTCCTCTCTTCTTCAGTCCTCATTGACTATCGTTGACAATGACTCATCACTTCTAGAGCCATGAGGCCCACGCTATTCAGCATGGCTCCTCAATCTCCCCCTTGATGAGTGCATTGTCAACACTCCTCAATTCTCAGCTCTTCAACACCTGTGAACCAAATGTGGAAACACGAAAACAAAACACAAGAAACAAAGAAGAAGAAAAATAAGGTAAAAGTTTAACCCTAATGACCAAAAGCCAAACAAAAGCAAGAAACGGTCATTATGGTTAACCAAAACGTAAAAACTCAGAATGAGTGTGATTTCAAAACAACAAGGATATCAACAGAGTAAGAACTCCCCCTTAAACTCTGATCCAAATTTTCTCCCCCATGTTGACAAGTGAACTCATCAAGCACTCAAAAGAGACACAGACTCCCCCTGAAAATCAACTCCCCCTCAAAATATGCAGTGAATGCAACTGGGGTGCAGGTGGAGTGAAGAAAGCATGCTTCTCAGATATGATTGACTGCAAATACAGTATCTAACAGGTATAGCAAAAGAGATACTGTCTAAGACACATGGCATGATCAGTGCAAGAGATGATATCTAAAGAAAGTCATTTAGCACGCATTTTTCAGTTTTTGCAAACAAAAGCATCACCACATTTTCTAGTAAACAAGCAAGGTAAAGCATGAGATGCAGAAGCTAGCTGATATCTACCAAGATAAGCATTGTTCAAAACAAAGTGCTTCGGCAAACTTGGTATCCTTTTAAAGTTCAGGCTTTTTCATTTTCCTTTGTCATTTGTGCCAAGGGTTATTTGCATGTCAAACCTTATGCTAACCGACCAAGTCAAGCCTAGGCCAGAACTGAGCCATCAGAAGCTTAAGACATTGGTCTCAGCATACACTATACTGTCCTAGTTCATACCAAAGTGCTATGGTAAGCAGTCCAGAACAATATAATGCGACAAAGCAAACCCACTTGGATCTTTTCGACTTAAGTATAAAAATGAATGGAATTTTCATTCATTTTTGATTGTCATAGCTCATTTTCCATGTTAAAGCATAAAGATGTCCAAGTTGCATATCTGCATCTATGTGATGGACTAGCTACAAGGTATGTAACAGATAGCAAAAGCACTCAGCCTACACATGCTAGTTACCAGAAGCAATGGTGATCATTTTTGAAGTTGAAAGAGTAAAAGCCATGCATATGACAGATATCAGCATATCAAGTGAACTGAACCAAAGCATGATCGTTGACAAGTAATCAAAAGCATGTACCAGCTAGAGTAGGTAAAGCAGTTCAATCATATAACAGAAGCATCTCTAAAGTGTGATACGTGAATATGCAAGATATGAACACACACAAAAAGACTCAAGAAAAGAGTAAAGAAGAAAGAAAACTGACGCAAAATATCCTAGAAAGGATACACAACACCCAAATCCCCTCGTAAACGGTCAAATGTAGACTGATCTAGGGGTTTGGTGAAAATGTCAGCCAACTGATGATGGGTATCAACATGAACAAGGTCAATGACACCTTTCTCATATTGATCCCGCAAGAAGTGAAAGCGCACATCAATATGTTTGGTTTTTGAATGGAGACACGGGTTTTTCCCTACACTAATAGCACTGGTGCTGTCGCAAAACAATGGAACTCTGGTAGGAAAGAACAACCCAAAATCTCGTAGAGTGGAAATCATCCAAACCAACTGTGAGCAGCAGCTACGTACTCAGCCTCTGTGGTCGAAAGGGCAACTCCAGATTGCTTTCGAGAAGACCAAGATACAAGGGAAGAACCAAGAAACTGGCAAGTACCGGAAGTCGACTTGCGATCCAACCGGCACCCACCAAAGTCGGCGTCCGAAAAGCCAGATAAATCAAGAGATGATGATGCTGAATAATAAAGACCAAGATCAGGCGCATAGGTAAGATACCGAAAGATACGCTTGACAGCTTGCCAATGAGATGCGCGTGGTGAAGACTGAAAACGCGCGCACAGACCTACGGCGAACTGTATATCTGGCCTCGTTGCTGTCAAGTACAGCAGCGAACTGATCTTCCCTCGAAACTCTCTCTCATTGACCTTGACACCGCTCTCGTCCTTGTCCAGACCCCCAGAAGTGCCCATCGGGGTCATCTGCGGCTTCAATTCACCACCAAAGTCAAATTTCTTTAACATATCGCGAGTGTACTTACCTTGGTGGATGAAGGTGCCGTCCTTGGTCTGCTTGATCTGGAGCCCTAAGAAATACTTGAGCTCACCCATGAGGCTCATCTCAAACTCACTGTGCATCTGCTCAGAAAACTTGGACACAAGATCATTAGTAGTACCGCCAAAAATAATGTCGTCCACGTAAATCTGAGCAACTAAGAAGTCTGAAGCAACTCTGATCAAAAAGAGAGTTTTGTCCACAGAACCCATCACAAAGCCTTTCCCCAACAAAAATTGCTTCAACCGGTCATACCAAGCCCTGGGGGCTTGCTTCAACCCGTATAAAGCTTTGTGCAACTTAAAAACATGCCGAGGAAACTTAGGGTTCTCAAAACCGGGGGGTTGCCTAACATAAACTTCCTCCTCAATGAACCCGTTCAGAAAAGCACTCTTAACGTCCATTTGAAAAAGCTTAAAACCCTTCGAAGCGGCAAAATCTAAAAGAATGCGAATGGACTCAAGACGGGCAACAGGAGCGAAGGTTTCTTCAAAGTCAATACCTTCCTTCTGGCAATAACCCTGGGCGACTAGTCGAGCCTTGTTGCGCACCACAACCCCATCTTCACCTTGTTTGTTCTTGAATACCCACTTGGTGCCTATGGGGTTGCATCCAGGTGGCGGCTCAACTAGTGTCCAAACCCGATTGCGGACAAAATTCTCAAGCTCTTCTTGCATAGCATTAATCCAATTAGAATCAGAAAGAGCATGAGAAATATCGCTGGGCTCAAAAGATGCAACAAACGCAGATTCAGCAAACACAGCGAGAGAGGAAGAAGAATGCAAAGTTCTCTCAGTCAGATCACCAATGATGAGCTCTGAGGGATGGTCACGCTGAACTGCTCGGGTTCCCTGGTGATCTGAAGTCACCTCACCGGAGTCAGCAGCTGGCACCTCTGGACTCGACTGAGGGGGCTCGATCGAAGTGGAAGAAGTGATCAGAGGTCCGCCCTCATCATCAGTCGAAGTCACAGAAGGTGTGGGCTCTGCGGGGGATGCAGAGGGCCCACCCTCAACAGCAGCTGGAGTATCCTCATCTTCCTCGAAGATGGACTCTCCGAGCTCATCATCACCAGAAAGCTCAAAAGAAGGAGTCAAAGAAGGCAAGGACTCATCAAATGAAACCTCACACGTCTCGACAAGCAGCTGGGATTCTAGGTTCCAAACACGGAAGCCTCGAGAATGCAATGCATAACCAAGAAAAACACCATCCCAGCAACGAGACTCAAACTTGTCCAAATGCCCTCCCTTCTTGAGCACAAAGCACTTGCACCCAAATGCTCGCAAGTGGCTCACCTTGGGCTGTCTGCCAAAACGCAACTCATATGATGTCTTACCAATGTAAGCTCTAAGAAAAATGCGGTTGGCCAGATAGCAAGCTGTGTTCATGGCTTCAGCCCAAAAACGCCTAGGAGTCCTGTGCTCATCGAGCATCGTCCTGGCCATCTCAACTAGCGTGCGGTTCTTTCGTTCCACAACGCCATTCTGTGGGGGAGTGTAAGGAGAAGAAAATTGATGGTCCAGACCCTGATCACCACAGAAGCTGACGAACTGAGAGTTCTTGAACTCAGAGCCGTTGTCGGAGCGAATTGCTCGCATCCGGCCATTGTTCTCATTCTTCAGCTTCAAAATCAGGTCATGGACAAATTGAAAAGTTTCATCCTTAGACTCCAAAAAGAAAACCCACGAGAATCGAGAAAAGTCGTCAACAATCACAAGTGCATACCACTTCCCACCAACTGAGCGTACCCGAGCTGGACCTACAGTGTCCAAATGTAAAAGCTCGCCTGGATACGAAGTCATCACCTGAGTCACAGGTGAGTGAGAAGCGGCAACCATTTTCCCATGACGACAGGGATGACAAACTAGATCCTTCTCCATCTTAAGCTTGGGCAATCCTCGGATGAGGTCCATAGAGCTTAACCTGACTAGCAGATCAAAACTCAAATGACCTAGCCTCCTATGCCACTTCCAAAGCTCAGAAGAAGATCCAGCAATCAAACAGCGAGAAGGGCCAAAAGAACTAGAGAAGTCAATTCGAAAAACTTTACCGAAGGGTAAAATCTGACAAACCAAAGACCCTCTAGAATCAACCACAGAAGAATTGCCCTTCTTAAAACGCACTTCCAAACCATCCTCAAGAAGTTGCGACACAGAGATTAAATTAAAGTTCAAATTTTTAACCAAAGCAACATTCTTTAAAGAGAAATGATCTGAAATGCTGATTGAGCCTATGCCACTTACTTTCCCTTGACCGCTGTTCCCGAACGTGATGTATTCTTTGGAGCTCGGGGGAGTGAGACTGGAGAACCATCTGCGATGTCCCGTCATGTGGCGAGAGCATCCTGAGTCCATGATCCAAACATCCTCCAGTCCCTGGTCCTGCACAATCAATGTCTGTAAGTGGGAGCAAATGGTCCGGCACCAGGTTTAGCAAAAGAGCTAAACCAGTGTCGAGCCATCTGCTCAAAAGATGGAAAGCGAAAACCATCAAAAGAGTTTGGACCAAAACGCGGCTCAAAGCGCGGTCCTCGGTTTTGCCTAACCCTACTGCCACGAGGTCCAGAACCGTAGCCAACTCGGTCTGGAACTCTGCCGGAACGAACACCACCACCTGGAGCACGGGCACGAAACCGTCTCCTCTACCACCACCTACACGACGCGGCCAGGCCTCCAGCCTCTCCCCGCGCCGAGGAACACGCAGTCTACCACCCTGCTGGTAGAACTGCTCCTGATCACTACGAGCCCTCTCTGCTCTCTCAACCCGCTTCCTCCTGAAGACAAACTCCGCAAGATGCCCGTCTCTCTGACAATACTCACAATGATAGGTAGGCTTCTTGGGATGTGGTTGAGGTTTAGGATTCTTGGGCTTGGTAGTGTTTGGAGTGGTCTTCTTGGGCTGAGAGGGTCCAGGAAGAGAGTCAAGAGAAGTGTGGAGATTTTTGGGCTTTGGAACCCAGATAGGTTTCTTGGGTGGAGCTTTAGGTGGTTCATGGATCACTCCATCCTTGGGCTGACAGGCCTGGGAAGACTCAGTGGAGTGAGTCTTGGGATATCTCTGCTCTGGAGTCATTTTACTCCACTCCACTGCCCGGCTGATGGCACTCTCAAAGTCAGCCTTGGTGTAAGTGTAACCTACCCCAAACCCATCCTGCCTCTTGAACTGCTGGATCATCATGCCAAGCTGTGGCTCTCTGGCACTGATCCAACTCAGGATAGAACGGAGGTAAAAGTTCTCATTCTGAGAATCTGCTAGCTCCTCTCTCAAAGAAGCTAGAACCTCCACCTGAGACAAGCAGGTCTCACACTCACTTTCTTCTTGGACAGACTTCCCGGCTTTTAGCTTAATTAACTCCATTCTAAGAGACAGGCAGTTCTCATAGACAGTGGGTGGAACTGACAATGTCTCAAGCTCTAGCCTAGTCTGCGCAAGCTCAGCTCTCAACCTCTCTAAATCACCCACATGCTCATCGCCCTTGGATTTCAGCTCAGCTAAGGCAGCTAGATGCGATGGGCAATCAACACAGGGTGCGACGACAGTGGCTTGAGCATCTTTCAGCTCCTGCTGAGCGCTTTCAAGCTCAGTGGCCAAACCGTCCCTCTCATCAACCCTTTCTGTGTACCTGGACTTCAGAGTCGACAGGTCACACAGAAGCACCTCACACTTCGGGCACTCACTGCTATCACCCAAGCAAGGGGAAGAAGATATACTTTCTATTCTACCGTTGGCTACGGCAAGCTCGCTCTCTAGCTCATCTATCCTCTTCTTAGCCCCCCTAAGCAGTTTCTCCCGATACTTCAACTCCTGACGATTGCTCTCAAGTAAATCAACAATTTCGCGCTCATAAGATGATACCTTGCTATCGTCGTCGTCGGAGTCGTCGGAGGAGCTCTTTTCTTCTCTATCCCCAAGAGCCATTGAGCAAAAGCTCTTGCGGGATCTTCGGCGCTGGTGTGAGCGGCTCTTCGGCTTGTCTCCGAAGGCCATGAAGCAGAGGCCTGCCGGATCATCCTTGTCCTTCCCCTTCCTGATGGTGATCTCCTCATCGCTTGAGCTCGATGAAGAGGAAGAAGTCGTGGACTGCTTGGAGTAGCTCTTCTCCATCTCGGCGAAGAAGGCCTTGTCGCGCTTCTTGTTCTCTCGCCGGTAGTCCTTCAGGGCCTTCTTGAAAAAACGAGTCTTCGGCTTGCCCTTGTTGAAGGAGGGGCTCTCATGCTTGCCGGAGTCGTGGAAGCTGATGCCGGAGCCCTTCTTGTATCCACTGCGCTTGGGGCAGTCGGCGATGAAGTGTCCTGGATCACCACATTCAAAACATCCGGATTTTGTGCCGTGTCTTTTGAACATTCTCTTATCATAGACACGACGCACCCGGTTGTTAAAGAGACACAAATCATCATCTCCCAACAACTCAAGCTGGTCCTCAGTGATAGACATCAAAGAGAATCCAGCACAGCTCACAGCAGAGGGATCAACAGAAGGTGTAGCAAGGGCCAGGGATTTTGAACCAGAACCAGTGAGATTTGATCTCAACTGGATATCTACCTCAGTGGCCTTCAGCTTACTAAATAACTCAGAAATGGTCAAGGTATCGTAAGAAGTACTCTCAACAATAGATGATACCTTGATCTCCCAGATCTTTGGGTCCAAGGTATGAAGAACCTTGAGCGCCTGCTCGTGATCTGAGACTAACTGAGCACCCTCAGCCTTGTTGTCCCGAAGCTTGTTAATGATCGACTGAAAGCGACCAAACAAAGCCTCAACAGATTCACCCGGCTTCTGTGTGAAATTCTCATATTCACGCCGGTAGGTCTGATAGAGCCGAGCCTTGACCTGTGCTGTTCCCTCATGGTGTGCCTTGAGGGTAGCCCAGATCTCTCTCGCAGTGGAGAGATGACTCACACGCTCAAACTCAGTGGGACCTAAGCCAGAAAACAAAATGTTCACAGCCTTACTGTTACTCAGATGCTGAGCAATGATACCAGCAGTACCTTGCTCAGTAACTGGCAAAATGACAAATGTGGTGTGAACGCAAATATCCCATATGTCCGAACCCTGGCTCATGAGATAGGCTCGCATGCGAGTCTTCCAATAATTATAGCCATAGGCTTCCAAGGACGGGACCTTGCCAGGAGACGTCATAGTCACTACTGGGGTTTAGAACCGGTTAAGGTATGGAAAAACCCTAACCTTGCTCTGATACCACTTGTAGGACCGAAAGTAGCGACCAGAGGGGGGGTGAATGGGCGCCTTAAAAAATTATTTCGAATCAATGGCCTGTTCCCAATACCCAACGCACCTCAGAATACTATGCAGCAGAAAATAAACTGAAGGCCTAAGTCTAAAGGTTTCTAACCTAGAAGCAACTGATGACAAACAGGGTAAAACTAAAGTGGTGCAACTAGGCAGATGAACAATTTGTAGTAGGCCTAAACTTCTCAATGAAATGATCTAAGTATGTAAAAAATGAAAAGAGAAGTTACTGTCCAAATTTGTCTCATGTTCGGAACTTGGCGAAGCCCCCTTCGCACGTCGGGGTCTGCTTCGGAGGTTGGTGACGGAGTCTGTCCGAAATGCCGAAGGTGTCACTGTCTAGCCTAGTTCGAAGTGGTAAGAGGCGAAGTGTACTTCGGAGAGAAGTAAAACAGTGCCGGAGCCTGGTTCGAAGTATGTACCTCGAAGACAAGACTTCGAACACAGCTTCGAACCAAGAGCTTCAGAGCAAAGTGACAAAGTCTGAGCCTGCTTCGAAGTGAGCACTTCGAAGACAAAACTTCGAACACAACTTTGAACCGAGAGCTTCTAAGCACGACCTTCGAACAGAAAGCTTCGAACACAACACACAAACAGACAACCTTCGAGCAAAGAAGCGAAGTCTGTCACGTGACACAGAAACAAATCCGAAGCCTGCACTCTATCTTCGAACAGGGAAAGCTTCGGAAGGAGAATCGAAGGCTGACACGCCACAAAGAAATCCAAGCGAAGTCTATCAGAAAAGACAAACTTTGATCCCAACTTCGAAGCCTAACAAAGTGTGCACTTCGAACAGATAGATTCGAAGTATACTTGTTCGAAGTATGCGATGCTGTCCATACAGGAAGAACTTCGTAACTAGCACCTCAGACACAAAAATCGAAGTTCGCAGTTTGAACGATAGTTTTGAAAGTGTTAGATCGTAGCCTGCCTCACGGAGCTGAGGGGCTTCGAACAGAAAAAAAAATGACCTCGCAAAAACAGTCAAAAAGGCATTTACTCCATTCTGCTTCGATCAAAAAGGCAGTACAGTAGAAGGTAAAAAGCTGGCAGCAAGTACTGTAGCTACAGTAGCAGTACTACTTGCAACAGCAAGAACTAGTACTCCCTCTCACGAAGAACAGAAGCAACAGAAGAAGCTTCTTCTCAAGAAATAAATTCAGCAACCCGTAGCCAAAGCAGTAACTCTCCAAACCGAACAATATGCAACCAATAAATTCACCAGGGACCAAGGCATTAAAGCATCCAAGAGATTAGAGCCAAAATAATGCATGAACAGAGAGAGGTAAGCCCTGGCGGCGCACACAGGAGAGAGAAACCGGGAGACAAAATGACCCAAAGAGTAGATGTGATTTCAGCCAAAAGGGTAGTCCAAACCCTAGGGATTGGGGTCCTATTTATAGGCAGCCCAACACTAGGAATATTCTACCAGCCCCTTAGGGTTTTTACAGACTCAAAAATAAAGGAAAAGACTCTACTGCCCTTAGGAATTTTTACAGACACAACTGACTGACTGTGGGCCTAGAGTTACAGATGACATATCCGGAAGCTAAGTTTTCGTAGCGACTACGGCTTCTCTTCTGGACAGTCGGATACAGAATCAACGGTTGTCAGTTTTACGCCAAAACTGACAAAGCCTCCACCAGCTTTGCACCAGGTACCCGGATTGGGCCGGCCCGACTCCGTAGCTCTCTCAGCCCGGCAATCGCTCACCGCCCGTGTACCTGAGTCAGTCCTGGTCAACAGCCCAGTGGGTCTTCTACTGCTTCTGGCCCATGCACCCGGATTGGGCCAGCCCGACTTCGCAGCCTCCTCTGCCCGACAGTCGCTCGCTGCCCGTGTACCTGAGTCACACGCAGCCCATGAAACAGCAGATCTCCTCTCTTCTTCAGTCCTCATTGACTATCGTTGACAATGACTCATCACTTCTAGAGCCATGAGGCCCACGCTATTCAGCATGGCTCCTCAGGAGGGACCCTCGATAATATGTCAAAGCGTCAGCAAAGGGAATATGTTCGGGAAGTAGGATATATAGGGACTTCGAACTCGGCTGCAGAAATGCCCGAGGGGTCCCATGTGCCCATTTCATTCTCTGCCCGTGATGTTGTAGGGGTGAAATTACCCCATGCTGACCCCCTTGTCATTTTGGCTGATATTGCAGGAGTGGAAGTTCGAAGGATATTGGTGGACGGCGGAAGCTCCGCTGATATACTTTTTGTCCAAGCCTTCGATCAAATGTGTATCCCCCGATGGCATTTGCTTCCAGTAGCCCGCCCACTCCAAGGCTTCGCAGCCCCTCCTCTCGATGCCCTTGGCCAAATAGGCCTCGAGGTTGCTTTCGGTGAGGGAGAGATTGGAATTAAATTTTTGTTCGACAATCATTTCCCAATCTAAATATAGTTCAGGGTCATATTTGCCAGAAAATGACGAAATAGTTAATTTGACTTTGGCAAAAGGTTCAGGGTTACCTCGTTCCCACGGCTGATTGCCATGGTTACCGTTACCTCGCCGATGGCGGTGTACTCGGGGACATCGATGTTCCTAGTCTGCAGCGTGTGCACTGCCGTGATTGGTGTCTTCTTCATCAGCCTCAACCTCGTGCAGTGGAGCTAGAGGTTGTTGCTTTGGGGTGATTCTTTGTATGTTAGCCATGAGAGTAGCGATGTTTCTAGCTAATTCTTGGATGCTTAGCTGCATGGCATTCATGCTAGCATCAAACTTTCCTTTGATTCATTGGAGTTTAGCCTTAGACGCATAGTCCCCGAAATCGGTGATCTCACCTGCCATCGTTAGTAGGAAGTAGAAGATAAAACAACAGTATTACCCCTATCGGCTACTCTTGATACCACTTGATGATACCATGGTTGGTGGATCATTCTCTTGCTCACTCACTTTCCACATCTTATTGAGTCCTTATGAAGTGCTTACCGATTGAAGAAATCGGTTCGACCGGAAAGGTGGGGATGTCTGATGACTTCAGAGGCGCGATTACAAAGATCCAATATGTTCTGAAGGGAAGTATGTAGATCTTGGAAGGCAAATTTAGTAGCAAGAGTTAGCACAAATTAATTATAGAATTAACAATGTTGAATAACAGTCTAAGACGTGTCAGAGTTGCTGGCCGAGACTAGTCCTTACGGTCTATTCTAAGCAAGCGAGAGTGGAAAGGGACAAGGACTGTGGGACGTGCACTCAACGCACGCAAAATGGCAAGATTGTCAGACGTACAACATGGATCAGGACACTTTTGTTGCCTGCTATTTGCTCTTCCTTTCGCTTCTTCTAGGTATGGAGCAGGACACTCTGCCACCCACCCTTCTTTTTCCTTTCTTCCGAGTACGGAGAAGGACACTTTTGCTACCTGGCCTTCCTTTTTGCCTTCTTCTCTTTTCTTTCTTTTCTTTCTTTTCTTGGGACCACTTTTTCCTTTGGATCTGTGGATGGACGAGTGTTTCTTGTATGCTCTGGAAAGAGTTCTATTGCTTGATCTCGAATCCGTATGCAGAGGTAGTGTCCAATGATTTTGAAAGATGTGTAGAACAGAGAGCCTGCACTTTTTCTTTCATGCTTGGTTCTTGAAGAACTC
The DNA here is from genome assembly GCA_019279435.1 of Zizania palustris. Lineage (NCBI taxonomy): Eukaryota > Viridiplantae > Streptophyta > Magnoliopsida > Poales > Poaceae > Zizania > Zizania palustris. The sequence goes on from JAAALK010000290.1 coordinate 26,709,853, forward strand.
CTCAAAAAGGCTTGCAAAAGAACACAAGGAGGCAAGCGTTGCCGGTGGATGATACAAAGCGGTTTGCAACCTAGCTACTAGCTTGCGATGTGGAACAAGGAACACAAAGCAGTGGTGACATGACACTGGGGCTAAACCGATCTCACAAGGTAAGGGGCTCTCGCCACAACACAAGAGTCCAACTAGACTCTATTGACACGAAAACGTGCCCCCGCACTTGGGTCAATTCGACGATCCAGAAGTGTATGGATACTCAGGGACAATCCTAAGCGTAACACAACACCGACATCGTGTTTCGACTACCCTTAACCGTGGTAAGGGGGTGGAGTCGCCAGGTAATCAAATCACACAGAAATAATCCAATTAGTCGAAAGAAATATATTAAATAGAACAAATCAGCAAGCCGAATGGAGCCTGACTGATCTGAAGTGTACAATGCGAAGGATATCGCTGAAGGGTACCTTCGGTTTCTAATGCGAAGGGTCCCGCTGAAGGGTGCCTTTGGCGTTCGGACTGATCTGGCCGAAGACTGGCTCCAAACAGATCTTGACACAACAATCACCTCCGAACAGCGGGGTTCGGTGTGAAGTCTCTGACACGATAAAATAACTCAGATGCAACGTGCGGGCGTGACTTCGTCTGATGGGAGGTATGAGTGTGACAAAGCTTGTCGTGATGAAACCTATTGCGGAGCATGTTGGCGTGTGGGACTCGGTCAAACCGACAACAGCGTGACGGTCCGGCACGGGGCGCTCTGGCAGCCTCTGAAACAAATCTCTTGGCTTCGGACACCTCCGGGGAAGTGTCTCCAAACGTGGAATCCTGCAATAGAACAGATATCAAGTGCCAATTTGGCCTGGAGATCGAATTCTGCTAAGTGTTGCACTAGAGGGCGAAGGTAGCAATCTATTACGTAGATTAGCGGATACTTCACAGGCGAAGTAATAAGGCGATAGAATTCTATTACGTAGATTAACGGATACTTCACAAGTAATGTAACAATGATTACCACTATTCTGATGTGGCCGTCGGAGGGCTTCTAGGCAAACCCATGAAGATTGCAGAAAGGTAAAGGTAAAAGTAAAGGTACGGTTCAAAGCTAGGGCTTTGTGTTGATTTGTGTTGGGGGGTTTAATGAACCGGCCTCACCCCTATATTTATAGGGGCTAGACTTCTAATCTCTAAGCCTAATCTAATAGGATTCGACTTAATCACACGTAGGGATAAATTTAACCAGAATCGAACTCAACTCTATCTCCAAAACTTAGCCCGAAGTGGGCCTTCGGCCAGGCCCGCCGAAGCCTGCTCCTCGGGTAGAAGCTTCGGCGAGGTGGGCCTCCGAAGGCCTTCGGGCCGAAGGTGACAGGCTCGCTGGAAGCTTCTGAAGCCCATAGCTTGATGGGCCTTCAGCCCTGTAGGGCTTCGCCCAAGTACAGGACATGTGTATTTTCGGCCCAAATTACCAAAATTGATATTTTGACAATCTTAACCATTAATGCCATTTTTGCTATCAACACATGCCCCCTGTCTTTTAGTGAACTAAGTGAACTAAAATCATAACAGGCTAAGGACGATACTTCTCATATCAGCCTTTCGACGTCTTCAAGCCGTTTGCCACACACTCGGGAAGTACCTTTTCAAGTATCTGCCATTCAAAGCTCTTCGAAACCGCTCTCCCTGCAGAGATTCTAACACATATGCATTGCTAGGAGCGATTTCATCTATTTTGAAAGGACCTTCCCAACTAGGTGACCATTTGCCAAATTTAGGGCTCTTAGTGCCTAAGGGCAAAATCTTCTTCCAAACCAAGTCACCTACTTGAAATGATTTTGATTTAACCTTCTTATTGTAGGCTTTAGCTACTCTCCTTTTGTCTATTTCTATAGCTTATAAATCCCTCAACCTCTTCTAGATTGTCCTTCAAAAGAGTCTTATACTCATTGACCGATAAACCATCTTGCTTTAAAACTCTTAAAGAGCCAAGATCTACTTCTACAGGTAGAACGACTTCTTTCCCTTATACTAACTCATATGGACTAACTTTGGTAGCATAGTGCTTTGCAATTCTACAAGCCCATAGTGCGTCGGAAATCACTTCATGCCACCTCTTAGGGAATTCTTCGATTTTCCTCTTAATGAGCTTAATCACAGTCTTATTACTAGACTCGACCTGACCATTGTCCTGAGCATAGTATGGCAAAGAGTTTATTAACTTAATACCATAGAATTCGGCCAAGTCTCTCACTTCTTTAGAAACAAATGAACTACCTTGGTCTGTATTGAGAGTTTGAGGGATACCGAATCTATGTATAATGTCCTTCAAGATAAAATCAAATACCTCGTTGTGAGTCATATTCTTGAGAGGCACGACATCGGTCCATTTGGTGAAGTAATCCATCGCCATCAACACGAACCAATGCCCTATTGAAAACGGAGAATGGATTTTGCTGATGAAGTCTAAATCCCAAACTTGGAATGGCCATGGCTTGATAATAGGGTTAAGTAATGAAGCAGGAGCTAGCTGAATATTGCCAAACTTCTAGCATGCTTCACATCCTCTATAATATCTAAAACAATCCTCAATCATAGTCGGCCAGTAGACACCCACTCTTTTGAGCATCCAACTCATTTTCTGGACCGACTGATGAGTGCCACAAAGCCCTTCATGGACTTCTCCCATAGCTACTTGGGATCATTCATCGTCTAAACACTTTAATAGTACTCCATCAATGGTTCGGCGATATAGTACATTATCTAGAAACACGAATTTAAACGCTTGTCGCCGAACTTTCCGATCAACCCTTTGATTAGGGTTTCTCAAATACTGGACGATTGGAATTCTCCAAATGCTCTTAGGGACTTTTAGAGGGTTTTCTAACTCCTTCCCTCGAGTAACGTCTAAACTATTGACTTTGGAGTGTCCCCGGGCCTTTCCTGCTTCTATCGAAGCCTGACTAGTTAGGCCACATGGAGCCCGTCAGTCCGAAGCCTCCTACACGAGGGTTCGGGTTCCCGAAGACCCTCACTGTCCAGCGGACTTCGGTGCATGGGCTTCGGCGCGCCATGCCCTTCGGTGGGTGGAGTGCTCCGGCCCTGGGGCTCTAGTGCACGACACTCTTCGGTGGCTAGAGGGGTCTGACCCGGAGGGTTTGGCAGCACTCGCGCTTGCCCGAAGATCCTAGCTTCGGTAGTGAGGCCAAGCATCGGCTTTTCCTATACAGAAAACTTGCCTCTCCTTACTTGATAACCAGATGCATGCTAGGCCAAATCATTTGCAATGGATTTGGCTTCTCTTGACACGTGAGAAATTTTGAAGTCATCAAAAGTAGCAACTATGTCTAAGCATTTATCCAAGTAACTGTTTAACAATCCAATAAGACATTGAGAACTCTTAGCTACTTGTTGCACTACTAACAGAGAATCACCATGTGCATGAACAAGTTTAACACCCATGGATTCCAACAATTCAAGTCCTAGCAATAAAGCCTCATATTCGGCTTGGTTATTGGTAGAGGGAAATTCTAAACAAGTCGAGGTTTCAAAGTGCATTCCACTAGGTGATACGAGAACCACTCCAATACCTTGGCCACTTCTGCAAGCTGAACCATCAAAATAAAGTTTCCATGGTACTACCTCAATTAGAGCAACATTGTCACTCTAACTGATATATATGTGGTGATCAACTATGAAATTCGTGACAATTTGGCCTTTCATAGCTCTTAGAGGTTCATAGGACAAATCATACTCAATCAAAATGTAAGCCCACTTCCCGATTCTTCCACTTAGAATAGGCTTTTGCAACATGTACTTTATAACATCGGTTTGGCAAGCGACGATACATGTAGTAGGGAGAAAATAATGGCGTAATTTGGTACATGCGTAGTAAAGTGATAAACATAAGCGTTCGACAAACGCGTACCTGGTTTCGGCGTCCAGCAGGCGGCGGCTCAAGAACGTGATGATGTACTCCTTTCCCTCCACTTCCTGGGTTAGCACGGCCCCGATCACGTATCTTCAGCAGCGATGTATAGCCGAAACGGAATCTCGGCTTTGGGTGCCCTCACCACGGGTGGCGATGACAAGCACTCTTTGATCTTTTCGAAGGCACTTTGCTGATTTGCCCCCCAAGGGAACTCGGCTTCATTCTTTAACCGGAGTATGTGGACAAAGGCATCAATCTTGCCAAACAAATTAGATATAAAGCGACACAAATAATTCATCTTGCCTAGCAACTTTTGCACATCTTTCTTGCATGTCGGCGTTGCAAAGTTTCTAATCTTCTCAAGTCTCTCAGGATCAATTTCTATACCTCTTTCGTGAATCATGAATCCTAAGAACTTGCCCGCCGACACACCAAAAGCACATTTTAGCGAGTTCATTTTTAAGCCATACTGTCACATTCTATCAAAAGCAACTTTCAAATTGGCTAAATGGTTTCCCATAGCAACTGATTTGACTACAACATCGTCTATGTAAACTTCTAACATAACTCCTAACGAGTCATGAATGATTAAGTTCATAGCATGTTGATACGTAGCGCCAGCATTCTTTAAAACGAAAGTCATAACGACCCACTCGAATAAGCCGACAAAACCAGTGCATTGAAAGGCTGTCTTGTAGACGTCCTCTTCGGCCATAAAGATTTGATTATAACTATCATTGCCATCAAGAAAACTTAGTACCTTGTGTCCTGAAGCATCGTTGATCAGCATGTCGGCTATCGGCATTAGATACTCGTCCTTTGGAGTGTCCTTGTTTAGATCCCTAAAATCAATACAAACTCGTATTTTGCCGCTCCCCTTCTTTTCTACAGGCACAATGTTAGCGACCCATTCGGCATACCTGCATGGCCTAATAAACTCAGCTTTGAGTGGTCGCTCCACTTCTTCCTTGACTCGGTCATAGACGGCCAAACTAAAGAGATGAGGAGGCTTTTTATAAGGAATAAATCCGGATTTGATAGGTAGTCCATGCTCCACAAGCTCGCGGCTTAATCCAGGCAATTCGCTATACTCCCGTGCGAAACAATCGACGTATGACCGAAGCAACTTTATTACTTCGGCCTTTTCACCGGACTGTAAATGTTGGTTTACAAAAGTCGGTCGTGGGATGCTACCATCGCATATGTCAATTTCTTCTAAAGGGTCGGCCAACGCAAAACCTTGTCCTAATTTCTCTACTTCGCTAAAGTCTTCGATGGATTCGGCAATACCGTCTTTAGCAGACCGATATTGTTCTACATGAGACTTCAGCCAATCTAGATTACTTTTGCTAGACATGACTACTAATTTAGAAACAGTCATGCTACACCAGTAGGCATTACAGACACTAGTACGAAACATCCTCCGGACACGCTAACAAAGTCATAATCCAAAAGATCTTTCCCTAATAAACATTCTACTTTGTTGTGGATGGCATTAATGGACACATCGACCAATTCTACGTGGGCCGAAGTATCTGCGGGTATGACCTCTACTTCATCGCCGTCCCACTGAATTAGGCATTGGTGCAAAGTAGAAGGAATGCAGCAGTTTGTGTGAATCCAGTCACGCCCAAACAGCACACTGTAATTACCTTGCACGTCGACGATGAAGAATGTTGTCGGTAATGTCTTGTTGCCTACCGTCAACTCCATCGAGAGCACGCCTTTGGACTCGGAACTCTCACCGTTGAAGCCGGTGAGCATCAAGTTGGTTTTCTTCAGGTCCTCCTCATCCCTGCCATGGTTCTTCAATAGCGAGTAAGGCATTAGGTTAACAGTGGCGCTACCATCAACAAGCATCCTAGAGATCGACTTCCTATCAATATGACCTCTGACGTAGAGAGGCTTTAGATGGTGAGCCGTATCTTCGGGTTTCTCGAAAATATCATTGCGTGGGCTGAGGTTCAACTGAGCGACCTCGGCATTGTCCTGTGGTAGGGAGAACTCGGCTTGCAGCATGATGACGTTGATGTCCATCGCTTGGGGTGCAGGTGCCTTAGAGACGGGCGAATAGTCGTCGTCGAGCATGTCGTCGTCGTCGCTCGGACTAGGAGCCGGGTTGGTTATCTCAATTGTCTTAATCCTCCATACCTGTCTCGTCGTTGGCCAAGGGCGGATTTCTTCAAAGATAACGTCTCACTCATCCTCGGCTTTCTTCTCGCGCATCTCCTGTGCCCGTAGGCGCTACAGACACCTCTTATGTGATCTGGACATACCTGGAGGTTCCCATGATGGTTGTGGTTTGGTACCAGGTGCCACTGCCTGGTTCCTATGATTTTTGGCGGAAGTGGTACTGTCCTGCTCGGCCTCGCATGTTTCATGATCAGAGGGGCCTTCGTTGCGGACCCTGGCAATCGGACCGGCCTCATTTGGCTAATCAGACCAGGCTCCGGCGTGGGCTCCGATGTGAGTAGGAGACTTACCTCTATCAGGCTTTGGCAAAGGGGTCTTCGGGATTGGGATGTCCTGAGACCCTATTCTGAATGTGATAGCTTCGGACTCCCTATCCTTTGCCTCTTCGCATTCACCTTCTTTGGCTTCATTCCACGCGAGTCGATTCGGAGGTTCCACGGACAGCCTATAGACGATGCCCCCTCTGCTATGCCTGCTTGTCCCTACCAGTCATAATACTCCGAAGGAAAACAAGGAACATTGTTATGTTGCAGAGGGTACTGTGATTGTGATATGTATAGAGCCCACGGGGTCCTTGCCCACTTGTATGATGGAGGCATCAGTGGCTCTAGTGGCTTCGCCCACTATGAGTCGAACCCATTACCCGGAGGGGGGTTCGACCAGGTTGACGGTGTCTCGAACCATATCAATGAAAGGTCCTGCCAGTCCAGAGGTACGTTCGGCCAGTGCGGGATGAAGCCTCTTGCTGGAGGGCTTGTCTAGAGCGGTGCTAGGTTTAGCCATTGGGGGCCAAACTTGTTTTGCATGGGGCTCGACCACTAGGGTCCGAGGCCACTGTACAGAGGGTTCGACTACTAGGGTCCGAAGCCACCGTACGGGGTGTTAGGCCACTCTGGCCCGAAGCCACCATGCGGAGGGTTCAGCCACTGTGGTCCGAAGCCACCCTCCAACCGCTTGGGTCCCTTCGGCTGACTTAGCCTTTTGGCATGGGGGCCTATTTCCTTAGCTTTTATTTGGTGCTTGTCTAACAACATTTGATAAGTTACCTTCGGCTTCTTGCGAGCCCTAGCCGAAGGAGATGTGCCAACATTACGCTTCCACACTCCTACTTTAGGGTTCTTAGGTACGAATGTGTGTGTGCGCGGTTCTCCAATGACGACCGCTTTCCCCTAAGTTGACTCGGCCTATTCTGGCCGAATCAGCACTCTCTTTTCATCGAGATTGACGGTGTTCATGGGAAACAGATCTTTGTCTAGCTTCATCTTTGGACTGGGGTCTATCTTCAATCATCCTTCTTCTATGGCCGATTGAACCCGTCGACGGAAAACATTGTAGTCGTTAGTATAATGTGAATATGAATCATGCCACTTATAGTATGGGTGTTTCTTTAGATCATCAGCAGATAGAATGACTTGGCCTTTAGGCAACCTGAGAAATTGGTTCTTCAAGAGGAAATCAAATATTTTATCACACTTAGTTATATCAAATGAGTACTTGACCTCGCTAGGCCGATTCTTGGTGGGAGACGGTCGTAACTTGGAGAAAGTAACATGCCTACTCTTAGCGTGCCAAACCCATTCGACCGCGTACATGTCAGCCGAGTCTTCCTCCTCCTCCGACTCTTACTCGTCGGAGTGTTCCATGACGTGGACTTCAGCCCTAGGCTTGTTGAACGTCTTAATAAACTTCTTATCTTTAGCTCGGCCTTCCTGGACCAGAGCCTGTTGCAAGACTTGGCTAACCTCTAAAAAGTTCTGGTTGTCTAGTCTCTCCTTAATCTCAGAATGCAACCCGCTAAAGGCTAGATCCGCCAAATCCTTCTGTTTCACCCGTGTAAAAGTAGTCATGGAATTTTTATTCTAATTCAGCCCACGTTTGGATAGAGTTTGGTGGGAGCACCGAAACCAAGTGAAAGTGGTGCCGGATAGCGAGAGAGAAAATAGTCTAAGTTTTAAAGCATCTGACCCACCAGCTTCTCCACACTGTGCCAAAAATTGGCTAACATGCTCTAGTGTAGTTTTGTTACCCTCTCCATCGAAATTGGTGAATTCAGGGATGCTATATCCACGAGGGTAAGGTATTGTATCGAAATGATCGGGGTACGGCTTCCGGTAAACCCTAGCTTGACCCTTAGGTATGAAGCCGGTGCACTCCCTAAACAGTGCGCGGATCCGCTGCTCAATGTCATCGTGACCGATTGGCTGCGAGCATCTCTCATGCGGCGGCATGACACGCAGCAGGATGTTGGCGTGTTGTCCATGGGTTTCCTACTTGTGTGCTAGTTGTACGATGTGTTCGGGCCTGTGCGCTTGTGTATGTGGTGTGGGCAGCATGGGTAAAGCTGGCGCGATTGTAGGTGGAGGCGACGCATAGTGAGCAGTGCTGACTTGGCCGTAAGTATAATGGTTGGTCTCAGCCATGGATACCGAGGCCGAAGACGTGATGATTTTGCCAGTACTGCCGTCAGTTCTGCTGTAAATGTGATTCATTGGAGGTATACTAGTAATAGGAGCTAGGGGCACGGCCTTGGTAAAGCCGAACCTTCTTAGCATCGCTTCGACTTAAGAACTAACTGCCGAATCTAAACGAAACGGTTGGCTAGCGAAGCACTAACGGCTTCATCTACTGATGCGGCTATCTTCTGCTCAATTTCTAAAGAAGATAAACGAGGCGATACTGGTGTTACCTAGATTCGAGCAAGGTCAGGGACGTTGATGTCGCGCTTGATGAAGCCTGCGCGTGTCTTGACGTAGCTCTCAAGGATTAGGTCATGGAGTGCCTTTATCTTCGCCTCGATCTCTGCTCGGTCTTCTGCGGGAATATCTTCAAGGGTAGGCATCATGATGTTGCGGTCGTCGATATCCGCGCCTCCCATGGGATCCATCGGCAATGTAGATATAGTAGTCATTGTAGATGTACCGGCGGCCGATGTAGATGCACTCGTCATGTTGGCATAGCTCTCCCCAGTGGAGTCACCAAAAATTGTGTTGACACGAAAATATGCCCCCACACTTGGGTCAGTTCGACGATACAAAAGTGTGCGGATACTTAGGGATAAGCCTAAGTGTAACACAACACCAACGTCACGTTCCGACTACCCTTAACCGTGGTAAGGGGGTGGAGTCGCTAGGTAATCAGATCACACAAAAATAATCCAATTAGCCGAAAGAAATATATTAAACAGAACAAATCAGCAAGCCAAACGGAGCCTGACTGATCTGAAGTGTATAGTGTGAAGGATATCGCTGAAGGGTACCTTCAGCGTCTGATGTGAAGGGTCCCACCGAAGGGTGCCTTCGGCGTTCGGACTAATTTGGCCGAAGACTAGCTCCGAACAGATCTTGACGTGACAATCACATCTGAACAGCGGGGTTCGATGCGAAGTCTCTGACACGATAAAATAACTCAGACGAACGCACGGGCATGACTTCATCTGATGCGAGGTACGAGCGTGGCGAATCCTGTCGTGACGAAGCCTATTGTGAAGCATGTTGGCATGCGGGACTCGGTCAAATCAACAATAGCGTGATGGTTCAGCACGGGTAGTCGAAGCAGTAGTCTTGCCGAGGGGTGCTCTGGCAGCCTCCGAAACCAATCTCTTGGCTCTGGACACCTCCGGCAAAGTGGCTCCAAACGTGGAAACCTGCAACAGAACATATATCAAGTGCCAATTCGGCCTGGAGACTGAATTCTGCTAAGTGTTGCACTAGGGGGCGAATGTAGCAATGTATTATGTAGATTAGCGGATACTTCATAGGCGAAATAATAAGGCGATAGCATTCTATTATGTAGATTAATGGATACTTCACAAGCGAAGTAACAAGGATTACCACTATTCCGAAGTGGCCATCGGAGGGCTTCCAGGAAAACCAACGAAGATTGCAGAAAGGTAAAGGTAAAAGTAAAGGTACGGTTCAAAGCTAGGGCTTTGTGTTGATTTGTGTTGGGGGGTTTAATGAACTGGCCTCACCCCTGTATTTATAGTGGCTAGACTTCTAATCTCTAAACCTAATCTGATAGGACTTGGCTTAATCACGCGTAGGGATAAATTTAACCAGAATCGGACTCAACTCTATCTCTAAAACTCAGCCCAAAGTGGGCCTTCGGACAGGCCCGCCGAAGCCTGCTCCTCGGGCCGAAGCTTCGGTGAGGTGGGCCTCCGAAGGCCTTCGCACCGAAGGTGACAGGCTCGCTGGAGTCTTTCGAAGCCCATAGCTTGATGGGACTTTGTCCTGTAGGGCTTCGGCCTAGTCCAGGGCATGTGTATTTTCGGCCCAAATTACCAAAATTGATATTTTGACAATCTTAACCATTAATGCCATTTTTTGCTATTAACAGACTCAAGAACATGACTCTAAACGAGCAAAAAGACTCGAACAAAGGACTCAAACCAAACAAAGAAAAACTGAAATCAATCTAGCGGAAAGGCTCAAGAGGGTTTGGATATTAGCGGAACAACTAACACAGAACAACGAAGTATTTTTGTGTGGCTTTTTTTGGACTCTAGGAAAAACAAGGAAAACAAGGATATATTGATACCTAACGAGCAACCTTTGCTCTGATACCACTTGATGAGCACTGGGATGTGTAAATGGTTGGCCCGATCTTCCTATAGGTATGATTGAGACAATGAGTGGATGTTGACGCTTTAAGGCTTTCGATCAGGGCCTAAAACCTTGCAATCGCTACACCCTCTCATCTAGTCGTTATCAACCACGCTTTCACATAGTCAACCTCACCACGAAGGTTTTGAACCTGCAAAATCAATCGTAGAACTTTGAAAGAACAAGGTAAACACAATCTGAAATTACGGATGATAATTTGAAGATTCAAGGTTTGGGGTTTTACAAACTAGTATACGGTGAAACTGCAATGACAGAATAATCTAAGCAAAATCCAACCCTAACTCATGGTGGCTGCCAACTATTTATAGGGTTTACAGAACAGAGTTATGGGTCATGCCCTAGGAATATAGGCTCGTGACCTAGAAGGACGTCATTTATATCGAGAACCCTGACTTAGCTAAGTCTGTTGGCGTCGTATACTGGTCGGCCCGATGATCAGAGGAGGCCATCATCCAATGGTGATGGCAATCGGCCGAAGGTTGATTCTTATAGAGGTCCGATTGGTGGCTGATGTCGATAGAGTATTGTAGTCAACTACTGAGTGGAGCTCGATTAAAGTCATCGGTAGTCGACCATTGGCTAATGGAAATCTGATTGATGGCCGATGCTGATAGAGGTCGGATCCTGCTGCCACTTGTGGTCCCTGTGATGGTTGGATGTCGGCCGATGGTGTTGATGATTGGTCTGATGGATTAGGCTAATGGAGTCGGTTTTGCTGAATAGCCTATGCCATTAGGGATTTGAGAGGTGTCCGATGCCGATGGAGGTCTCAATCGGCATTCGTCCTGTCCCAGCATGTTTTCTCCATGTTCCAAAGTATAATACATTCATAACCGGGACTAAGTAGTCCACTCATATAATAGTTGGTTTGAGTAACAAGGAGCGAATTCACCTGATCATTGAGTTATCGGACTCAGGCATGAGTCCTCGGTCCTTGGTACTCAGGTGTGGGTGTATTGGCCATGGGGATGTCCTCATCACAAAGGCTCATATAGATTACTGCTGGGGCATGATTAGATCCATGCTAATTATTGTGTCCCATCCACAATGCATCAGAGCCTAGCATAGTGGGTTGTCGACTAGGTGGAGGTTATCCCCGCCGACAAATCGGTCAATGTAGCAGTAGCCGATTTGTCGGTGTGGGAGATTGAAGGGGTTGACTACCTATCATGAAAAGCATGAGACAATGATTTTCTCGAAGTGTCAAGTGATGGAGTCAAGCCAATTAGTAATGACCAGCCCAGACTTGCGCTTTGAAGGCACCATCAATGAGATGGAAGGTAAACTCACTCAAGGCTTCACCGCAACCGATGAACTACAGAAGGTAGACATCGGACCTAGTGACCGACCGAGGCCAATCTTTGTTAGTGCTCAACTTCCTGATGAAATAAAGAATTAGTTAATTGGATTATTAGGAGAATATCGGGATTGCTTTGCATGGGAATATCATGAGATGTCAAGTTTGAACCGGTCGATCGTAGAGCATCGACTTTCGATAAAACAGGGATATTAACCCTTCGAGCAGCCACCTTGGTGATTCTAGGAAGAAATACATCTGCACATCAAAGCCGAGGTAACTAGATTATATGATGCATGATGGTTCATAAGATCATGCCGATATTCAGATTGTGTATCGAATATCGTACCCGTATGGAAGAAGAGCGGGAAGTTGAGGAAATGTGTTGGCTTTAGAGATCTGAACATGGAACCCCCTAAAGATGAATACCCAATGCCAATTACAGACCTGTTAGTAGATGCTGCATCAAGTCATAAGATTATCAACTTCATGGATGGAAATGCAGAGTATAATCAAATTTTCATGGCTGGCGAAGACATCCACAAGAAAAGTTTCTAGTGTCCACGCGCCATCGGGCTCTACGAGTGGGTGGTGATGACATTCGTCTTGAAAAATGCCTGAGCAACTTACCAAAGAGCCATGAATTACATCTTCCATGACTTAATCAGCCTATTAGTGGAGATATAGATAGACGACATCGTAGAAAAATCAAGATGTAATCAAGACCACACAACCGATTTAAATCGAGTTCTAGAGAGGGCCAGGAAATTTGGATTGAACATAGACCCAGAGAAGTGCACATTTGGAGTATCGGTGGGCAAGTTTTTGGGCTTTATCGTGCACGAGAGACAAATTGAGATAAGATAGCGCAATATTGAGGCGATCAAGAATACTTAGCCCCCTGCCAACAAGACGAAGTTGCAGTCACTGATCGGGAAGATAAACTTTCTGAGAAGAATAGAGCCATTCACTCCATTGATGAAGCTAAAGCCTCATCAGGAATTTATATGGGGAGAGAGGCAACATAAAGCATTTGACGAGATCAAGAAGTACTTGAGCTCACCTCCGGTCCTAATGCCGCCACAAAAATGAATTCAATTCATATTATACCTATCAGTCGATGATAAAGCCATTGGATTGGTCTTGGTTCAAAAGGTCAACAAAAAAGGAAAGGGTGATCTTCTACCTCAGTAGGAGACTGTTGGATGCTGAAACCCAATACCCCATAGTGGAGAAGCTCTATTTATGTTTATATTTCTCATGCACTAAGTTGTGGCATTACCTGCTGTCGATAGAGTGTACCATTGTATGCAAAGTTGATGTCATCAAGTATATGCTATTGGCTCCAATCTTAAAGGGACGTATTAGAAAATGGGTACTCACCCTCACTGAGTTTCACCTTCGATATGAATCGACAAAGGAAGTAAAGCGGCATGCAATAGCCTTTTCATGGTCTAGCACAGAGATGAGACAATAACTTATGTTGAGCCGACACCATGGACTTTATTCTTCGACAGATCAGTGTGTCGGCATGGATATGGCATAGGATTGGTGATCATCTCCCCTCGGGGGGCATCGTTTGAATTCACATACACAATCAAGCCCTTCTCTACAAACAATCAAACTAAGTATGAAGCAGTGATGAAAGGATTGTAATTACGGCAGAAGTTGGTGCAGATGCGGTGGAAATATTGGGATATTCTTTATTAATTATGAGACAACTCTCAGGTGATATGAGTGCAAAGATGACGTACTAAAAGAGTATTATGATCGATGTCAAGAGATGATGGCAAGTTTTAAAAGTACTACCATGACGCACATCCGAAGGGAATAGAACGCAAAGGCGAATGATCTGACCTAGGCAGCATCAAGATACAAGCCAATGACCAGGCAAATTGAGATAGTGGTCGCAAAAATAGGAGCCGATGATTGGAGGTATGCTATTATCACTTATATGAAAAATCCTTAAGTATCGGCGACAAGAAAGCTTAAGTATGAGGCCACAAAGTATGTGCTGCTCGATGAAGATCTATATTATCAGATGATAGATGAGGTCCTGCTTAAGTGCATAAATGTTGAAGAATCCAAAGTGGTGATGTGAGAGGATCATGACAGCATATGCGGGACACACTAGTCAGCCCAGAAAATGAAATGGTTGCTCCAGAGGGCAGGCTACTTTTGGCCGACTATGGCAGAAGACTGCATAAGGTATTATAAAGGGTGTCAGGATTGCCAAAAGTTTGGAGCCATTCAGAGAGCCCTTGCATCAACAATGAATCCGATAATTAATCGTTGGCCCTTCAGAGGGTGGGGCAGTGACATGATCGGCCAGATTTACTCGGCATCGAGCAAATGATATAAGTTCATACTGGCAACCACCGGTTACTTAATGAAATGGGTAGAGACCGTCTTGCTCAGAAAGGTAATTTCTGTCGATGCCATTGAGTTCATCAAGGAGCACATAGTATATTGGTTTGGGATCCCTTAGACCGTCACCACAGATCAAGGGTCAATATTTGTATCTGAAGAGTTCCAGCAGTTTGCAGCTAGTATAGGAATTAATCTTTTAAATTTGTCATTGTATTACGTGCAGAACAATGGTCAAGCTGAAGTATCCATTAAGAGTTTGATCAAGTTGATAAAGCAGAAGATTAATGAACAACCGAAGCGGTGGCATCGGTCTCTATCAGAAGCACTTTGGGCTTATGGATGGCGCCTCATGGGTCCATGCAAGTGCCACCATATCAATCAGTCTATGTCCATGAAGTAGTATTGCCTTGGGAAAATAACATTGGCTCAAGAAGGATAGCACTACAGAACCAGCTTACCGCCGATGATTATTATAATTTAATGACAAATGGCCTAGATGACTTAGCGCATAACCGATTGAGAGCCTCGGAGAAGATTGAAGAAAACAAAGCAAGGGTAGCTAGGTACTATAATAAGAAAGTAGTATCCAAGTCATTTGAAGAAGGGGACCTTGTTTGGAAACTTGTCCTACCGATCAGATCTAAAGATAATCAGTTTGGTAAGTGGTCACCTAATTGGCAAGGACCCTTGTAGGTGCATCAAGTCATTCCTAGTAATGCCTATCAAATTTAAAGTTTAGAAGGAGAAGTATTCGGGAAGGCGCTAAATGGAAAATATCTGAAGAAGTATTTCCCTAGTGTATGGATCAATGCCTAAAATGTCTACATGGAAGCAGGGAAATAGCTGATACTAAGAGTATCGCCTTTAGATGGCTGATGGTAAAACATTGCACTTAGACACATGAAGCATACGAGACAAGGTAAAGAGCGAAGCAAGTCAAATGTGGCCAGCGAAATAGAGTTTAACAGACCAACAAGGTATCCACTAGTACAAGATAAATAATTCAAGACAAATATTGTCGAATGGCTTTGACTGTTCACTGTTGGATATCGTCGACTCCCCAGATCATGGCTTGATCTTCAGATTCTAATCCTAGGACCACCTCGAAGGCGTGGCGACGTCGATGCACATCGTGAATAGCAACGGCAAGATGTTGCTCCTAGGCTTAGATCCGCTTAGGAAGGGCAGTCAGGGTGTTCTCTTCACGGGCCATCGGCGCCCGAACATCACCCAACCTTGCAACCAAATCGTCCTCCTCTGCCATCAGCTCACCAAGGCACAGCGATACAGCTGATGACTCATTGCGAAGATGAGTTAGGTCAGTGCCTTTGGCAAGTATCGCATCGTCATGCACCTTGGCGGCATCTAGTTGAAAAACACGGCTCGCACGATCCGTCATCTACTACTGAGCCCGTTGTACTACTGGCCGATGATAATCCAGGTAGGCCACCGACGTGAAGACATCAATGACCTCAGTGGTGAGTAAGTCCAGTATGTCATTGAAGCGAGCCATTATTTGACACAAGTCATTGACCAAGAATTCAACCAAGTCATCCAGACGACACAGAAGATCCAATAGAACCTCCCTCACTTCTAGATATGGTTGAGTCACAGTCGGCCGAGGGGCATTAGTGACGTCTTCGTCTTCGAGATACTGACTTATGTCAAAGGGGAATCTCTAGACGAAGGACTGGAGAAGAAGGGGAGAGTTGGACTAGTAAGGTTGATCACGTTGGAATATATAGTATAGAGGATACTTACGTCACTCGGCCCGGCATAGCTAGCCGATTGCAAGTCACCATCAGCAGGAGAGGCTATAGCATTGCCTTCCATGTAAATGGGGAAGGTATGCATACTCCCTTCATTGAGATCAACTCAGGGAGCAGGTGAGGCAGTAGGATCAAACGCCGACTACATCCAAGACTGATGTAAGCCTCTTGAAAACAATATGAAGTTAAGGGAAAATAAGGTACATGGTGAGAGACATTGGTAGTGGCAGATGAAGCTTTGACATTAGCATCAGATGGAGCGATGATATCAATAGCAATAGCTGATTCATCAGAGCCAGTGGTGACGCCCCTCATAACATTGGCTTCAACGCTGACAACTACAACGACATCCTCAGTATTTTGAGCCGGTGAAGTGTCAGTTGGGTCATCGGCTACGGCATCAGCTTCAAATGGCGCATAAAGAGATGTGACATCGAGAGGAGCAGAAGATGATGGCTGGAGTAATGGTAAAATGTTAGGTATCAAGAAGACAAAAGGAAAAGAATATATGTGCGAAAGGAGGGATATACAAACCTGAGCCGAAGAAGATGCCACGACCATCCGTAGAGGGAACTCCGTAGCAGGGACAGGTGCGGTAAGAGGAACAATCGGTGATGACTACAAGAAAGGAAAAATGGTAAATGATGAGGCAGAGTGGAGGGATTTTTTTTCAAAATAAAAGAGAAAGAGAAGACTAGCGGAGTCCCCAAGTCGACTCAAGCTCTAGCGGCCTAGCGCACAACTACGCCTGATGCTTTGCGCTTACACGCCGGAGTCTTGACCCATCTCCTATTGATCCAATCCGTTGGAGTAGGATCCCCGATGCCAAGATTGGTGGTGGCTGATATCGGCCCGTAAACTATCGGTCGACCACTTTGGCTCGGTGAAGGTGCATCGAAGTTGTAAAATCCCAAGAATTAAAAATAAATAAAATAAAGAAAATGAATTTTCTAGAATATAAGTGATTTATGGAATTAAAGAAAATACTAAAAGAGTCCTAATAAAGCCAAACAGGAAGGAATACTTCAAATTTTAACTTGGAAAATTTATGGTGGAATCTAGCGGCCAAGATATAATTTCAGGAATTTTTACAAATTTTTATCAACAGTGATTAACCTTTAAACAAATAAATGAATTACTAGAATTATTTTAATCAAGAAAAGTATTTTAAATAAACTTGGGCCGTAAACCTCCAATCTACCCTGGCCCAGCCTAGTCCAAGCCTTGTGACACTAACATGTGGGGTCCCCCTGTCGGCGCCGCTCCCCTCCTCTCTCTCCCGCCCACGCCCCGCCTCGGCCCCACACGTCAGCCTCTGCCTCCCCCTCGTCGGGTCGCTGACACCCTGGGCCCACCTTCTCCCCGCACTTGCACACTGACAGGTGGGGGCCACCTGTCGGGCTCATCTTCGTCGTTGGAAGGGGATCCCCCCTTCTGTTTTCCGGCGACCCCTTTCCCTGTTTCGCCGCCGGCCACCCCTATCCGACTGGATTCGCCCCGGACTCCCTTCCTTGGACCACCACGACCCCCTTCCATCTTTGGCTAGCGCGTAATTGTGCTTTTGGAAGCTTATCCGATTAAAATGGAACCTCACCAGAGATCATGGGAACCCTCGGTTCCTTTCCTTTCTTACGCCGGCGACCCCTCCTACTTAATCCCCTCCGATCACCGCAGCCGAGGCCTCACACCTTCATCACTAACCACGCATTCCCGAGACCCCACCGCTCCTTTTCGAGTTGCTCTCATGCTCCACCTCCAGCCGTCGTTCACTGTTGACTTAGACCCCCGCCGTCCACGCCATCGCCACCATCAGGATCCCCGTCGACCTCCCGTCACCGGCCACCCCTCGGTTGGCTGTAAGGACCGCCGGATCGCCATCGCCGCCAACCACCCGAGACGCCATCGCCGTCTACCCTCGCCGACGTTCGTCGTCAGTCGCCCGCCGCCGCCATCATCGGTACCATCGCACTCCTCTCGCTCTCCTCATTCCATTTCCGCTAGTAGATAGGCCCCTAGGCCCTCGTCGTCGCAGTCGCCGCCGCGCCCGAGCCCCGCCATCACCAGAGACGAAGGGTATTGTACCCCCTTACGTGCGTGCCATGCTGGATTAAATCCTGGCCGCACGATCGCGAGCGAAGGGCCCAGATTAAATCCCTATAGCCCTTGATTCGGTCAAAGGGGTAAGATGTGATCTAGGCCGTCCAGATCCACTTAATCCCTCGCGCCTGATCGCCGGATCCAAATCCAACGGCTCTGGTTAAACCAGTCCACGCGCACAGTACGCCAGTTCACCGTGGGCCTGACTCACCGTGGACCAAAACCCATTTTCTGTTTAAATAAAATTCCAGAAAATTGTTTAAACTTTAAAAATTCATAACTTGCTCATTTTAACTCCAAATTTCACCATTCAAATTTTGTTAAATCAATCTTTTTATTCTCTACAGATTTTGCCATAAAATAGTATGTTACTTTGGTACAAAATATTCTTATTAAATAAAGGAATAAAAACCCCTTAGGGATAAATAGATAATTCATGAAATAAATCAAGAAAATTCTTAAGATATTAACTTTTAATACATTCAGAATATTAAGAGGGTTTTTCCCTCATTTAAGGCCCTACACTTGTATGTATATGTTGTAATGTTTTTATTTGTTTGTTTATTGAATGTTATGTTTAATTTTTCCGTATCGAGAAGACTACGAGATCGTCGAGGAGCCGGAGTTTTAACCCGAGGTTCCACCGTCGCCATTTGCAGATCAAGGCAAGTCACAACCCCCATTTAGATCATAATTGAGCCCATGTTTTAATAAATTATCGCTATAACTCATAGGATAATATTGCATTAGTTCAATATCAAGCCCTACATTATATTTATTAGATCCCCATCCTTGTGTGTAAACCCAAGCCATGCTTATCGACCCTTAACTCCTTGTCACTCTACAATATTATATTAGTTAGTGTCCAATGTACCGACACAACTGCTATAGGATAAAAGAATGAGTTGTAGATAGATGGATTCTACTATATGTATTTCCCCGTTATTCTCGTCTCTGGACTCTGTTGGAGTTAGCTATGTTATAAGTATGGTGGGTTCCGGGTGCAAGCTAGGGCATTGGTTGGTCACACCTGGGGCACTATAAGGACCGGTCTGCGGGATCTGTTGCAAAGCACTTCCGTACTAACCACAAGTCTAATGGGTAAGTCCTAATCGGAAGTATGGGACAAACCGACTCGATGCACCATAGTGGAGGGGGCAAGGGGCAACCTGCGGGTGACTTGTACCGACGTGGATCATGGGGGGTATGGTGTTGGCTCGACGCATCGGGGCACCATATGAAACCCATAAGAGGTGCTGTCGGGTTGGAGCGTTCCATATGGACGGTTTTGGCACGAGTTCCCGTGGTATGGGTCATCTTGTTACACTTTGGTGTATGGGATGAGTGCGTGCCTTGTGGGTACAGTGGTACACCTCTTATCAGAGTTTTAAATCTTTTCGAAAAGCCGAGCCCACGGTCAAGGGCGGGTTGTGTGACTTCTCGCAGTTAGTTTACTATTGTTTGAGTGAAAGTGTTATTCACGGCATGTAAGGACTGTTGAGCGAGGGTGGGCTGACTGTACCCCTCGGGTTAGAAGATGATGCATATACATGTTTATGTTTATGTATTAATAACTTGATCACATTAACTGCTTTACAAATTATGCTTTTCCGCAAAATTAGTCACTACCTCCCTTGTTATTACTCTGCATTATATTTGCATTCGGTGGCTTGCTGAGTACAATTGTACTCACCCCCGTTGACTTACACCGCCAGAGCCCGTCTACTACAAGGAGGATGAAGATCTAGAGTAACGACCTAGTCAAGGCGAGACTAGAAGGAGGCGTTCATCTAGGACCCTTATTTTATTAGTTTCTCTTCACTTTATCACTTTTGTACTAATATGGTCTATGAACCATGGATGCTTGTCGTATTGTACGTGGTCGGGTGATGAACGTCTTGTTTTTATTGATTTTCTATGGAATTTCAATAAAGGTCTGGATTTATTAAATCTGGGCGTTACAAGATGGTATCAGAGCCGACTTGACTGTAGGAAGCCAAACAGACCTGACCCTAGGACTTATATTAACCATATTTTCTTACAAAACTACTTACCCTCTCATCTTCTGGAGTTTCACAAAAATTTTCTCTCTTTTGTAGATGATGGTCCATACCATGAGTGGGACTCTCCGCGATGAGGCTAGATTCGTCCGCGAGCTTCACATGCTCGTCGAATTCCTCGGGTTCATGCATGAGCCCGCATTCCATGGGATCTTTCCCGATGTGGACGAGAGCTACTGCGAGCTCACGGTCGTCATCCACCCCTCCGCCACGCAGCCTGCATTCTACACCCATGGAGTTGGAGGACCTTCTTTCGTGGTGGCCAGCCAGCGCGCTGCTCTCCAGGCCCTCGCCAAGCTCCGGTTGGTCTATGACGGCCAGCTCTGCGACACCGTCTACCGCTTCGTACCCATGCGTACCCCTGGGAGTCACCGCAGCATGTACATCAGCTCCCTCACTCAGCGCAACTCCGCCATCGCCCGCTGTTGGGGGAAAATACTTCATCCTCAGGGCCATTGCTGCAACAAGACAAAGGCAGGTGATTTAATCGAAGGTTTCCAGCATATAACTCCGGAAGTATACTGGATCATGTTCGAAGGATAGAGGCGAACTCTAGTTCGGAGTATATCTTTGAACATTGACTCTTCAGAGAGCTTCTTTGCCAGCTAAGATGGAAGACTTATCTTCTTTCTTATTAGATTAGTCTTTTACCGTTTTAGCCCTATTAAGGGTACCAAATAGTTTCCACTATGTCGGTTGTAACAGAGGGGTAAAAGGGTCTTTTCCTTAAGGTTTTGGCCTATAAATACCCCCCGTTTACCCTGTAATGATGATCGAATACTGAATTATTCAATACACATCTTCGAACTGTTTTGAGCTATTATCCAATTCGGAGGCTTAAAATAGTTTACTTCACAAACACTTCGTTTGTTAGTTTCTAAGCTTTAGAAACCTGTTAGCGTAATCTTTTACGCCAACAATTGGCACCGTCCGTCGGGAACCTAGTCCAAAAAACTCTGTTCTCTACCAAGTTCTCAAACCATGCCTCCCAAGCGGAGTTCAGGTGGTAGCCCTACTCGGATGTCTCCTCGGACCTCCGGAGCAAGATCTTCAAACACAGTTGAGGTTGGAGGACCTTCTACATTTCCTCCACCTCAGACTCCGGAAGGAATTCCCCTTCCTCGATCTTACGGAGTTCCTCCCCCAACTCCATCCATACTTCGACCAACCGGAGTTCCTCTTCCTCCTCAAGTTCCACTTCGAACTGATGCATACAGTTCTCAAGACCCGGAAGGTCCTTCCGGAGGAGATGAAGACGGTCTTGGCGATATGGCCACTCAAATGGCCAGTCTTCAAGCTGAAGTAGCGAGGTGGTGGCAAGAAGCCGCAGATAGGCTTCGTTCTCAAGCCACCCTAGTCATCCCCGAAGTGCCCCAAGACGACGAACTTCCTTACCCCGAAGCCCCGGAGAACGCTTCCTTCGACAGCGAGTCTTCGCTGCATCCTGAGTTATAGAAATTGTGCTTCGATCCTAAGTTTAAAACTTCGAAGCTCTGCAAATATTCTGGAGACGAAGACCCTGGGGAGTTCTCCCGTTCTTATGCATTGGCAATTGAGGCCAGTGGAGGAGTGCGAGACACCATGGCCAAATGTTTTCCTCTAGCTCTTGAAGGAGTGGCACTGCGGTGGTTCTGGTCCCTAAAGCCAGGGTCAATCAGAACCTGGGAACAATTAAGGAAGAAGTTCATAAGCAACTTTCAGGGTACCTTCGTACCCCCAATGTCAACAGGAAGTCTTTTCCAGGTGAAGCAGCTCCCCGGAGAGACTTTAAGGCAGTTTTTCAAGCGCTTCACCCATACAAAGTCGCAAATTCGAGGGTTAACTACATCCTCCATAGTTGATGCATATCGAGAGGGAGTTACCCATGTGGGCCTCCTTGATAAACTTCACCGGAAGAAGATATCTACGGTTGCTCAGTTGATGTCTTATTTCGAAGAGTATGCACGGTCAGAAGAAGGGTGGCCGCGGAGAACTACTGCAACTCCGTCAATCGTGCAAGAAGTCAAGCTAGAAGTGAAGACTTCAACACCGTCGCAGGGGCCTAGCTTTGAAGTTCAGTATGACAGGCGTCGGGGGCAAAAGCATCCTCGTTCAGAAGTCTTGAATATTGCACCTATGCAAAAATTTGCCCCTAAGACTTCGCAACCTTCAGGAAGCAAGACCAACGGCTGGAGGACGCCAGGGAAGCCAACTGGCAAAGCCCAGGCCTTCTTCTGTTGTGTCCATGGTGAGAACCGAAGTCACGCAACCGATGCGTGTAAGTCTATACTCGCTTTAAGAGGCGAGTACCTTGAAAGAACTTCGGGTCGAGGCACTACCGACCGAGTTCCGATCGAGGTGCGTCCAGAGCCTGTCCAGGCTGTGGCGCATATAGATAACTTTGACCCTGCATGATGGCCTCCGGTGGTCAATGTTATGCCACCTCCGAAGTAGGAAGATGGTCAAGATCGAGGGAAAAGAGTAGTCCTCCCCATTTCCGGAGGAGGGACTCTTGGTAGTATGTCGAAGAGGCAGAGAAGAGAATATGTCCGGGAAGTGGGCCATATTGGAACTTCTTCGTCCGCAGCTACCATGCCTGAATGGTCCCATGTGCCAATATCTTTCTCCGTAGATGATGCAGTAGTCATAAAGTTTCCACATGCAGATCCACTTGTCATCACTACCGATATAGCAGGGACTGAAGTCCGGAGAGTACTGATTGATGGAGGGAGTTCAGCAGATATTATCTTCGTCCAAGCCTTCGATCAAGTCTGTATCTCCAGGAAGAATCTTCTCCCAGCAGCTCGTCCTTTGCAAGGCTTCGTAGGACCCCCTCTTGATGCCCTCAGCCAAATAGGTCTGGAAGTCACATTCGGAGAGGGGCAACTGGTCAGGACGGAGGAAGTGATTTTTGATGTTGTGGATGCCCCATATGCATACAATGTTATCTTCGGGAGGGGCATGTTGAATCAATTCAGAGCTGTGGCGCATCATAATTATCTGTGTATGAAGATGCCCACACAAGCAGGAGTGCTAACTATTTTCAGAGATCAGGCCACTGCGCGAAGAGCGGAATATGGTCATGGCCCTCCTCTTGACCCGAGATAGGTGAACAGCTTGCAAGGCAACCCGGAGGATTTTTCTGCTTTAGGCGAACCTTCGAAGAAGTCCTTCCCAAGGCCAAGCCCTGAAGGGGAGATTATAACGAAGGTTGTTGTCAAAGACGGCAAAGACTATTCATTTCAGTTTGGCAAGGATTTGCCTCCAGAAGTCGCTACTTCGTTAGAAAAAGTAGTTGAAGAGAATTTAGATGTCTTTGCTTGGTCTGATGAAGACATTACTGGAGTCAGTCGGGATATTATTGAGCATAGTTTACTTGTGAACCCGAAGGTTCGGCCTGTCCGGCAAGGACTCCAAAAGCTATCTACGGAGAGGGCCCTCCTTGCTAAAGATGAAGTGGAAAAGTTGCTGAAGGATGGGATTATCAAAGAAGTAGCTCATACGGAGTGGCTAGCCAACCCAGTCTTCGTTAGGAAGAAATCTTCCGGGAAGTGGCACATGTGTATTGACTTTACATCTTTGAATAAAGCATGCCCCCGTGACCTCTATCCCATGCCCCGAATTGATCAATTGATTGACTCCACTGCTGGTTCAGAGTTATTAAGCTTCCTTGACGCGTATTCCGGTTATTATCAAATCTGGCTAAAGCGCGAAGATGAAATCAAAACAAGCTTTGTAACTCCTTCGGGAGTCTTCTGCTATATAAGAATGCCCTTTGGCTTAAGAAATGTCGGGGCAACTTTTTCGAGGTTAATTGATAAGGCTCTAGGTCATCAAATAGGCCGCAATGTAGAAGCTTATATGGATGACATTGTAATAAG
This sequence comes from Zizania palustris, assembly GCA_019279435.1. Taxonomy (NCBI): domain Eukaryota; kingdom Viridiplantae; phylum Streptophyta; class Magnoliopsida; order Poales; family Poaceae; genus Zizania; species Zizania palustris. The sequence goes on from JAAALK010000290.1 coordinate 26,734,046, forward strand.
AAAGCAGAGGTCCTGCGCGACAAGCACGGCAAGCCCGTGATTTGTTTCAACTGCCACCAAGAAGGGCATTACTCCCACCAGTGCCCCCACCCCAAGCGTCCGCAAGGAGTCGCGGCCAACCCTGTCATCCGTGCCCGCGTCAACCATGTCTCCGCCGAGGAAGCCCAGGCTGCACCAGAGATCGTTATGGGTAAGTTCACCATACATTCAGCTCTTGCAGTGGTCTTATTTGATACTAGAGCTACGCACTCCTTCATTTCAACAACTTTTGTGGAAAAACATAATCTGAACAAATGTGAATTAGCAAGGCCAGTAATGATAGCCACCCCAGGCAAACAAACCCAAGCCCACTCTTATAGTCCAAGGGTATGGGTAGATATCCAAGGTACAATATTCTGGGCCGACCCCATTCTAATAGAATGCCCAGGTTTGGATCTGATTCTAGGAATGGACTGGCTCAACAAACATAGGGGTGATAAGATGTTCCCGAAGGCAAGTGACCATGACCAGTGAAGAAGGGACCGTCGTCACATTTCAGATGCCAAGTCAGAAGCACGGTAGACCTCGCCTACACCAGATTACCTTGGAATAGATACCGGTAGTCTGTGAGTAACCGGACGTATTCCCGGAGGATTTACCAGGGATGCCACCCAAGAGGGACATCGAGTTCAGGATTGATCTAGTACCCGGAACCACTCCCATCTATAAGCGACCATATCGTATGGACGCTAATGAGCTATCAGAGATGAAGCAGCAGCTTGAAGACCTTGAGAAGAAGGGATACATCAGACCCAGCACATCCCTGTGGGGAGCCCCCATCATCTTCGTTGAGAATAAAGAAGACAAGGCTAAGCGTATGTGCGTAGATTATCGAGCCCTGAATGAGGTAACCATCGAAAACAAGTACCCATTACCCAGGATCGATGATGTATTTGATCAGCTGAAAGGAGCCACATGTTCTCCAAGATCGACCTACGGTCCGGTTATCATCAGCTGAGGATTCGAGAGGAAGACATACCCAAGACGGCATTCACCTCTCGCTATGGACTTTATGAGTGCACCGTCATGTCCTTTGGTTTGACCAACGCCCCGGCTTTCTTCATGAATATGATGAATAAGGTGTTTATGGAATACTTCGACAAGTTTATCGTGGTGTTTATAGATGACATTCTCATCTATTCCAAGGAGATGTAAAAGTTAAACCTCGGGATAACCACAGGAGCCTATCTAGCCACCCTTGAGACCTGACCAGTCCTGTTTGAGCAGATCCGTGAAGCTTAGTCAGAAGATCTAGACATAGCAGCAATTAAGAAGAACATGAGGCAGGGCAAGGCCCCAGGATTCTCAGAGGATGAGAATGGCACCGTATGGTTTGGAACTAGGATCTGTGTGCCTGATAAACCAGGGATAAAGACCCTTATTCTAAGGGAGTCCCATGATACTCTGTACTCCATCCACCCGGGAGTACAAAGATGTACCAAGACCTGAAGGACGATATTGGTGGGTTAGCATGAAGAAGGAGATTGCTCATTTCATCACAGAATGTGACACCTGTCGGTGAGTGAAGGCAGAGCACCAGAGACCCGTAGGACTGCTACAGCCACTTAAACTGCCTGAATGGAAATGGGAAGAGATCGGTATGGACTTCATCACCGGACTCCCAAAGACCCAACTTGGTTATGATTCTATATGGGTAATCATCGATCGGCTAACGAAGGTAGCTCACTTCATAGCCGTCAAGATGACCTTTAGTGGCCCTAAACTCACAGAGTTGTATATGGCCCGCATAGTATGTTTGCATGGAGTACCTAAGAAAATAGTCTCCGATAGAGGGAGTCAGTTTACGTCTCGATTCTAGAAAAACCTTCAAGAGGAAATGGGAACGAGACTAAACTTCAGCACAGCATACCACGCTCAGACAAATGGACAAACTGAAAGGGTGAATCAGATATTAGAGGATATGCTTCGGCATGTGCCTTGGACTTTGGAGGAACTTGGGACAAGAGTTTGCCATATGCCGAGTTTTTGTACAACAACAGTTATCAAGCCAACCTTCAGATGTCCCCGTTCGAAGCTTTATATGGACGCAAGTGCAGAACACCTTTACTTTGGGATCATACCAGCGAATCCCAAGTATTTGGACAGACATCCTTCGGGAACCTGAAGAGAAAGTACGGATTATCAGAGACTGACTCAAGACAGCCCAATCTCGACAAAAGAGCTATGCAGACAATCTTCATCGAGATTTAGCCTTTGAAGAGGGAGACCATGTCTACCTCCGAGTTACTCCTCTCCACGGCACTCAACGGTTTAACATGAGAGGGAAGTTGGCACCTCGGTACATTGGACCTTTCCCTATTGTTCGACGTCAAGGTGAGGTCGCTTATCAGTTAGAGCTACCGCCCTCATTGGCTGGGGTACACGACGTGTTTCACGTGTCACTGCTAAAGAAGTGTCTTCGAGTCCCAACAGAGCAGGTTGACCTTCAACAGTTGAATATACATGAGGACCTGACCTACGTTGAGAAGCCCGTCAAAATCTTGCAAGTCAAGGAAAGGACCACCAGGAGTCGAGTCATCCGTTTCTGTAAAGTTCAGTGGAGCAATCATCCCGTAGAGGAAGCTACATGGGAAAAAGAGGAAGAACTAAAGGCGCAGCATCCAGAGCTATTCAAGGATTGATCCGAATATCGAGGACGAGATTCTCTGTAAGGGGATAGGATTGTAACATCCCAAGAATTAAAAATAAATAAAATAAAGAAAATGAATTTTCTGGAATATAAGTGATTTATGGAATTAAAGAAAATACTAAAAGAGTCCTAATAAAGCCAAATAGGAAGGAATACTTCAAATTTTAACTTGGAAAATTTATGGTGGAATCTAGAGGCCAAGATATAATTTCAGGAATTTTTACAAATTTTTATCAACAGTGATTCAACCTTTAAACAAATAAATGAATTACTGGAATTATTTTAATCAAGAAAAGTATTTTAAATAAACTTGGGCCGCAAACCTCCAATCTACCCTGGCCCAGCCCAGTCCAAGCCTTGTGACACTAACATGTGGGGTCCCCCTATCGGCGCCGCTCCCCTCCTCTCTCTCTCGCCCACGCCCCGCCTCGGCCCCACGCGTCAGCCACCCCCTCCCCTTCGTCCGGTCACTGACACCCCAGGCCCGGCTGTCGGCCCCCTTCTCCCCGCACACGCACACCGACAAGTGGGGGGCACATGTTGGGCTCGTCTTCCTCGTTGAAAGGGGATCCCCTCCTTCTGTTTTCCGGCGACCCCTTTCCCTGTTTCGCCACCAACTGCCCCTATCCGACCGGATTCGCCCCGGACTCCCTTCCTCGGACCACCGCGACCCCCTTCCATCTTTGGCTAGCGCGTAATTGTGTTTTTGGAAGCTTATCCGATTAAAATGGAACCTCGCCGAAGATCATGGGAACCCTCGGTTCCTTTCCTGTCTTACGCCAGCGACCCCTCCTATTTAATCCCCTCCGATCACCGCAGCCGAGGCCTCACACCTTCGTCGCTAGCCACGCATTCCCGAGCCCCCTCCGCTCCTTTTCAAGTTGCTCTCCTACTCCACCTCCGGCCGCCGTTCACCGTCGACTCAGACCCCCGCCATCCACGCCATCGCCACCATCGGGATCCCCATCGACTGCCCATCACCGGCCACCCCTCGGTTGGCCGTAAGGACCGCCGGATCGCCGTCGCCGCCAACCACCTGAGACGCCCTCGCCGTCTACCCTAGCCGCCGGTCGCCGTCAGTCGCCCACCGCCACCATCACCAGTACCATCGCACTCCTCTCGCTCCCCTCATTCAATTTCCACCGGTAGATAGGCCCCTAGGCCCTCGCCGTCGCCGTCGCCGCCGCGCCCGAGCCCCGCCATCGCTGGAGACGAAGAGTAATGTACCCCCTTATGCGTGTGCCATGCCGAATTAAATCCTGGCCGCACGATCGCGAGTGAAGGGCCGAGATTAAATCCCTCAGCCCTTGATTCGGTCAAAGGGGTAAGCTGTGATCTGGGCCGTCCAGATCCATTTAATCCCTCCTGCCTCACGCCTGATCGTCGGATCCAGATCCAACGGCTCTGGTTAAACCGGTCCATGCGCACAGTACGCCAGTTCACCGTGGGCCTGGCTCACCGTGGACCATAACCCATTTTCTGTTTAAATAAAATTCCAGAAAATTGTTTAATCTTTAAAAATTCATAACTTGCTCATTTTAACTCCAAATTTCACCATTCAAATTTTGTTAAATCAATCTTTTTATTCTCTACGAGATCGTCGAGGAGTCGGAGTTTTACCCCGAGGTTCCACCATCACCATTTGCGGATCAAGGCAAGTCACAACCCCCATTGTGATCATAATTGAGCCCATGTTTTACTAAATTATCATTATAACTCATAGGATAATATTGCATTAGTTCAATATCAAGCCCTACATTATATTTATTAGATCCCCATCCTTGTGTGTAAACCCAAGCCATGCTTATCGAGCCTTAACTCCTTGTCACTCTACAATATTATATTAGTTAGTGTCCAATGTACCGACACAACTGCTATAGGATAAAAGAATGAGTCGTAGATAGATGGATTCTACTATATGTATTTCCCTGTTATTCTCGTCTTTAGACTCTGTTGGAGTTGGCTATGTTATAAGTATGGTGGGTTCCGGATGCAAGCTAGGGCATTGGTTTGTCGCACCCGGGGCACTATAAGGACCGGTCTGCGGGATCTATTGTAAAGCACTTTCGTACTAACCACCAGTCTAATGGGTAAGTCCTAATCGGAAGTATGGGACAAACCGACTCGATGCACCATAGTGGAGGGGGCAAGGGGCAACCTGCGGGTGACTTGTACCGACGTGGCTCAAGGGGGGTATGGTGTTGGCTCGATGCATCGGGCACCATATGAAACCCATAAGAGGGTGCTGTCGGGTTGGAGCGTTCCATATGGAAGGTTTTGGCACGAGTTCTCGTGGTATGGGTCATCTTGTTACACTTATGCATACACATGTTTACATTTCTGTATTAATAACTTGATCACATTAACTGGTTTACAAATTATGCTTTTCCGCAAAATTAGCCACTACCTTCCTTGTTATTACTCTGCATTATATTTGCATTCGGTGGCTTGCGGAGTACGATTGTACTCACCCCCGTTGACTTACACCACCAGAGCCCATCTACTACGAGGAGGATGAGGTCTGGAGTAGCAACCCAGTCAAGGCGAGACTGGAATGAGGCATTCATCTAGGACCCTTATTTTATTAGTTTCTCTTTTATTCAAACACTTTTGTACTAATATGGTCTACGAACCATGAATGCTTGTCGTATTTTGCGTGGTCGTGTGATGAACGTCTAGGTTTTATTGATTTTCTATGTAATTTCAATAAAGGTCCGGATTTATTAAATCTGGGCGTTACAGAAGTCCTCCTTCTACAAGAATAGAGCTGATCAAAAGATAGAAAAATAGAGAAACAAGTTGAAGGGAGTTGCATCGATATCCGTGAAGGCCTGGTCCAATGACAAATAGTAATGTTTAGAGTGGCGGTTAAAGATGTGTCGGCTTATCTCAGACCAACATCTCTTGTAAGGGACAGAGGCCACCCTACATGCACTCCAGGAGCAATCTCACCCAAAGGGATTGGATTGGCCATTGAGAGGAGATGATCATACTCCAGGGAGTTTTTGTCTTCACCATGGACTTGGATCTGGCCAATGAAGAAGAGACTAATTGCCAGTTGGTCAAAACCAAACTACCAGGCGTAAACCGTTGGATGATAGAACTCATAAGATTGTTTGCGTGCATGGCCTACTGTGAAGTTGAATGGAAGGAGGCAAGGAGAGATACTAGCAAGGAAGATATCCTTGATGTCTTGATCAGGAAATACATTGGCTAATGATAGCCGATGCAGATACTCATAATCCACCAAGGACTCATAGGCGAACCAGACTACGCAGTTGCTAATAAAACCACAATAAAATGCCTTGAACTACCGGGTGAAGAGGTCAGCAAACATTTTTACCCTTGGTCGGCAGGCGGATGCCTCACCCAAGGACAAGCACCGGTGAGTGGTCGGTGGGGCGAACTCACGATAGTCAAAATAGAATTGAAGGAGGTCGAAAGAAGGGCCATAAGATATTTTGGTTGTATATACATTAAGCCAAAGCTGGAGGAACCACCAAGGACCACCCAGCTAGCCCACTACATCACCGGCCGATAATCAGACCAATACCTAGTGAAGAAGGTGATAAATAGAGCCAAGGAGGTATCGACCGAGGAGGATTTTGACGTTGGCAGTTAGCTGCTCCGCTAAGAATTGAAGATGACAGCTAGGCCCGAGGGTGGACCCACAGAAGAGAAATCTCTTGAGCCATAGGTTAAGAAAGGCAATGTGTTCGCGCACACTGACAGAGCTAGTCTATTTCTTATGGGTTGCAATATACTTTGCCCATCCTTCACTGGATTTGATGTCAAAGTAGTGAGAGGGTTTGGAGCAGAAGAAGGGATTGGCTTCGGTGGTGATGTCAAGGGAGGTCAATACAGTGACATCAAAGGAGAATGGGGCTCATTAGCCCATGGCCAAAAAGGAATGCGTACAATGCATCAGACTAGAAGTAACAAGAAGAAGCTAACATCTGCTCATTTTTATAAGGGGAAGCAAGAGAGAGGCCGATGCAGTGCGCTATGCTAGTCTATTCCTGAGAACTGCGCTCTGACACAATAACTCGATGGTACCAGTCGCGCCAACCAGGGAGTGCATAAGGAAAATCCCTAAAGCTTTGGGTCCAGTCAGACATAAGCATTTTTGAATATTTAAAGGGGATTCATTGCAATTCGACATTGATAAAATTAGTTGGATTAGAATCGCCCAATGGAACCAAAACGAAGTATAAAGGATGATTAGTCATAGGGACTAGAATATGGTTCCTCAGGTTCTACAAAGGAAAAGAAAACCGAAGAAAAGATGAGATTTCAATAAAATACAAAAGATTCAAGAAAACCAAAGAATGATGAGAATGCCGAGCGCGTACCTCGGGGACAAAAGTTTGGTTGCCATTGCGATGGTTGCTAGAGCTGAGGTCGGTGACGGAGAAGGGCATCGACAATGAGGGTCCAAGAGATGGTCACATGGGCACCGAAAAAGGAAACTATGTGTGATAAAAAGTGCTAAAGGAATAGAGAACACACACTCTAGTGGATACTTATAGGGTAAAACGATGCCTCGATAGTTGGGTCTGGTCGATCCTAGTGGATTTGGTGGGCCCAGCTACAACGTTTGGCAAAAGGGATGATGATGACATATAGGTTTTGAAGTGCCAGATTGATCGTAGGCCCAAGATTGGAGGAGTTAGTTGTTTTGGCAACATTGTTCAACGGCACCATTACCGAATTATGTGGAATGAAGCCTGGTCTGATGCCACCACGAGAAGTAGATGTGTCGAGCCAGGAAACATCCATCAGAGTCCTCCATGGCCGAAAAAGAAGCGAGAAAGAAGATGAATGGGTTGATGAAGACTTATGTAATGTGGAAACAGTGCTTCGGAGATATATAGAACGCTTAAGATACTAGAAGGCGAAATGTTTAGTTACTAATGGAAAATTCGATGGGACTTTTGAGGTGACATGGTGCATAAACCCTTAAATAAGTGATAATTTCGAAGCATTAGCTACACTTATGCTCTGAAATAGGGGGCATGTGATGACAGTAAAATTTGTTTAAGGCCCAAGCCTAGAAAGGACTCAGTGTGGTCAACAGAAGGCAAATAAGTCCGGTCAAATTTGGTCAAATAAGTCCATTCGTTGTATGTGACCGAATATGGAGGAGCCGATAGAGGTAAAGATATGAGATAAAAATAGAATCAATTGCGATCGTATTGGACGACAAGTCTCTGCGCTATAAATATGTACCTAGTAGGTAGATTGGAGTACACACACACAACTACAACCACAAAACTACTCTCGGCGCATCACCACCCTTGTTCAATAAAGGTTAATCTCAGTGGGACTGGGCACCTAGAGCTGGGCTACATCGTTTTGACCTCTAGTGAAGGGGTAAGTCCTGCCACCCCGATGATTGTATCGGCTAGATCGGTGTTGCTCAAGGCTGCATTGTTTCGATCTCTTATGATGTATTGGTTTGGTCAGTATAATTTTTGGTTTATCTTGGTGTATTAGCAATGTTGTCTAAGGCTTCATCATTACGATCTCTTAGATTGATTTTGGTTAGTGTTGATAGCAAAAAATGGCATTAATGGCCAAGATTGTCAAAATATCAATTTTTGTAATTTGGGCCGAAAATGTGCAACTCCTGATACAGGCCATAGCCCTGAATGTGGCGGAGGCCCACCTGCATGAGACCTCAGGAGGCCTTTTGTGGCCTGCTGGCTTTGGCCCAAAGGCCCTTCGGTGGCCTACTTCACCGAAGCTTCGGCCAAAGGAGTAGGCTTCGGTAGGCCTACCGAAGGCCCACTTCGGGTCATCTTAGGAGATAGAGTCTGATGCCGATTCTGGTTGTTTTTATCCCAAAACTTGATTAGGCAGAATCTTATTAGATTAGAATTAGAGATAAGAAGTCTAGCCCCCATAAATATAGGGGTGAGGCTGGTTCACAGGACCCCTTGACAAAAACCAATCACAAAGCCCTAGCTTTGAACCGTACTTTAATTTTCTTTACTTTTTCATACACCTTCGTGGGTTTTCCTGGAAGCCCTCCATCGGCCACGCAGTAATAGTGTTAAGCCTTGTTGGTTCGCCTATGAATCATCCGTTAATCTACATAATAGATTGCTATCACCTTGTTGGCTCACTTGTGAACCCTCCGTTAATCTATGTATTAGATTGCTACCTTCGTTCCACATACTGCAACACTTAGTAATTCGGTCTCCAGGCTGAATTGGCACTTGATCTTAACTTATCTACAGGTTTCATGTTCGAAGCTCCTTCGTCGAAAGGTTTCCGGAGCTAGAAAGCTGGTTTCGGAGGCGGCCAGAGCACCCTTCAACGAGTCCCTACTTCATTCGTCCATGCCGTATTCATCATGTTGTTGTTGGTATGGACAAGTCCACACGCCGGAGCTACATCGCATCGGGGTCGCTTCGCACCGGGGTCACACCATAACGCTCCGCAACGGACTTCGTCATGCCAGCACTCCGTATCGGACTTCGTCGTGCCAACGCTACGTGTTGTATTTTGTCGTGTCAAGAGGCTTTGCACCGAACCCTATCATTTGGAGTGATTTTGCGTTGCGATCTATTATGAGCCTGTCTTCGGCCGGATCGGTCCGAACGCCGAAGGCTACCTTCGGTGCACCCTTCGCACTAGACGCTGAAGGCCCCCTTCGGTGACCCTTCGCATGGTATATTTTGTATCTAGTCAGGCTCCGTTCGGCCGATTGGATTAATTTTATCTATATATTTCGGCTAATTGGATTATTTCTATGTGATCTGATTACCTGGCGACTCCATCCCCCTTGCCACTGTTAAGGGTAGTCAGAATGCGACGTTAGTGTTGTGTTACGCTTAGTCTCATCCCTAAGTATCCACGCATTTTTGGATCGTCGAACTGACCCAAGTGCGGGGGCACGTTTTTGTGTCAACACACGTTTTGGCGACTCCGCTGGGGAAGGCTACGCCAACATGACAAATACGTCTACATCAACTACAAGTACTTCTACGACAACTACTATGTCTACAATGCCGATGGATCCCATAGGAGGCATAGAGATCGACAACCGCAACATCATGACGCCTACCCTTGAAGATATCCCCGAGGAAGGTCGGGCGGAGATCAAGGAGAAGATGAAAGAGCTCCAAGATCTCATGCTCGGAAGCTACGTCAAGACAAGCGCGGGCTTCATCAAGCGCGACGTCAACATCCCCATCCTCGCTCGAACCCAGGTAACACCAATGTCGCATCATTTATCTTCTTTAGAGATTGAGCAAAAGATAGTCGCATCGATAGATCAAGCTGTTAGCGCTTCGTTAGCCAACCATTTAGATTCGGTAGTTAGCTTTTAGGTAGATACAATGTTTAAAAGGTTCGGCTTTACTAAGGTCATTCCTCCGACTCCAATCGCTAGTGTACCCCTAGTAAACCGCATCTATAGCAGAACCGACGGAAGTACTTGCAAAGCTTTCATGTCTCTAGCCTCGACATCTGTGGCGGAGAAAAGTCACTACACTTACGGCCAAACTAACCCTGCTTATTGCGTGCTGCCTCCACCTACGCCCGTGCCAGCTTTTCCCGCACTGCCTGCGCCTCATGCTCCTACGCAAATGCATAGGCCCGAGCACATCATATATCCCGAGCCATCATGTAAGGAAGACCCACGCGACCGACACACTGCCATACCACCACGTTTCGCACCCCCGCATGAAAGACGCGCATAGGTAGGAGGTCAAGACGACATTGAGGAGTGGATCTGAGCGCTGTTTAGGGAGTGCACCGGTTTTGCACCTAGAGATCGGGCTAGAGTTTACCGAAAGCCATACCCCGATCACTTCGATACCACACCTTAACCTCGCGGTTATAGAGTCCCTGAATTCACAAAATTCGACAGTGAGGGTAACAAGACTACACTAGACATATCAGCCAGTTCTTAGCACAGTGTGGAGAGGCTAGTGGGTCGAATACATTAAAACTTAGATTGTTTTCTCTTTCACTATCCGGCACCGCTTTCACCTGGTTTTCGGCAATCCCACCGAACTCCGTCCAAATGTGGGCCCAATTAGAACAAAAGTACCATGACTATTTTTATACAAGCGAGACAGAACTTAGGCTTTCACACTTGACTTTGGTCAAATAGAAATCTAGCGAGAGTGTCTCTGAATACGTCAAGCGCTTTAGAGATACCATAAACCAATGTTTATTTCTCAATATTTCAGAAATGGATTTGGCGGACCTAGCTTTTAATGGGTTATGCTCTAAGATGAAAGAGAGGCTAGACAACCGGAACTTTTTAGAAGTCAACCAAGTCCTATAGCAGGCTCTGGTCCAAGAAGGCTGAGCTAAAGATAAAAAATTCATTATGAGAAACCAAGTTGAAATGTGTCTTGGTTTCGAGTCTGTGATGAGTGATTGACAAGGTTCCTTCTCTGGGCGAAGGGGTCCCTCCGAAGGGGTTCGGACGTGTTTGTCGAAGGGTGCTGATTTAGGTGGCTGCAGCAGTGCAGCAGAGTGTGTCTGTCGGAGGGGTCCCGTAGAGCATGATGACATGTGTACCGAATGGTTTGGTACTTTGGGTGGTACACCGGAGTGTGTACCGAAGGTTGTTTACCGGAGAGGTCTTCGGGGTACTAGAAACACTTGTCTGCTTGTCGGTGGTGCGTATGTGACTTCGGAGGCAACAGACGGTTCGCAGCAAGTGAACATGGGTCAAGCGGGAGGCTTGATTCTAGGCGAGCAAGGAGCTCGATCACGAAGGATGCATGGGGTAAAGTTCGGTCTTTGGGTCAAAGTCCGCCAGGAAAAGGCAGAGGGTGTGGAGGGTGGCTTCGGCTGAAGGTACCCCGAGGCAAAGTCCTCGGAGGCGAGGCACTTCGAAGGGTTCTCTAGATGGAGTGACTTCGAAGTATGGTGGATGAAGTCCTCAGCATTGAGGCAAGGCATTCGAAGTGTGCTCTGGATGGAGGCACTCGAAGGGACACCTGACAAAGGTCTCGGAAGTCAAGGTGCATCGAAGGCATGGTCTGGATAAGGATCTTCGTAGAGTGTGCACGGGGCTGAGACACTACGAAGGGGTGCTTATGGATATGCTTCATGCGGAGGCCTTGGAATAAAGGACTTCGAAAGGTGGCGAAGGTACTTCGAAGGTGGGGCTTCGGAGTATGGATGACTTGAGATACTTCGGCCATACATAGCCTCGGTATACGCACGGACGGAGTTCGAGCTAGGAGTAGTTGCGAAGCCGTGGTGGTCCACTCTGGAGGTGATGGTGCGAAGGTTAAAGGCTTTGACGGCTTCGGCTCAAAACCGTCACTGTATCGAAGGCTGACTTCGGTGAAGAGAAGGCCATCTGGCTCCAAGCTTCTCGTTGAAGCTACCGCACACCTCGCGTGCAAAGGGGGGCTTTAGAAGACTCCAAAACTACAAAGGTTGATCGTGTCTTCTCTGCAAATGCCGATGTTGTCTCCTCTGCGAAGCTGACAAAACAAGCTTCCAAATAAAGTAGACTACCATTTGTATCCCCTTATCTGGTTGAGACAAAAATAGTGTAAACCCTAGGGATAGTGTAGTCTATTCACAAGGCTGAATAGTGCCTATAAATAGTGAAGGCTGGCTAGGTCTAGGCATCACTTTGGGTAGCCATTTCTAGAACTCATGTGCTAGCCGCCACATCCATGTACTCTGTCCTATGAGTTCATTCGGTGTTCCCTGTTCATGCAATGAAATTTACATTTTGTTCTTCATCTCTTGCTTGAACTTGTATCTCTATTTTGCACAACATGTGTTGTTTTCTCTGAGTTACACTTCGTTCTGGTCTGGCCTGAGTTACACTGCGAAGTGTGTGTCTTTCAGTGTTTGTTCGCTCTGTGTAAACTGAGGCAACCCCTCCCTATTACTAGCGAAGCACTAAGTAGAGTGTGTTCAAAGCCTGCATTCTTTCCTTAGCAAAATCGGTTTTGTTTGCATTTAGACCTTTGAAATATGAAGCCTAGTACCAGTTGCTAGTGCGGAGTATCTCGTCGAAGTCCGTAGAGGGAAACCACCTCCCACGAAGGGTGAAGTGCGAAGCCTGCTCGGAGGCACCTAGTGTGCGGAGCCTGCACTATCCCCAAGAGTTGTGGTTTTGGTTTTGTGGATGTGAGCGAAGTCTTCTTGACTTTGAACTTTTGCTCATCGCGAAGCCTAGTTTTGGAGCTGGAAAATTCCTTTGAACCAGACTTCTGAAGGGTGTGTTCGAAGCCTATTTCGCAGGAGACTGTTTTTAAAACAGAAGGCTATTTTAGCCTGAATTTTGAAAAGCTCCCATTCACCCCCCTCTGGTCGCCACTTTTGGTCCAACAATTGGTATCAGAGCGGGTTAAGATCACCAGTTGACCTTAACCGGTTTTGTGATCATTTTGCGACATGGACAGAGATAGTAAAATACCTCTGTTCGATGGGACTGATTTTGCATACTGGAAGGTGCGCATGGAGGCTTACTTGCTAAGCCAAGGAAATGCAATTTGGGATATTGTGGACTCACAATACTCCATCCCTGAAACCTGCACCTATCAAAAAGAAAAAGATCAGTATAATTCTAACTCCAAAGTTAGAAACATATTGTTCATTGGTTTGAGTCGGAGTGAGTTTGACCGGGTTTAGCACCTAAGGACAGCTAGGGAGATTTGGACTACACTCACTATTTTTTATGAGGGCTCTACACAAATTAAGGCTAGGCGCCAAAACACGTATAATCAATGGTATCAGCTGTTTGTACAAGCGTCTGGTGAATCTATAGATGCCATGTTTTCTCGCTTTGATGCTATAGTGAGTAACATGCGGTCCAACAGGACGCTTGCTTACAATGACCATGATAGGGCTATCAAGCTTCTCTATGCTCTTGATCATAGCATATGGGAAGTAAATATATCCAGCATTGAGGAGTCCACAGGTTATGACACATTGACATGTGATGAGCTCTTCAGCAAGCTGAAGTCCACAGAGATTGCCAAGGCATCTCTTGCAGTGCACAAAAACTCTTTGCCACAACCATTGGCACTAGCCATGGCACCACTTCAGAACCAAGCACATCTGTTATGTGTGTTCTTTCTAGTGGTTTTGCTTTGTCTTCCCTGGTCTCTGTCACTAAGGAGAAGGTGGATACTCTGGATGATGAAGAGCTTGCTCTCATTGCCAGAAGGTTCACCCGGTTTCACAATGAGATACGGGATCAGAGAATAAGTGGCTTTAGTGGTTGTTTTGAGTGTGGTGACACTTCTCACATCAAGGACAATTGTCCTAATCTCAAAAGTAGAGATGAGAGTGAGCGCCCTAAACACCAAAAGAAGGAGAGGAAACCCTTTGTGAAGGGTAAACGCGGCAAGGTGGCTAAGAGGGTAGCCAAGGGCACTTCCATAGCATTTGTTGTTGCACTCAGCGACATCGACACTTCCTCAATTGAGGAGTCGAGCTCTGATGAGGAGGAAGAGTCCCCAAGAAAGGAGGAGAAGAAGGAGAAGAAGGCGAGGGATTTCACCGGCCTTTGCTTCATAGCCGATAGCAGTCACAGCAGCGATGAGCTTGACTCATCTGAGGTACCTCTATCCTATGACTAGCTCTCAATTAAGATAGATGAACTGAATGAAGTAGTTCTTGGTCAGGATAGATTACTTGTTCAGGCTGTTAGAGATAGAAAAGACCTTAGACTTAGGCTAGAATATGTTTCTACTGATTATGTCATGCTTAAGTCTAAAATTGATGATGTTGAATGTGAATCTTTCACTGTTGTCATGGGTGAGCTTGCTCAGTTGCATTCTGTGCATGCTCAAACTGTTGATGAGCTTGAGACTGCACAGAAGCAGATTTTGGTGGTGGAGTCTAGACCTATTTCTTCTGATGCTTGTTTAAACTGTTCTTCATTGATAGATAGCATTAATTTGAGAGACAAGCATGTAAAGGAATTAGAGGCTAGATTGGAGAGTGCTGAGTGTTCTAAGGATGTGCAGCCTGTTTGTCCCACCTGCATCACCCTTAAGGACCAACTCAGTTTTGCTAGAGGGCAAGCTGAAAACCTTATGACTAAAAATGAATACCTTCTTTCTGTGGTTAACAAATGCACTGAGGGAAAGGGTAGGATGGATTTGCTCTTGACCAAGACCAAGATGTTTGCTAACAGGGCAGGTTTAGCTCTAGGATTGGGTTTTGAGAGGATTCCTTCAGACAGTGAGAACAAAACTGTTTTTACCTCACCCACTACCTTAGAGAAAGAAAGAGCCCAGTTAGACACTCCATCATCCAAAAATCCTACCCAAACTCCAAAGAAAACCACCCCTCCTGCTAAGAAAATTCCTCCCAAGAATTACTCTCTATCAAAACCCAAGAAGCCTATGAGGATTGCTCCTATGATCCATGAGAGTGCCCCTAGGAGAGTATTTCATTGTTCTTACTGTCAGCAGGAAGGTCATTTGGTTGGGTTTTGCTATTGTCACATCAAGGATGAGCGATGTTCTCAGGCGTTGAGGTTCCAGGACATGCACTACCCATCTCTAGGTATGCATGAGTCTGAATTTTACTCACGTCCTATTCCTCGATCTTCTCAGAGAGGCTTTGTCCCTCGTGGTGTTCACCATGTTTCATATGGTGCTAGACCTCGTGTTAGTGGCTTTATGCCTCGACAAGTTGAGAGACCTCATCATGCATTTGGGTCACAACATGTAGGTAGACCTCGCACTTTGCATCATTCTATTTTTCCTGTGCGTAGACAGTCTACTTTTACTATTCCTACTGCTCGTACCACTCAGTGCTGGATGCCTCATCATATTTTCACTCACCCTAGCACTAAGCAATCGAGGTTTTCTCATTTTGTGTAGGCGACATACCGAGGCTTGGAGGGCACATGGATCATGGACTCCGGTTGTTCGCGCCATATGACCAGAAATGCAGTATGGTTCTCCGGCCTCACCACAACCAAGCAAAAGGAGCAAATTACCTTCGGCAACAACCGAAGAAGTAGAGTGAAAGGTAAAGGTGTGCTCTTCTTTTGAACAGGCAAATGAACATGATATGGAGTAGACCATCTTCGAAGATAAAGATCCCAAAGATTTCGAGGATGAACCCCTACTACCCTCAACATCGACTCCTAAAGCCGATCTCGCTTCAATCACTTCGGTAAGAGGCCTCGAAGCTACAACCTCAACATTGGTCATCTTCGACCATTCACCGGCACAAATTGAGGGGGAGACTGCATCCCGCCACGAGGCCCCTCATCACATTCAAAGAATGCACCCTCCCGAGCAGATTATTGGTGAGCTTGATCAAAGGGTAACACGTTCTCATGTTCATTTCATTGATTCTTCTTTTGTTGCTTTTTTAAGCCCCTAGATGTGAGTCATGCACTTTCTGATTCTAGTGGGATCAATGCCATGCATGAGGAACTTGAAAATTTTGAGAGAAACCACGTCTGGACTCTTGTAGATCCTCCACCTAATGTTCATTTTATTGGAACAAAATGGATTTTCAAAAACAAACAAAGGGAGGATGGGACTGTAGTTAGAAACAAAGCTAGACTTGTGGCTCAGGGTTTTTCTCAGTTAGAAGGGATTGATTTTACTGAAACTTTTGCATCTATTGCTCGTCTTGAGGCCATTAGGATTTTACTTGCATTTGCGACATCCTGAGGTTTCAAACTTTATCAAATGGATGTCAAAAGTGCTTTTCTTAATAGCTTCATAGGTGAAGATGTTTGTATAAAACAACCTCCTAGTTTTGAAAACCCTAAATACCCACATAAAGTCCTTAAACTTCATAAGGCTCTTTATGGACTCAAGCAGGCCCCTCGGGCGTGGTATGATAGGCTTAAGTCATTTCTGCTTGAGCGAGGGTATTTGATGAGATCGGTAGATAAAACCCTATTCATTCTCAAGCATGGCAAAGATTTACTTCTACTTCAGAATTACGTTGACGATATCATCTTTGGTGGCTCTTCTCATGCTTTGGTTGCCGAGTTTGCAGAATCTATGAGCAGGGAGTTTGAGATGTCCATGATGGGTGAACTCACATTTTTCCTTGGTTTGCAAATCAAGCAAAGCAAACAAGGTACCTTCATTCACCAAACGAAGTAAACTAAGGACCTGATCAAGAAGTTTGACATGACTGATGTGAAGCCACTCGTCACTCCATTGGCTACATCTGTAGCATTGGATCCTGACGAGGATGGAGAAGTCGTAGATTAGAAGGAGTTCCGAAGCATGATCGGCTCCCTCCTCTACTTGACTGCTATGAGGCCGGACATAAACTTCGTAGTGTGTCTGTGTGCTCATTTTCAGTCTTTGCCATGTGCTTCGCACCACCAAGCGGTAAAGAGAATTCTCAGGTATCTCAAACATACCCTTAAATTTGGCATTTGGTATTCTGCATCTTCTTCTTTATGTCTTCATGGTTATTCAGATGCGGATTTTGTTGAGTGTAGAATTGATAGGAAGAGTACCTCTGGTACTTGTCATTTTCTGGGTACTTCTCTTATTTGCTGGTCTTCTCGCAAACAGTCTAGCGTTGCGCAATCTATGGCTGAGGCCGAATATGTTGTTGCAGCTAGCTATTGCTCACATATTTTCTGGATGATTTCCACTTTGCGAGATTTCGGGTTAGATTATAAGGGTGTTCCACTATTTTGTGATAACACTAGCGCTATATGCATTGCAAACAACCCGGTTCAGCATTCCAGAACCAAACACATTGATGTGAGATATCATTTTCTCAGAGATCACAATGAGAAGGGTGATATTGAACTTCAGTATGTTGATACCCAGAACCAGCTTGCCGACATCTTTACCAAACCACTTGATGCATCCCGATTTGCTTATTTGTGTGGGGAACTGGGTATTTGTCATCCTTACGGCATTTTGTGAGGGGGAGCATGTTTTATGTGTGTTGCATTGGCTTCCTTATGATGATTTGTTGAGGCATTTTGTTGCTTTTATATGCCTTCGCACGGTTGTCATTATCATGATGTCTCAGTTCTGTTTAATATATCTCACTTTAAAATAAGCATTATTTTAATTTACAAAATTCAAAACTTGATCACTACTTAGACTTGAGTTTAGCATGTGTAGTACATAATTGTTTTAGCTATCTTTTTTTGCCTGGTAGCTAGAATCCTTTCTTATGGATGCAAAATTGAAGCTTGCAAAAAATATTGCTACTCATGGAATCATACGACAAATGTTACACGACAAAAATCAAATATCCATGATTTACGTGATAAAAACAAAAATATCTAGGTGGGTTTGCTTGTCGCACTTCTTTATTCTAGACTGCTTATCATTGCACTTTGGTATGAACTAGGATAACTTAGTGTCTGCCAAAATCATTGTCTTAAGCTTCTAATGGTCTTTCTTGGCATAGGCTTGGCTTGGTTGGAAAGCATAAGGTAGACGAGCAAATTACCCCTGGCAAAATCAAAAGAATTACAAAGTCTGAATCAATTGCTAATCAAGCTTGCTACATGCACCATGGCAATTGGACTTGCTTTCCTGGGTGGAAATTGTTTAGCTTTTGCAATTCTCGCTTTCACATGTCTAGATGACTAGTCAAAGTGGTGATGTTTTTATTTTCAAAATTTTGAAAATCTCATGCATCACACATTGAACTTGGAATATATTACCTTGAACTGAGCATCTGAACCTGACACTATGATTTGGCATATTTTTGCACCATATAGTTTCACACTTTTCATCATCTCGAAGCCTTGCATCGTTTCTTGCTCCTTTATTCTTGCATTGCCAAAGGGGGAGAAAAATATTTGGTTTGCTTATCAAAGGGGGAGAACAAGTGATGAAACAAAAAAAGGGGGAGAAAATTTTTACAGTCAAAAAGAGGAATTTTTGCAAAATGGCTTTTAATGACTCAAGTCAATTGAAATTCATTAATCAAGTGACATGTTTTGGCTCTTTTCTGAGTTTTTATGGTCACTTGTATGCTGAAAATCTTCAAATTTTCTTAAACTTGGATTTGGTTGTCAATGCACTCATCAAGGGGGAGATTGAGAAACCAAGTTGAAATGTGCCTTGGTTTCGACTATATGATGAGTGATCAACAAGGTTCCTTCTCTAGGCGAAGGGGTCCCTCCGAAGGGGTTCGGACGTGTTTGCCGAAGGGTGCTGATTTAGGTGGCTGTAGTAGAGTGTGTCTGCCGGAGGGGTCCGGCAGAGCATGAATGACATGTGTACCGAAGGGTTCGGTACTTTGGGCAGTACACCGGAGTGTGTACCGAAGGTTGTTTATCGGAGAGGTCTCCGGGGTACTGGAAACACTTGTCTGCTTTTCAATGGTGCGCGGGTGGCTTCGAAGGAGACAGACGGTTCGCAACAAGTGAACCTAGGTCAAGCGGGAGGCTTGATGCTAGTCGAGCAGGGAGCTCGGTCATGAAGGTTGTGTGGCGTTGAGGTCAGTCTTTGGGTCAAAGTGCACCAGGTGAAGGCAGAGGGTACGGAGGGTGTCTCTGGTTGAAGGTACCCTGAGGCAAAGTCCTTGGAGGCAAGGCACTTTGAAGGGTGCTCTAGACGGAGTGACTTCAAAGTATGGTGGACGAAGTCCTCAGCATTGAGGCAAGGCATTCGAAGTGTGCTCTGGATGGAGGCACTCAAAGGGACACCTGACGAATATCTCGGAAGTCAAGGTGCATCGAAGGCATGGTCCGAATAAGGATCTTCATAGAGTGTGCTCGGGGATAAGACACTGCGAAGGGGTACTTATGGATATGCTTCATGTGGAGGCCTTGGACTAAAGGACTTAGAAAGGTGGCGAAGGTATTTCGAAGGTGGGGCTTCGGAGTATGGCTGACTTGAGATACTTTGGCCATACATGGCCTCATTACACGAACTAACAGAGTTCGAGCTGGGAGTAGTTGTGAAGCCATGGTGGTCCACTCCGGAGGTGATGGTGCGAAGGCTCGAGGCTTTGATGGCTTCGGCTCAAAACCATCACTATATCGAAGGCTGACTTCGGTGATGCGAAGGCCATCTGGCTCCAAGCTTCTCACCGAAGATACTGCACACCTCGCATGCGAAGGGGGGCTTCAGAATACTCCAGTACTACAAAGGTTGATCGTGTCTGCTCTACAAAAGCTGATGTTGTCTCCTCTGTGAAGCTAACAAAAGAAGCCTACAAATAAAGTAGACTACCATCTGTACCCCCTCATCTGGCTGAGACAAAAACAGTGTAAACCCTAGGGGTAGTGTAGTCTATTCACAGGGCTGAATGGTGCCTATAAATAGTGAAGGCTGGCTAGGTCTAGGCAATACTTTGGGCAGCCATTTCTAGAACTCCTGTGCTAGCCGCCATAGCCATGTACTCTGTCATGTGAGTTCATTTGGTGTTCCCTATTCATGCAATTAAATTTACATTCTATTCTTCATCTCTTGCTTGAACTTGTATCTCTGTTTTGCACAACATGTGTTGTTTTCTCTGATTTACACTTCGTTCTGGTCTGGCTATGTTTGTGCACTGATTCTTCTCTACAGAAGGGTATTTGTGGTTTGTGCGTGTGAAGTGTGTGTTTTTCAGTGTCTGTTCGCTCTTTGTAAACTGAGGAAACCCCTCCCTATTACTAGTGAAGCACTGAGTAGAGTGTGTTCGAAGCCTGCTTTCTTCCCTTAGCAAAATCAGTTCTGTTTGCATTTAGACCTTCGAAATAGAAAGCCTAGTACCAGTTGCTAGTGCGGAGTATCTGGTCGAAGTCTACAGAGGGAAACAACCTCCTACGAAGGTTGAAGTGCGAAGCCTGCTCGGAGGCACCTAGTGTGCGGAGCCTGGACTATCCAGCAGAGTTGTGGTTTTTGGTTTTGTGGATGTGGGCGAAGTCTTCTTGACTTCGAACTTTTGCTCATCGTGAAGCCTGGTTTTGGAGCTGCAAAATACCTCTGAACCAGACCTCCGAAGGGTGTGTTCGAAGCCTGTTCCGCAGGAGACTGTTTTTAAAACAGAAGGCTATTTTAGCCTGAATTTTGAAAAGCTCCCATTCACCCCCCTTCTGGTCGCCACTTTTGGTCCAACACATTAAAACATTCAACAAGCCTGGGGCTGAAGTCCATGTCATGGAACACTCCGACGAAGAAGAATCGGAGGAAGAGGAAGATTCGGCTGACATATATGCCGCTGAATGGGTTTGGAATGCTAAGAACAAGCTTGTCACTTGTTCTGAGCTACGGCCATCTCCCACTAAGAATCGGCCTAGCGAAGTTAAATACTCTTTTGATGTGACTAAGTGCGATAAAATATTTGATTTCCTCTTGAAGAACCAGTTTCTCAGGTTGCCCAAGGGATAGGTCATTCCAACCGTCGACGAGCTGGAGAAACGCCCCTATTGTAAGTGGCATGATTCACATTCTCATTATACTAATGACTACAATGTTTTTCATCGGTAGATTCAATCAGCCATAGAAGAAGGACGATTGAAAATAGATTCTAGTCCAAAGATGAAGATGGACAAAGACCCCTTTCCCGTGAACAACATCGACCTCGACAAGAAGAAGGTGCTGATTCAGCCAGAACAGGCCGAGTCATCCAAAGGGAAAGCAGTCATTATTGGAGAATCACACATGCTCACACTCGTACCAAAGAACCCTGAAGTAGGAGTGTGGAAAAAGAACATCAATATGTCTCCTTCTGCTAGAGCTCACAAGAAGCCAAAGGTAACATACCAGATGCTGTTGAGAAAACACCATAAGAAAGCCAAGGAAATAGGCCCCCGACAAAAGAAGCTAAGAAAGCCGAAGGGGCCAAAACAGCCAGACCCTTCGAAGGGTGAGTTCGGACCCCAACAGCCGAACCCCCTGAAGGGTGAGTTCGGACCCCAGTGGCCGAACCCTTCGCACAGTGGATTTGGACCCCAGTGGCCGAACCTTTCGCATAATGAGTTCAGACCCCAATGGTCGAACCCTCCGCTAGGCGAGTATGGACCTTAGTGGCTGAACCCACCTCCGCTCTGGGCGAACCCCCCGATGGGAGGCTTCGGCCCACAATGGCCGAACATACCTCCAACCTGGCAGGACCCCTCATTGATATGGTCTCAGGTACCTTCGATGTGGCTGAACCCCCTCCGGGCAATGGGTTCGGCTCATAGTTGGCGAAGCTGCCAGAGTCATTGATGCCTCTGCCATACTATTGGGCAGGGTCCCCATGGGCTCTGAACTACACCTCGCCACTGGAGTACCCTTCGCAGTATAATGTCTCCCCCTGTTTTCCTTTGGAGTATTATGATTGGCAGGGATAAATAGACACGGTGAAGGGGGGGCATCTTCCACAGGCTATCCGTGGTACCTCCGAATCGACTTGCACAGGATGAAGTCAAGGAAGATGGGCGCGAAGAGGCGAGGGAGAGGGAGCCCGAAGCCATCACAATCAAGGTAGGGTCTAAGGAAGACCCAATCCCGAAGGCCCCCTCACCGAAGCCTGACGGAGGTAAGCCCCTAGTCCGACCGAGGCCATTACCGAAGCCTGGTCCGATCGTCCTGACAAGGCCTGTCTGACCAACAAGGTCCACAGAAAGGTTCCTACTAAGCATAAAATATACGAGGCTGACCCAGGTAATACCCCTTTGGCCAGATGTCACAAAAACAAATTGGTGGCACCTGGTACCAAGCCACAACCATCTTGGGCACCTCCTGGTATGTCCAAATCACAAAAGAGGCACCTTCAACGCCTGTGATCACAGGAGATGCACGAGAAGAAGGCCGAGGATGAGCGAGATGCCATATTCAAGGAAATCCACCCTCGTCCTATCATGAAGCAAGTATGGAAGCCCAAACCGGGTGACCCGGCTTCCGTTCTGAGCGACGACGATGACATGCTCGACGACGACTACACGCCCATCTCCAAGGGGCCTGCACCTCAGGAAATGGACATCAACATCGTCATGCTTCCTACCGAGTTCGCACTACCACAAGATGAGGCCGAGGTCACTCAATTGAACCTCGGCCCATGGGATGCTATTTTTGAAAAGCCCGAGGATACGGCTCATCACCTAAAGCCTCTCTACGTCAAGGGGCATATTGACAGGAAGCCGATCTCCAAGATGCTTGTCGACGGTGGCGCCACTATCAATTTAATGTCGTGCTCTCTTTTTAAGAAGCTTGGAAGGGATGAGGAAGACTTGAAGAAAACCAACCTAATGATCAACGGCTTCAACGGCGAGAGCTCCGAAGCAAAAGGTGTACTCTCCCTGGAGTTGACAGTGGGTAACAAGATGTTGCCAATAACGTTCTTCGTCATTGATGTTCAAGGTAACTAAAGTGTGCTACTCGGGCGTGATTGGATTCACGCAAATTGTTGTATTCCTTCTACTTTGCACCAATGCCTAATACAATGGGGCGACAATGATGTGGAGGTTGTACCAACGGATACTTTGGCCCAAGTAGCATTGGCCGATGTATCCATCGATGTCGACCATGACAAAGTAGAGTGTCTATCTGGTAGAGACCTCTCGGATTACGACTTTGTTAGCGTATCGGGGGGACGTTTTATACCTGTGTCTATAAAGTGTGTTGGTGTAGCACGGCTATTTCTAAATTATTAGTCATGTCTAGTAAGAGTAATCTTGATTGGCTAAAATCTAGCATAGAGCAATATCGATCTTCTAAAGACGGTATTGTCATAGCCATTGAAGACTTTAGTGAGGTAGAAAAGTTGGGACATTCCAAGGCCGACTTATGTAAACCAAAATTTACAAGCCGATGAAAAGGCCGAAGTAATAAAATTGCTTTGGTCATACGTTGATTGTTTTGCATGGGAGTATAGCGAGATGCCCGGACTAAGCCGCGAGCTCATGGAGCATCGGCTACCCATTAAACCCAAGTTTAGGCCTTATATACAGCCCCCTCATCTCTTTAATTGGGCTATGTATGACTGAGTTAAAGAGGAGGTAGAACAATTACTCAAGGCTGAATATATTAGGCCATGTAGGTAAGCTGAATGGGTTGCTAACATCGTGCCTCTAGAGAAGAAGGGAAGCGGCAAAATATGAGTTTGTATTGATTTCAGGGATCTGAACAAGGCCACTCCAAAATACGAATATCCCATGCCAATATCCCACATGTTGATCAATGATGCTTCAGGACACAAGGTACTAAGTTTTATTGATGGCAACGCTGGTTATAATCAAATTCTTATGGCCAAAGAGGACGTCTATAAGATATCCTTTCGATGCTATGGTTTTGTCGGCTTATTTGGATTAAAGAATGCTAGCTCTACATATCAACGTGCTATGAATTTGATCTTTCACGACTTGCTAGGAGTTATGTTAGAAGTCTACATAGATGATGTTGTAGTCAAATCGGACGCTATGGGAAACCATTTGGCCGATTTGAGGGTCACTTTTGATAGGATGTGTCAGTATGGCATAAAAATGAACCCACTCAAATGTGCATTTGGCGTGTCGGCAGGCAAGTTCTTGGGATTCATGATCCATGAAAGAGGTATTGAGATTGATCCTAAGAGACTTGAAAAGATTAGGAACTTTGAAGCACCGACATGCAAGAGAGATGTGCAAAAGTTGCTAGGCAAGATAAATTATTTGCGTCGCTTTATATCTAACTTGTCTGGCAAGATCGATGCTTTTGTCCCTATACTCCGGCTAAAGAATGAATCTGAGTTCACTTGGGGGCAAGTCAGCAAAACGCCTTTGAGAAGATTAAAGAGTGTTTGTCAACACCACCCATGGTAAGAGCACCAAAAGCTGGGATTTCATTTCGGTTATACGTTGCTGTAGAAGATAGCGTAATAGGAGTCATGCTAACTCAGGAAGTGGAGGTAAAAGAGTACATCATCACATTCTTTAACCGCCACCTGTTAGACGCCGAGACAAGGTACATGTTTGTAGAACGTTTGTGTTTGTCATTTTATTATGCATGTACCAAATTGTGTCACTATCTTCTCCCTAGCACATGTATTGTTGCTTGTCAAACTGATGTCGTAAAGTACATGTTGCAAAAGCCGATTCTAATTGGTAGAATCAGAAAGTGGGCTTATTCTTTGATTGAGTATGATTTGGCTTATGAATCTCTAAGAGCTATGAAAGGCTAAATTGTCGCTAACTTTATAGTCGATCACCACGTAGATGTCAATTGGAGTAACAATGTTGATCTAATTGAAGTAGTACCATGGAAACTTTATTTTAATGGTTCATCTTGCAAAAATGGCCAAGGTATCAGAGTGGTCCTCATATCGCCTAATGGTATGCGCTACGAGACCTCAGCCCGTTTAGAATTTCCTTCTACTAATAATCAAGCAGAATATGAAGCTTTATTGCTAGGACTTGAATTGCTAGATTACATGGGTATTAAACATGTTCATGCATATGGCGATTCCCTGCTAGTGGTACAACAAGTAGCTAAAATTGCTCAATGTTTTAATGGCCGACTAAATAGCTACATGGATAAATGTCTAGACATAATTACTACCTTTGAGGATTTCAAAATTTCCCATGTATCCAGAGAAGCCAATTCAATTGCAAATGATTTTGCTCAGCAAGCATCTAGCTATCAAGTCAGGAGGGGAAAATTTTTTGTATAGGAAAAGCCAATGCTTGAGCTCCATGCCGAAGCTAGAGACTTCAAGTGGATGCGAGGTCCGTCGAGCCCTCCGGTTCGGACCCCTTCATCCACCGAAGGGTGTCGCGTGCCAGAGCCCTCGTGTCAGAGCCCTTCATCTGACGAAGGACTCCGCACACCGAGCCCTTCACACCGAAGCCCTCCTAGATCTAGAGGCCTTCGCGTGCTGGACCCCTCCGTCGAGGGGCCTCGGTATGATCGGCTCCGCACAACCGATCCGGTTAGCCTTCGGCAGAAATAAAAAAGACCCGGGGGTACCTCGAAATCGATAGTTTAGATGCCACTTCAGGGAATGAATTGGCGAACCCTCCGGAGATCAAGAAGGATGATTGGATAGTTCCAATCGTCCGGTACCTAAGAAATCCCACTCAAAGGGTTGATCGGAAAATTCGGCGATAGGCATTTA
This sequence comes from Zizania palustris, assembly GCA_019279435.1. Lineage (NCBI taxonomy): Eukaryota > Viridiplantae > Streptophyta > Magnoliopsida > Poales > Poaceae > Zizania > Zizania palustris. The sequence goes on from JAAALK010000290.1 coordinate 26,759,709, forward strand.
AGTTTGTGCTACTCGACGATGTACTGTACAGCCGGATTATTGATGGGGTACTCCTAAAGTGCTTAGATGCCAATCAATCTAAGGTAGCTACGGGAGAAGTTCACGAGGGACTTTGTGGCACTCACCAGTCGGCCCAAAAAATGAGTGGGATGCTCAAAAGAGCGAGTTTTTAATGGCTGACTATGGTTGAAGATTGTTTTAAGTATTATAGAGGGTGTGAAGCATGTCAAAAGTTTGGTAATATTCAGTTGCCTCCTACTTCATTACTTAACCCAATTATCAAACCATGGTCGTTCCGAGGTTGGGGTTTAGACTTCATTGGCCAAATTCATCCTCCCTCTTCAAAAGGGCATCGATTCGTGTTGATGGCGATGGACTATTTCACCAAATGGACTGAGGTCGTGCCTCTCAAGAACATGACTCACAATGAGGTAACTAATTTCATCTTGAAGCACATTATACATAGATTCGGTATTCCCCGGACTCTCACTATAAATTAGGGTACCTCATTTATTGCTAAAGAAGTAAGATACTTTGCCAAATTTTATGGTATTAAGTTGATAAACCCTTCACCATACTATTCTCAGGCCAATGTTCAGGCCGAGTCAAGTAATAAAATTATAATTAAGCTCATTAAGAAGAACATTGTAGAGTTCCCTAAAAGGTGGAATGAAGTGCTTTCTAAGGCATTATGGGCTTGTAGAGTTGCAAAGCATGGTTCTACCAAGGTTAGTCCATATGAATTAGTGTATGGACAAGAAGTCGTTCTACCAGTAGAGGTGGATTTTGGCTCTTTAAGATTTCTTAAGCAATACGGCTTATCGGTCGATGAATATGAAACTCTTTTGAAGGATAACTTGGAAGAAGTGACTGATAAGAGGTTGAGGGCTCTAGAAGCTATAGAGAAAGACAAAAGAAGAGTCGCTAGAGCTTACAACAAAAGAGTCAAACCAAAATCGTTTCAAGTTGGTGACTTAAAGATTATTTTGCCTTTAGGCACTAAGAGCCCCAAATTTGGGAAATGGTCACCTAGTTGGCAAGGTCCTTTTAAGGTGGCTGAAGTCGCTCCAGGTAATGCATACTTATTGAAGTCTCTACAAGGAGAGCGATTTCAAAGAGCTTTAAATGGTAGGTATTTGAAAAATACTTTCCAAGTATGTGGCAAAGCGCTTAAAGTGTTGAAAGGCCGATATGAAAACTATTGTCCTTAGCCCGTTGTGCTTTTAGCTCACTTAGTTTTCTAAAAGGCAGGGGGCATGTGTTGATAGCAAAAAAATGGCATTAATGGCCAAGATTGTCAAAATATTAATTTTGATAATTTGGGCCAAAAATATGCAACTCCTATTACAGGCTGAAGCCCTGGACGTGCCGGAGGCCCACCTTCATGAGGCCTCAGGAGGCCTTTTAGCGGCCTACTAGCTTTGGCCCGAAGGCCCTTCGGCGGCCTGCTTCGCCGAAGATTCGGCCCAAGGAGCAGGCTTCGGTGGGCCTGCCGAAGGCCCACTTCAGTACAGCTTCGGAGATAGAGTATAATATAGATTCTGGTTGTTTTTATCCCTAAACTTTATTAGGCTGAATCTTATCAAATTAGAATTAGAGATAAGAAGTCTAGCCCCTATAAATACAGGGGTGAGGCCGGTTCATAGGACCCCCTGACAAAAACCAATCACAAAGCCCTAGCTTTGAACCGTACTTTACTTTTTTTTACTTTTCCGTACACCTTCGTGGGTTTGCCGGGAAGCCCTCCACCGGCCACGTCGTAACAGTGGTAAGATTTGTTGGTTCGCCTGTGAATCATCCGTTAATCTATGTAATAGATTGCTACCACGTTGTTGTCTCACTTGTGAACCGTCCGTTAATCTACATAACAGATTGCTACCTTCGTTCCACATACTGCAAAACTTAGTAATTCGGTCTCCAGGCCGAATTGGCACTTGATCTTAACTTCGCTGTAGGTTTCACGTTTGGAGCTCCTTCGCCGAAAGGTTTCTGGAGCTAGGAAGCTGGTTTTGGAAGCTGCCAGAGCACCCTTCAGTGAGTCCCTACTCCGTCCGTCCGTGCTGGATTCATCATGCTGTTGTCGGTCTGTACAAGTCCGCATGCCGGAGCTAGTTCACATCGGGGTCGCTTCGCACTGGGGTCATGCCAGACCGCTTCGCAACGGACTTCGTCGTGCTAGCACTCCGTATTGGACTTCGTCGTGCCAACACTACCCGTTGGATTTTGTCATGTCAAGAGGCTTCGCACCGAACCTTGTCGTTTGGAGCGATTTCATTTCGTGATATGTTCGGAGCCTGTCTTCGGCCGGATTGGTCCGAACGCCGAAGGCTATCTTCGGTGCACCCTTCGCACCAGACATCAAAGGCCCCCCTTTAGTGACCCTTCGCACGGTATATTTTGTATCCAGTAAGGATCCATTCGGTCGATTGGATTACTTCTATTTATATATTTTAGCTAATTGGATTATTTATGAGTGATCTGATTACCTGGCAACTCCACCCCCTTGCCACTGTTAAGGGTAGTCGGAACGCGACGTCAGTGTTGTGTTACGCTTAGCCTCATCCCTAAGTATCCACATGCCTTTGGATCGTCGAACTGACCCAACTACGGGGGCACGTTTTTGTGTCAACAGTTAGATATAGTATTTTGAGGCTTCATCGGTTAAGTCCGACATCTTGATATATTTTATCTTATTTTTTGTTGTGCGTCATTTATCTGAATAAAGTGTGCCCGAAATTTTGAAATATTATGTGTTATTCATGATTTAGCAACTGTCATGGTTAAGTCCGATCTAACTGTTATGATGATTTAATAGTATAGATGCACTTCATGGTATACTAGGTTTATATTCTATTGGAGCACAAGCCGGTTGGTTATCCTTAATTCCATGTTACATATCATCTGCATCGGGGATCGTCAATTGACTCGAATGAACAGTGCATCTCTTGCCCGATCATTGGTCCGATCGGTGCAGGTATTGTGCATTGGTCGATTGCCTGATTGGCTTGATGGTCAGGATCTTGTCTTGCGATAACTGATGGTTTACATGCATCATGAGCTACGGATTCTCTCGATTGATACATGTCACCCGATGTGTATCGTGGCCATTGACTCGATAGCCGATGGGTGTTGCTACTAATGTTTCTTCCGTACCTTATCAGTTGTAGGGTCAAACTGACTGGCATGTCTAGAATCTCAAGAATTTAGGACCTACACTGAAGTTAAGTAGATCTCCTAGGCCACATGTGTGACTGAGAATGGCATTAACATGTTTTTGGCCTAACAGTAATTACTTATTTTGACGTGTAGTTTATGAAGTCCTCGAGAGCCTATTTTCATCAAGGAAGCTCCTGCTTTTATTCATTTGCAGTAAGATAAGTCATCTAAGTTCATTCTTTGATCATGATTAAACCCATGTTTAAAGATAGGACTTCTTTTAAATATGCATTTATTTTACAATATCACTAGTAATTAACGGGGGCAATAACAAGGAGGCTAATACCCTATTACCATTTTCAGTAACATTCTAAAATAAATGCTTATTATTGTCCTCTGTTAATTACCGGTGACATTATAAAAAATACATATTTCAAAGAAGTAATAGTTTTAAACATGGGTCCAAACATGATAAAAAATGGACTTAGATGATATGCCTTGCTGCACAGTGACAAAAACATGAGGTTCCTCCATGAAAACGGATTCCTCGGGGACTTTGAAAACTATATATCAAAACAATTAATTACAAATAGTATAGAATAGCACCCAAACCGTGTGTGAAAGTATTTTTACTCTGTAGAGCTCATTTTCTAAAAAATTATGTAATTTAAATGGTGAAATTTGGAGTTAAAATAAATTAGTTATGATATTTTAAAGATTTCAACACTATTCTACATATTCAGAAAATAAAAATAGAATTATGAAAAATATTTAGAAATTAATTTTTCTTTCCAGGTGGTTATTCAGACTTTAGGTAAAGTTGGAGGGTGTGGTTCGAACTTTTTTTTGTTGATTTGTCATATCACCAATACTACTCACACCAGCCAAACCGCCCATAGTTTCGCCATGTCACCAAAACAGCCCTTTGAAGTAGTAAAATGAACTGTTTTACAATACCACTGGTGTCACTGGTGTTTTTTAGATGGTAAAATTTTTTAGGAGCTTATTTATACTTCAGCGATATTTTAAGGGCGTAATTTAGACTTTTTTCTTTATTTAATGTTTAATTGACAATACTATTGTTTGAAGAGAGTGACTAGAACCGGATATACCGTAGAAACAAGTTCGCATAATATAGATAATGTTCCTCACTCTTTTAGTCTAGTGCATGGCCGCACGCGCGCAAATGCAGCAGTAGCTCTCAGTAGGCGCACGACGATCGAGAGCGGCTTTGTGTTGTTGTGGCGATGAGTGGAGGAAAGAAGGCTAAGGGGTCACTGACTCACTGGTTGATCGCCTACTGCCTAAGCTAGCTACCTACCACGTTCTGGTGCCCCAAACGTGAGACATTGCGTGCGTGGTGGGCCGGCCAATCGGTTCGACGGCGTGCTTTGACGTTGACCGCACCAAGGTGAGTAACGTCACTATGTATGAACGTTATATGGACAACATAATTCTCCAATCTCAATGCTTATACACCAAACCATGCATGCGACAAACATGCAAAAAGGAGAGAACTTTTGTTACCTAAATCAAAACGCCCAACTCAAATCCACTTCTCATTGCAACCTAAAATCCAAACGGCCTTCTAATATAGGCAAGAAAAAAACATATAGTCAGCACACTATCTGTTCTCTGTAAAAAACTTAAAGAGTTGAACCTAACACCTCATTTAGAGCCCCCAAAGATCGTGCTGAGAGTGTTGAGGGGGGTGTCCTCAAAGATCCTACAAAACAATTGTGAAAGGAAGGCCAGAAAATTCTACTAGATTAAAATCTAGTGTTGTTGACAGTGGTGGTCCCTCTGGCAACAAGAGGAAAAATCTTTAAAAAGATAGCCAATCTTCTAACACTAACGAATTGTCCTAGGTAGTATTTTTAAAAAAAAATCTACATTTTCATATACGAAAAAATCTTTTAATCTTTCTATGTGAATCACACTAATGTAATATATGGTTACACACTCAATTTTTACATGTGTCGTGTAAATAGTGGATATCTCTGTATTTGTGTCACATGGATGGTGCTATTGTGTTTCAGTCAATGTGAAGTTTCTCCTGATCTGGTGGATTATATTATCTGTTATCTGAGAGTGTTTGTTCGTTGTTAATCATGGTGATGTTGTTGAGAAACCAGAGTTTTGATTTAGGAATAAATCTGATACAATTTTGTACCATATTGTACAAATTTGTACTGTATGAAATAAAATTGTATCGGGTTTGTTCCTGTAGCAAAACTCTAGTTTCTCAATAGAAATTGATCAATGATAACCTAAAAAATATATAACATGAAAAAAGAAGATGTAACACATACTTCGGTTTGTTTAGTGCGGTCAACACTCACGTTTGCTACATGGTGTGTATTACCCACACTCTCTTCGTTAGCCCACATCCGTATACAGGAATTCAGTAATGTCACAAACCTATGAAATAAAAAAATAGCACGAATACTATGTAATCTTACATTAGAACAACATTGTACCATACGGTACAAATTTGTACCAAATGGTACACATTTGTACTGTATAAAACAAAATTGTATTAGGTTTGTTCCTACAGCAAAACTCTGGTTTTTCAATAGCAAAGATCATAAATAACAACAAACAAACATTCACACATAACATATATTATACTCTGCCATATCAAGACAAATAATTAATATGTGTTGTTGTTTGGTACAAACTATGTAACAACCGAAACATAAACGAGACACTAATTTAGTGAACAAGAAGTCTAAGGTATATTATTGTTAGTTTTTTATGTAGGCGAGTATAAACAATGTGGCAATCTTATCTAACGTAACGCTCCATCGGTGCAAAATCACTTTGCAAAACAACCTTAGAGATTAAGTAAACGATATTTAAAAGGTTAGTGGGGGTTAAACACATGGTTTATTAGGTTAGGGGGTTAAGTAATAAATCTACAATATGTGAGGGGGTTATGTAGAATTATTTCTTTTGAAGGATATGTGCATACATGTATGGGCCGAAGTGCCAAACACACCCACCCTCCTGCCTTGTGTTTCTTCCACTTCTACCAGCAGATAGAGAGTATTTGAGATTGAAAAATTTGAAGGAAGATACTTAAATAGTAAATTTGTGTCTTAAATGTCAGCGAAAAAAGTGTGAGATTATAGGATGCAACATCACCGTAAACTCAAATTTTTAAGGAGTAGAGTTTTTTTATTCATATGATTTATCTTATTTATAATTGATAATTTTTTATATATAAAATTAATCCATGCTTTTTGATGCAAATAGCTAATTCCTGCAAAGAAAATGACATGACTAGGCAGTTAGTTGTACTAGGTCCCATAACGCCAAGAAAAAATCCACAAATTAAAAAAAATCTGAGCCGAACGGGCCGCGTGACCCAACGGCCAACCCTAATGACTATGTCTCAAACTTTCCACCGCTCCAATTTTTTCTTGGGCTGCCACTTGCATTGTATGCAATGGGCTATAATTATAGGTCATCGTAAAAATATACCGCCCCAACGATATACCATTTCATAAACTTTCTTGTTTGAAATATTTATAGACGTTAAGATGCAAATAAACTTAAAAAACTTTAAAATAGAAGCTTTTCCCACTAATTGGAATAAAAAATATATTTATATCTTATTTGATAATAAATTTTAGCTTTTAAACAATTTATAACTCTATAAACTGTCTAGAAGGAAATTAAGGAGCAAACCGATATTCTGAAATGAGAGCATTATGTACTACAGCAGCGGCAACATCGGCAGGCACGGCTTTAACCATGTGTCTGGCAAGGCAAGTGTACCCCATGACTGCATCCAGAGAGAGTTGTCTACGAGATTTTCAACAACAGCAAGAATCCAATCTCCCGGTGGAAGAAGAATCACCCTTCGGCCATTTTTCGTGCGGGTGGTCTCGAAGGGAAAGACAAGTTCCTTTTGTTTTTGTAATGAATGAATGGCTCGAAAGGTAAAGCTAGCTATGGCTTACCTCGACAGGGTTAGTGACACAGGTGAACACTAGCAATGCTACTAAACTAGATGGATGGATGGATGGATGGATGGATGGATGGATCAATTGCTCCTAGGTAGTACCGGCTCTGAATTTGCTTTCGGTTGGCGCATTAACGTCAGTCATGGGGGGAAAAGGATGGACACTATCGATCCTGTTTGCAGACGGCGCTGATTAAACTTCTCACAGGGTCCATGAGATGGATGATCAATAGGTTGGTACTGCCTACAGCCTCAGGTTTTCTTTTCGTTGCGATGAATCTTTTTTCCACAGTTTATGCCATGATTTATAAATGCAACTCCATGCAGGTAGAAATGCAAGAGTAGATGGAATATTATCACTACAGTAGAGATAGATTTGGATGGAGTGGTTTTACGGTGCTTGATAAGATATTGGTTTTGGTTTTTAGTGTTAGTTTTCATAACTCTTAATTTTTGATACTTTTGTACCATTTCAAAACTATAAAATGAGCTATCAATCTACCAAATCCATGTCTCTTAACATCAGCTAACAAATTTTAGCACCAATCTGACTGCCACGGTTTGGAAAACAACTTAACAAGAGATTGATCCCAGTAAACTGCTACGATCATAGCAAGCACTTTATCATTTGTAAGTAATCAATCAAGATTAAAAGCATAAGCTAGCTGCTTGCCGCGGCCGCCCAGTGGCGGCGGCGTCCGGTCGCCGCTGCAGCTAGACTCCGTGCTGTACCAAGCTCTTTGCTGGGCCACGCAGGAGCCGCTGCCGTTGTTGCTCGTGCTCCAAGCTGAGCTGGCGGTCGATGCCCCGGCGAGCGTCACCGATCCAGACGTGCTGACTGACCTGATCTGGCGTCTGGGCGCAGAGGTGGACGGCGCCGGGACTTCTGGACTTGCGGCGCGAAGGAGGACGCCGCGGAAGGAAGGGAGTCGCGGAGGGGACGGCGCCAGGAAGCGCGGCGCAGAGGGAGGGCGCGGGGGAGGATGCTTGGCAGTGGCGGTAAGAGGAAGAGGAATAGGGTTTCGGGAGGAAAATAGAAAAAAAAACGATTCAAGGCACTTTAGTGGTGACAAGTGGGTAAATAACCTCAAAATCTCACGGAAGCTCACTTTTTGCTGCTTTTCAACTTTCCATTGAAACGTAGCTTTTGAGAGTTTTTGAAGGAGCAAAGAAGTTCACTAGAAATTGGCTGTTTGTTTGAGCTTTCAGCTTTTGGGATCAAAAGTTGGCTGAAAGCTCAAACAGATGGGCCCAAATTCTTGCCGGAAAGCCGAGCCGTCCAGGCCAGCTACCATGACAGTGTGACGAGTTCAAACTCTGAACTTGGGGAGGCAGAGCTTCTAAACGGACGGCCATTATTGAGTGTTGGGTGAGACGGCGTCGTCAGATAACTGTTGCTGCTTCCTTTGAAAGCTAGCACCTGTTCTATTCGTCGACCAAAACATTCGGTCGCATTTGTGGCTGGTGAATTAATCCATCAATCCATTTGGCTCGATTGATTGGAGAATGATTTTGTTCAGAGTGTGATTGCTGGTCATGTCATCCAAGGCTAACCTAGAAATGTGTCACGGCTGTGCCAGCAGTGACGGCAGTAGTGGCGGCAACAACTGGAGTGGCGGCAAAATATGAAAAGGTGTAATACGTTTTGTAGTTGTGTTGGCGTATATGGGTTGGCGTAAAACTCAGTGTGGAAACGTATTCGAGGCCGACAGCTAGCAGGGAGTGGTTGAGGGGTTTTGTTGGGGAGAGTTTCTGGAAGGGAACAGACAAGAATCATAACAGAAATCGCTGGTTCCCTCTCGTTCTCGTGTTCTTGTATTTCCTGCGTTCTCTGAAGTGTGATTGGTGTTGATCTCTCCAGTGAACTTCCCTCTTTCACCGGCGAGCATACAACAGATGGTATCAGAGCTAGTTTGGGTTGAAATTGCTTGCAAGAACTCCTTGATCGGTCGGTAAAATTCCCGTAGTGAGGTGGTGATCGCTTCGGCTTGATCTGCCATAATTCCTCTCGGGGTTCGACTGATTCGGGCAGCAGGCAACTCAACCTGGCGCGGCAGTCCCTACAAGTTCGGCAGATTTTGGCGGCAATCGGAGAGATGGAGGATAAAGTTCTGGTTGCTGTGGCGGCGCTTACAGAGAAGGTAGAGGCCATGTCTGGACTGGCGACAAAGGTGGAGGGTATTGATCTCATACAAGAGAAATTGATGCAAATCGATTTCAAATTGGAGTTACAACGGGAAAGGATGGACCAGATGCAAGCCGTGGTGAATCAAGTGCAACAGGAGCAAGTTGGGGTAGTGCGAGCGATGAACACATCTGGCAGGATTCATCACCACAACGAAGGACCAGGTATGAGTTCTACAGAAAATTTCCCTCCAGTTGCCATGACTATGGATGGGGGAGACAGAGATCGGGGACCATTGGAACATCATCAGAGAAGGTGGGTGCCGCCTAAAATGGAGTTACCAAAATTTGATGGTACGGATGCTCGAGTTTGGATTGACAATTGTTTGACGTATTTGGATTTGTATCAAGTTCCTGAAAATTATAAGGTGTCTACTGCATCCTTGAACATGGTTGGCAAGGCATCACACTGGTATAAGGCTTGGAAACAAGTAGTGGGAAGGCATACGTGGCATGATTTTAGCACTGCGGTGCTGAAAGAATTCGAAGCCGACATTGAGCATATTAAGATGAATGAACTTTTGAAGTTAAGGCAAACAGGTACGGTTGATGAATACAAAGGCCAGTTTGACACTCTGTTGTACCAGATCAGGCTATATGATCCAGCAGCAGCTTGTGAATTGTGGCTAGTGGGACAGTTTGTTCTAGGACTTAAGGATGAAATTCGCCTTCATGTTCAATCACAAGTTCCGAGATCTATGAGTCAAGCGTACCATTTGGCACTGGCCAAAGAAGGTTTACTTGACTTGGCGGAACCCAAACGGAAGTGGAATCCTAAACCAGGAAGTATTGTTCGCACTGTGGACAAGCCAAAATTGGGTTCTGGTGAGCTTTGGAAGGCACAACAACTTAAGGAGTTTCGTCGCGCCAATGGCCTATGTTTCAAGTGTGGGGAGAAATACTCGCCTAACCACCAGTGTGCCGGATCACAAACAGTTCAAGTGCATGCTGCTCAAACTATGGAGACACCTGAAGTTTTGTCAGATATGGTGTTGGATATGGTTTCGGTTGGTGTTTCTAGCGAGGAGGATAGTGCTGCTTTTCTATCGGTCAATGCTCTAGCAGGCCTACAAGCAGGAGGTACTATTCAGTTGCAGGTTCTGGTACAAAACCGGCAATTGCTATTTCTTGTTGACTCTGGGAGCTCGCATAGCTTCTTAAATACAACTCTGGTGGAACAACTACGAGTTACGACTGTACCAATTACTCCTCTCACAGTCAAGGTTGCCAATGGCGACTTGATGTCCTGCACACATTTTGTACCTCGCTTCGAATGGTGGATACAAGGGCAGACGTTCTGTCATGATTTTAAAGTGCTCTCACTTGGGGGATATGATGCAATTTTAGGCATGGATTGGTTGGAGGTTAATAGTCCGATGGAGTGTGACTGGTCTCACAAGAGGATTTCCTTTTCTGTGAAAGGTACCCCTATTACATTGCAAGGTTTAGTTTCTAAGTGTTCCACACAGATTCAAACTATCACAGCACATCAACTTTGGAAATGCCATGAGCATAATGAGATATGGGCAGTAGCAGTGGTACATAATGTTGAGGAGAAGTTACAATTACCTATGCCACCTAAGGTTCAGCTAGTTCTGGACAGTTTTCCTCTGGTTTTTCAGTCCTCCAGTGAGCTGCCACCTCATAGGAGCTTTGATCATGGTATACACCTCTTGCCGGGAGCAACACCAGTGAATACCCGACCTTATCGCTATTCACCAGCTCAAAAGGATGAAATCGAACGCCAAGTGGCTGAGATGTTGGAATCTGGCTTAGTAATTCCGAGTTATAGTCCTTTTGCCTCTCCCGTTCTATTGGTGAAGAAAAAAGATGGTTCCTGGCAGTTTTGTATTGATTACCGTAAGCTCAACACAGTGATTGTCAAGAATAAATTTCCACTGCCTGTAATTGACGAGCTATTAGATGAATTGGGTGGTTCACAGTACTTCTCCAAGCTAGACTTGAAGAGTGGGTACCATCAGATATGGATGCGCGAGGAAGATGAGCCAAAAACTGCGTTCCGTACACATCACGGCCATTTTCAGTTTCGTGTAATGCCCTTTGGTCTTACCAATGCGCCGGCCACGTTTCAATGCATGATGAATTCTATTTTTGCACCTCATATGCGCAAATTCGTTTTGGTCTTCATGGACGACATCTTGGTTTACAGTCGCTCATTACAGGACCATGTTCAACATTTGACTCATGTCCTGGAGATATTACAGAGGAATCAATTGTATGCCAAGATGAGTAAATGTTCGTTTGGTTTGCAACGTCTGGAGTACCTTGGTCACATAATTTCAGCTGCCGGTGTGTCCACTGACCCAGAGAAAACTCGGGTGATGAGGGATTGGCCGGTTCCATAGTCATTGACTGATCTAAGGGGTTTCTTGGGTTTAACGGGCTACTACCGCAAATTTGTTCGCCACTATGGTGTCCTCACTAAGCCTCTAACCACACTACTTAAAAAGACCAAAGTGTTCCAGTGGGATGAGCAAGCTCAGCTTGCCTTCGATCGTGTGAAGTTAGCTATGTGCAATACTCCAGTTCTGGTGTTACCAGTATTTGATCAGCCATTTGCTGTTGAAACTGACGCATGTGACACTGGTGTTGGCGCGGTTTTAACTCAGTTGGGTCATCCAGTTGCATTTTATAGTAAAGCACTGGGTGCGAAGAACAGACAATTGTCCATTTATGAAAAAGAATTCCTCGCTGTTCTGATGGCAGTTGATCGGTGGCGCTCGTATCTGATTAGGGGACCTTTTGTTATATATACAGACCACAAGTCCTTGTGCCAATTGGAAACACAAGCTCTTACTTCTGAAATGCAACGCAAGGCTATGATGAAGTTGATTGGCTTGCAGTATAAATTTCAGTATAAGAAAGGCGTGGACAATTCGGCAGCTGACGCCTTGTCTCGGGTGGGACACATGTTTCAGCTACAACTTGTGTCCAGTGCACAACCTATTTGGTTACAGGAAGTATTAAATTCTTATGTGGTTGATTTGGAGGCACAACAGTTGTTGCAGGAATTAGCTGTCCACAGCCCAAATGGCCACGGTTATGAACTTTCAGAAGGCCTAATCCGGTACAAAGGCAAAATTTGGATTGGCGCCAATTCTTCCCTTCAGACCAAGTTAATTGCGACATTTCATTCATCGGCTATTGGTGGCCATTCTGGAGTGCAAGCCACTTTTCAACGTCTCCATAAACTGTTTACCTGGAGAGGTATTAAAGTAGCAGTCCAGGACTTTGTGAAGCAATGTCTTGTTTGTCAGCAGTCCAAGCACGAAAATTGCAACAGCCCGGGGTTACTCCAGCCTTTACCTATACCGAATGGCGCTTGGCAGGACCTGTCCATGGATTTCATAGAAGGGTTGCCGATCTCAGAGGGATACAATTGTATCTTTGTTATTGTGGATCGTTTCTCCAAGTTCGCCCATTTTTTACCTCTTCGCCATCCATTTACTGCTGCCCAAGTCGCTCGTCTCTTCTTGGACAGGATTGTTTCAGTGTATGGGTTACCAACTTCCATTGTCTCTGATCGGGATAAAATTTTCACGAGCAGCTTTTGGAAGTGTTTGTTTGCCACACTCCAGGTTCCATTACAGATGACGACTGCTTATCACCCACAATCGGATGGTCAGACGGAGCGAGTGAATCAATGCTTGGAGATGTACTTACGTTCGGCCGCTGCTAATACCCCGAAGCGTTGGCTGCACTGGTTGCCCCTGGCGCAATACTGGTACAACACTAGCTACCATACAACCTTACAATGTACCCCTTACAAAGTGCTTTTTGGTTCTGATCCTCACTATGCCTTCTTGCCGAGATTGTCATCCTCCTCCGACGGGCCCCAATCAGTCCCTGATGTGGATACTCTGTTACAGGACAGGCATATGTTTTCTGAAATGCTCAAGCAACAGTTGTCCCGAGCTCAGAATCGTATGAAACAACAGGCTGATTTGCATCGCTCATTCCGTTCATTCCAGGTGGGCGATTCTGTTTATTTGAAGTTACAGCCATACGCTCAATCTTCTGTGGCCAATCGCCCCTATCCCAAGTTATCGTTTAAATATTTTGGTCCATTTGAAGTCTTGGAACGGGTGGGCACAGTGGCATACAAATTGAGGTTGCCGGCTGATAGTCTCATACATCCGGTCTTCCATGTCTCTCAGCTGAAACACTTTGTTCCCAACAATTCACCAGTTTTCAATCAGCTACCATCTCCTGTTCAATTGGACATTGCGGAGTTGATTCCTACTGCGATTCTGGATCGACGCTTGGTGAAGAAGGGCAATGCGGCACATGTTCAAATACTGGTTCGTTGGGGTTCCTTATCTCCAGAGTTTGCCACCTGGGAGGACTATGGCGTATTGCGTGCTCGCTTTCCTGAAGCTACACTCTGGAGTGATGACGCTTCTCGAGGGGGCGGCAATGTCACGGCTGTGCCAGCAGTGACGGCAAGTAGTGGCGGCAACAACTGGAGTGGCGGCAAAATATGAAAAGGTGTAATACGTTTTGTAGTTGTGTTGGCGTATATGGGTTGGCGTAAAACTCAGTGTGGAAACGTATTCGAGGCCGACAGCTAGCAGGGAGTGGTTGAGGGGTTTTGTTGGGGAGAGTTTCTGGAAGGGAACAGACAAGAATCATAACAGAAATCGCTGGTTCCCTCTCGTTCTCGTGTTCTTGCGTTTCCTGTGTTCTCTGAAGTGTGATTGGTGTTGATCTCTCCAGTGAACTTCCCTCTTTCACCGGCGAGCATACAACAAAATGGAGCACGGGGGCATACAGAGTCTTTACTCATTAGTGCGCACTCCAGTCATTCTCATCATTAAGATTGGGGTGGAAAGTAATTGGACGAAAGAGAGAAAGAAAGAAAAGAGGTATACAAAATTTATTTTGGATCTACGTTAAAAAATCATGGTTGAATATATAATTTCTAGAGATATTATCTTGCTGACATAATAACATAGAACATTGTGTAATAAACATGGGTTGGGCACTACTCTAATTGGCCTGAGTTTGTGTCCTAATCTTTCCTGGAACGTAACCTGATTGATTAGTAGGCCATCAATCTCTGTATGCACCCCCAATGATAATGTATGTGAGTCTCTTATGTATTATTGATTATCAGTAACAGAAACTACATATGGGCAAATGAAGTAAAATCCTCGCGGGAAAGTATTTTAAGCCCTCCAGAACGTGTGCCCTCGTTTATTGTATCTGAACCAATCTTTCTTTGTCGATACTATTTACATCGACTGAAAATGGCAACGTAAGCAAAGGAGGAAGAAATATTCCCCTTGAGAATAAGGCCCAATCAACTGTTCACCTTCGTTTAGCACGCGGCCACGCGCAGGCTAATGCTTCAAGCAACTGATGGAGAAAGAAGATCATAGCGCCAGTCGAAAACGTGAGACTAAACAGCACCGCAAGTCAGGAGGCGACGACCACGAGCTCGCTGTTGAGTAGGAAGTCTCACAGTCTCAGTCGCCAACTTAGAGGGCTCCGTTCGTCAAGATAACGACAGCTGCTGCTGTGGACCTGCAAGAAGAGAGAATACTAGTGGAGCTCTGACAAGATATGGGGCAACCTCCTTCTCCTTGTCTCATCTCAGATCAACAGCCATGCTTTGGTTTTCGCTGTTAGTTTGGGAAGGTGTGCGTCTTGTCTAGGCCAAAATATTCATGCAGAGTTAGGTCTTATTTACTGGTGTTAGTTTTGTGCAATCACTGAAAGGCGACGGCAATCGTGGCCATGGAAATTATTGGGTGTTCAGAGAGAAGAAAAGCAGACACGCACTCAGCTTGGACCGTCATCAAATTCAGAAGAAATTCAGTTCAGTGTAACTGCAGACAGTGAAGGATTACGAAACTGTATTTGCAATTTTGCAGTCGTGCAGAATAAGGACTAGGCGATTAGCAAACTGTACACTGATCAAAACAGGAGGAAAGTATATAAAATATGTGTCTTAATTGAGAAATCATACTTTAATAGGATGAATTGGTCAACCCACTAACCTATTTGTAAAGCTATTAAGGCGCGGACCCACAGGTTTAGAATCCCTCCCATACTTTGAAATTTTTTGAAGAAAATCACATGTGGAAGAGAGAGTAGAGGGAGAAAGACAGTATGTATAATGGGGATTCTCAAATAAAAAAGAGGTACAATCTCATGCTTATTTTTCTTTTGTAATTAGCTTTTAGGAATCTAATCGAAAGTATTTCTATAAATCAAATCATTTGTTCCAAAGGGTATCATCGCAATTTTTTTCTACAAATCTAAATCCTTTACAAATGCTTTCAATTTTCTTCATTCCAAAAGGGGCCCTTTTGTTTATTGGGATTTAAATACAACATTAATTCAATTTCCCTTTCTAGGCCATTTCAATCGTATCTATATTAGCAAAGAAAAATAAAATCTCCTATCTAAAGACTGAAAGGTCTAAAGTGCAAATCATCCTTTTCATCTAGATTAGATTGTTTCTTGAATAATATATGTTCCGTGCACACATGATTGTACAGTGACTACAGAATGTGAATAATGCATGATCACAATATAAATTTTATGAAAAGAAATTTCAGTTTATGGGAAGAATATTATTTTAGTTGTCTAGGAGAAGAACATCTCAGCCAACTCAACAACCATTAAATCTCTCAAGGGCTTCTAGCTTCATGCAATTGCTTCAACCTTTTGCCTTCTGAGATCAGGTGCCGTAGGTCAAGGCAGTCTGTATCATTGCTGGATTTGACGCTGTAGCTGTAGCTGTTGGTTCGAGCTTGAGTTACGGGTTTGTCCGTCATAAACTTGAACTGTGGAGATCTAACTTATAAGGAAAAATGAGTTATATTTTGTACTCTAATTATAATACACTAGTATAACAAACTAATGTATTTGTTTCAACTTTTAAAAATAAATTGGATTACTATAATCCAAATTGAAATAAACATAGCTTTATTATCGCTACAGCTGCACCAGTGTTGAACGGAACAAGACAAATCAGTCATTGAAAATTTCTGAAATTTTTTATCACTGGGCCGGTGACCAAAATTTATTAAGATAGAATGAGAAAGATTAGATACATAGAAAACAATAAAATTATTGGAACAGCAGCCTAGAGGCAAACAAATACCCACAACCGTGCTCGAAGTCTTACATATCCTCTAAAAAACTCTGGTATTTCGTTCCTTGCAAATTACACAAATAAGATAACCATTGCTAGCTAACCCTATGATTTCTAAAAATCTGACTTCTGCCATCACTCAATCTAAGCTTCTGGTAGAAATAATATTCTCTGTCACTTTTATTAGCTATTACTCTCTTTTACTAGTTATTCCTGTTTCAATGACCATGATCTATATGTGTATGCTATTTGATATAACTAATGCATTTGAAAATGAAAATTGCTGAGTTGGTTGCAGCACGAACTTTGTCTCTGTTTTGCCTCTCTGTTTTGTTGAACTCTGAAGAACGACTGTTTTGTCGGACATCTTGTAGCACTTCTGAAACACTACAGTGTCTGGTATATTCACCACATTTGGTATTAGAGCAGATCTGGGAACAATATGTTGGCGTCAATGATCCGCCGATCAAGGACTCCACCATGGCCGACGACACTCATGGTCGCTGCCACAACGTAGGGGGCATCGAGAGATGCAGGCGGCCAGGAAATCAACGTCAGGTGCATCGCCAAGGAAGCTTCAAGTTCGGTTGTCTATCCCATCCTCACACCCACCAACTACACAGAGTGGGCACGGGTGATATGGGTTAGCCTCTAAACACGGGGACTTTGGGAGGCTATAGAGGTCGAGGAAGGCAATGACGAAGAGGTGGATTATCGTGTGGATAAAGCGCCCCTTGCAGCGATTTTGTGAGCATTCCCATCGAGCGATTATACGGTGAAGGACATGATGCATGCTGCATAGGAGGCAATCAAGGTGATGCGGATGGGTGCAGATCATGTTCAGGAGGCGAACACCCAGCAACTCCGGAAGGACCTTGCAAACATCAAATTCAAGGAAGGCGAGATGATCGATGATTTCTCCATGTGTATCACTAGGATGGCAAAGGCAAACAATCTTTGGGTGCTTGGCGATTAGATCACCGAGGAGTTGGTAAAGAAATTTCTGCAAGTTGTACCTGAAATTTTTTTGCAGGTGGCGATCTCGATCGGAACCCTTCTCGATCTACGCACACTTTCTGTTGAGGAGGTCACAGGCTGACTCCGTGCTCTCAAACTCCCGTGCCCTACCAAGAGCGCAGGAACTATTAACGTTAGTGGTTGTCTCCTGTTCACTGAGGATGAGTGGCTGGCTCATATGCGGAAAAGGGAAGGTGACAACAGCAGCAGCAGCAACACCAACACTAGAGTAGATCATCGTCATGACAAAGGGGAGGTCATGGCGGTGGCAAATAAAGTGTCGATTCTAACCCATCCAAGGGGAACACCATCAACACCATTGCCAGCAACCAATGCAAGTACTACAAAAGATACGTCATTGAGCTTCGGACTACCGCAAGAAGAAGAGGGATGAGCAAGCACATGCAAGCAAGGTGGATGAAGAAGCCCACCTTGCTAGTGGAATTGGCTACACTCAATGCCTCTCCATCGACTCATCTGCCTTTGTCAATGCATTTGCCATCACCGTCAAAAGTTGCTCTAGTACATTTCATGGAGGACAACCTCTATGTTCAACTCAGTGAATAGGATGGCACCGGAGGCAGCACAAGGTGCATTGTTGACACCAATGCTACAAACCATATGATAGGAACACGATCTGTCTTCTTTGAACTCAACACCGCTGCTCGAGGGACCGTCTGTTTTGGGGATGGCACCAACATTGCAATTGAAGGTCGTGGCACCATTTTGTTCTAGTGCAAAATGGTGAACACCAAACACACACCGAGGTGTATCATATTCCCAAGTTGACAACAAATATCATCAGTTTGGGCCAGCTTTATAAGGATCAATACAGGGTGCAGATTGAAGGCGATGTGCAGAAAATTTAGGACCATCGACGACGACTGTTGGCAAAAGTACTGCATTTTCCAAATCATCTCTATACCCTCAGCCTCAATTTTGTAAATCCCATTTGTCTTTCTACGATGAGCGCTGAAGTATCCTAGCAGTGGCGCACAAGATATGGGCATTTGGGTTTTATGGACTCAAAAAATTATCAAAAGGGGGAAATGGTGCATGGACTGCCACTAATCAACCATGTTGAGTAGGTCTAGCATGATGTTTGGCAGGGAAGTAGCACTAACACCCATTCCCAGTGGCAAATACCTACCAGGCCATGTTCTCTTTGGAGCTCATCCATGCTAATTTGTGCAGGCCAATCACACTAGAGACTCCTGGTGGCAAGAGGTTGTTCCTTCTCATTGTCAATGACAAGCCACTGGAACATGTGGATTGTGTTGCTGACTTAAAAGGATGAAGCCGTGATGGCAATCATGCGCCTCCAAGTTCAAATAGAAGCGGAGGCAGAGAGAAAATTAAGCACAATTATCATGGATTGTGGTGGAAGTTTACGACGTGTTCTTTGCCGAGTTGTTGACGTCAAGATTTAGTAGAGCCCAAGCCCACTAAGAATGCCGCGTGGTCAATAGAAGTCAAAAGAGTCCGGTCAAAGGTGATCAGAGAAGCCCGTCCATATTGTTACAATATGACCGGATATGAAGGACCCGATGAATGAGAGAGAAGATAAAGATGATCTAGAATCGGTTACAATATAGATTACTTGGACGGCAAGTCTTTAGACTATAAATATGTATCTAATTAGCTTGGTTTGACACACACAATCAACCACAACAAACTACTACTTTCAGCGCATTGCCACCCTTGGATTCTCAAGGTTAATCTTGGCGGGACTTGGCAGTTGGAACCGGGCTGCATCGTCTCAATCTTCAGTGAAGAGGTGAGTCCTGTCACCCAACAGTCATATCGACTAGGTTCATTTTCTTCAAGGTTGCATCGTATCGATCTCTTGAGGTATTAGCTTGATCGGTGTGATCGCCAGTTTATCTTGGTATATTTTGCTAGGTCTAAGGTTGCATCATTTTAATCTCTTAGATCGATGTGAATTAGGTGTCATAGTTTGAGACTTCATCAGTTAAGTCCGACATCTCAATCTATTGTATCTAGTTCATGCTATGTACCATTCATCTAAATAAAATATGCTCGATACATTGAAGTATTGTTGATTTATCGTGATTAGCAACTGTCATGGTTAGGTCTGATCTTGCAGTTATAGTAATTTAATGGTATGGATATGTTGTTTCGTATATTGAGTTTAGCTTTTATCGGAGTACAAGCCGATAGGTTATCTTTATATCCACGCTATATTCTAGTCACGCCTGGGAAAACACTCATCAGGCTTTATGCACAAGGACTTCACCCTATCGGCCAATAGTGTGTTTAGATCGATAGTGTTGGCATGGTCATCGGCCCTATGGCTGATCGACGCGTTTATTCCTGTTTTTTTTTATTCTCACCACAGTCATCAGCTCGATAGCCGATCGGCATTGCTACTAGCGTTATTCTTTATGATTCTGTTGACGCTAAAATCTATTGATAATGCACCAACGGACACTGACGTCAGTTCGACAATCCAAAAGCGCGCAGACGCCTAGGGGTGGCCCGCTAAACATCACGCGACGCTGACACCACGTTCCGATGACCCTTGACCGTGAGAAGGGAATATGGGTGGAGTCGCCAGGCAATCAAACCGAATCACAAGAAAACAACTCAACTAACCGAAGTGTGGAGCAAACGATTAAACCGGCCAAGTCAAGGCCGGTTGGACCGAAGTGGAGACGACGGTCAGACCAACCAAGGCGGGCCGGTCAGACCGACAACAAACCGCCGGTCGGGCTGGTAGTATGAAGGATAGCTGAAGGGGGTCTTCGGCGCACGAAGGGCATCCAATGTCGCCTTCAGCGTGCGAAGTGTAGCTGAAGTGGTCTTCAGTGTGTAGATCGGAGGGTGGCCGAAGGGGGCTTCAGCGTGTATGGCAGAGGATGGCCGAAGGGGGGGCTTCGGCGTGTATGATGGAGGATGGCTGAAGGGGGACTTCGGCGTGTATGGCGGAGGGTGCCTAGAAACCCTTCGGCGTAGGCGGTCAGACTGACCTAGAGTTGTTGGTCAGAGCGACAACTCATGAGTGGTCGCACCAGTGGATGGAGGGGGCAATCGTGTGGGTCTCCGGCGTGCAGTGCGAAGGCGATCCGAGGCTTCTATACATAGTCGGTCGGACCGGCCTTGGGCCACCGGTCGGACCGGGGTGTGCCGGCACGCCAGATGACGGGGCTACATGGGTTGGTCAGATCGGGGGTGCCGCCGGTCAGACCGATAGACAGGGAGATTGATCTCCTGGCCTCTGATGATCTTCTCCTTGTTGGTGGATGGATGCAGTACTTCTTGATGATGAAGATGATCGTATTTGCTTCTGCAAAACACCAAAAATTAGTAGCAATTCGTCCTAGAGACTGAATTACCAAGGGTAACCAATAGAAACCAATAAAAATCCATTACGTGGATTGAACAGATGGTTGACAAGCAAATCAACAAGGATTACTGCGATTAATACGCAATGGAAGGATGGTTTTTAGCGCAAACCAATAAGGATGAACGTTATGGCTAATCCTAGGGCAAGGAAAATAGTATATTGAAAAGAACGATTCAAAGGATAGATTGGATCTATTAGGGTTTTAGACAGTGTCCCTTTGAATCGGTCTTGATGTTCCTAGACTTCAATTCTAATCTAAATTGATTAAATTACGTGTCCAAGTTGTTAGGATTTAATTAGAGATCAAAACAACCTGAAATAGATCAAATCGGTTCGGACTTTGACTGGGCCGGTCTAATCGGGCCTACATGGCCGGTCGGAGCGGGCCTACATGGCCAGTTGGACTAGCCTGTGCTAGGATGCATATTTTCAGCACAAAATTACCAAACTTTATATTTTGACAATTTCGACCATTGATGGCATTTTTTGCTATCAACACATGCCCCCTATCTTTTGGAAAACTTAGTGAGGCAAAAATACAACGGGCTAAGGGTGATATGCTCCATATCGGCCTTATGACACCTGAAGCATTTTGCCATGCACTTGGGAAGTACTTTTTCAAATACCTACCATTTAGAGCTCTACGAAATCACTCTCCTTGCAAAGATTCTAGCAAATATGCATTACCCGAAAAGATTTAAACAACTTTAAAAGGACCTTCTCAACTAGGCGACCATTTAACAAACTTTGGGCTTTTAGTGCCTAAAGACAAAATCGTCTTCCAAACTAAATCACCAACTAAAACGATTTTGCTTTCACCTTTTTGTTATAAACTCTATCTACTCTCCTCTTGTCTCTTTCTATAGCCTCTAGAGCCCTTAACCTTTTATCGGTCACTTCTTCAAAATTGTCCTTCAAGAGAACTTCATAATCACCCACCGATAAGCCATCTTGTTTAAGAAATATTAAAGAGCCAAGATTCACCTCTACGGGTAAAACGACTTCTTGTCCATACACCAACTCATATGGACTTACCTTGGTAGCACCGTGCTTCGCTATTCTGCATGCCCACAATGCCTTAGAAAGCACTTCATGCCACCTTCTAGGAAACTCTTCAATCGTCTTCTTAATAAGCTTAATCACAGTTTTATTACTAGACTCGGCTTGACCATTGGCCTGAGCATAGTATGGTGAAGAGTTTATCAACTTTATACCATAAGATTCGGTAAAATCACGTACCTCTTTAGAGACAAATGAAGCACACTGATCTGTAGTAAGAGTTTGAGGAATACTGAATCTATGTATAATGTGCTTCAAGATGAAATCAATTACCTTGTTATGAGTCATATTCTTGAGAGATATGGCCTCGGTCCACTTGGTGAAGTAGTCTTTAGCCATCAACACGAACTAATGTCCTTTTGAAGAGGAAGTATGAATTTGGCCGATGAAGTCCAAGCCCCAACCTCGGAATGACTATGGTTTGATAATATGATTAAGAAAAGATGCAAGAGCAAGTTGAATATTACCAAACCTTTGACATGACTCACATCCTCTATAATACCTAAAATAATCCTCAGTCATAGTCGGCTAATAAAAACCCACTCTTTTGAGCATCCAACTCATTTTCTATGCCGATTGATGGGTACCACAAAGTCCTTCATGGACTTCACCCATAGCAAGTCTAGACTGGTCGACATTTAAACTTTTCAAAAGTACTACATCAATTGTTCGGCGATACAACTCAACATTAAGTAACACAAATTTAAACGCTTGTTGTCGAACTTTCCGATCAACCCGTTTGATAGGATCTCTCAAATATTGAATAATTAGAGTCCTCCAATCATCCACATGATTTTCTGAAGTACTTTTCAAATCTTCACTTGAATTGGCCTTTAAATAAAAATTTCAACTTGCCCTTCGTGCCTTGAAACCTCTTGACATAGGGTGGTCAGATCGGCCATGATGGACCGATCAGACTGGATGTTGCCGGTCAGCTGGCACAGGGTGGTTAGACCGGCCTGGCATGGACAGTCAGAATGACTAGACACCTATGGTCGGACCAGCCTGACAATGCCAGTCAGACCGAAGTATTCTGACTTGAGTGACAATTTTTTCAAGCATCGATTTTTCTTGTGCGAAAAATTTACCTCTTTTGACTTGATAATCAGATGTTTGTTGAGCCAAATCATTTTCTACTGAGTTGGTTTCACTAGACACATGGGAAATTTCAAAGTTATCAAAATTACCAATTATGTCTACGCATTTGTCCAAATAGCTATTTAACACTCATCTCTAGCTACTTGTTGAACAACTAATAAAGAATCACTATATGCATGAACATGTTTAACACTCATGGAATCTAAAAGTTTAAGTCCTAGCAATAGAGCTTCATATCCGACTTGATTATTAGTACAAGGAAATTCTAAACGGGCTGAGGTCTCAAAACTCATACCACTAGGTGATATGAGTACCACTCCGACACCTTGGCCATTCTTGCAAGTCGAACCATCAAAGTAAAGTTTCTATGGTACTACTTCAATCAGAACAGTGTCACTACTCCAATTGACATCTACACGGTGATCAACTATAAAGTTTGCGATGACCTGGCCTTTCATACCTTCCAAGGGTTCATAAGCCAAGTCGTACTCAATTAAAGCAGAAGCCCACTTTCCGATTCAGCCACTTACAATAGGCTTTTGCAACATGTACTTTATAATATCAGTTTGATAAGTGACAATACATGTGCTAGATAGAAGATAGTGGTGAAGTTTGGTACATGCATATTAAAGTGATAAACATAGCTCCTATCACACTATCTTTTGCAGCAACGTACAGCCGAAACGGAATCACGACCTTTGGTGCTCTTACCATAGGTGGTGATGACAAGCACTCTTTGATTTGATCAAAGGCACGTTGCTGACTTGCCCCTCATGTGAATTCGGCTTCGTTCTTCAGCCGAAGTATAGGGACAAAAGCATCAATCTTGCCAGACAAGTTAGATATAAAGTGACCCAAATAGTTTACCTTGCCGAACAATTTTTGCACATCTCTCTTATGTGTCGGTGCTTCAAAGTTCCTAATCTTTTCAAGTCTCTTAGGATCAATCTCAATACCTCTCTCATTAATCATAAACCCTAAGAACTTTCCTACTGACACACCAAAAGCACACTTGAGTGGGTTCATTTTCAAGCCATACTGACACAGCCTTTCAAAAGCAACTCTCAAATCGGCTAAATGGTTACCCATAGCATCCGATTTGACTACAACATCATATATATAGACCTCTAGAATAAATCCTAGCAAGTCATGAAATATCAAGTTCATAGCTCATTGATATGTAGCGCTAGCATTCTTTAAACCAAAAGTCATCACAACCCACTCAAACAAGCCGACAAAACCAGGACATCTAAAGGTGTTTTGTAAACATCCTCTTCACCATAAAAAAATTGATTGTAGCCAACATTACCATCAAGAAAACTTAGTACCTTGTGCCCTGAACCATCGTTGATCAACATATTGGCTATTGGCATGGGATACTCGTCCTTCGGAGTGTCTTTGTTCAAGTCCCTGAAATCAATACACACATGAATCTTGCCACTCCCTTTCTTTTCAACAAGCACAATGTTAGCAACCCATTCATCATACCTGTATGGCCTAATAAAATCAGCCTTAAGTAATCGCTCTATCTCTTCTTTAACTCGGTCATACATGGCTGAATTAAAGCGACGAGGAGGCTGTTTATAAGGCTTAAACCCAGGTTTTATAGTCAGCTGATGATCTACGAGCTCGTGACTAAGTCTGGGCATCTCGCTATACTCCCATGCAAAGCAATTGACGTATGAGCGAAGTAACTTTATTACCTTGGACTTATCATAAGCCAGTAAATTCTGATTTACAAAAGTCATCCTCGGAATACTACCATCTCCTATGTCTACTTCTTCTAAAGGGTCGGCCGACGCAAAATCTTGACCTAACTTCTCTACCTCACTAAAATCTTCAATGGCTTCAGTGATACAGTCTTTAGAAGACCGATATTGCTCTACCCAAGACTTTAGCCAATCAAGATTGCTTCTACTTGACATGACCACTAGTTTTGAGACAACTAAGCTACACCAGCCGGCTTTACAGAGACTATAACAAACCTCCCCTTAGACACACTAAAAAATCATAATTTGAGAGGTCTCTACCTTAGACACATCTGCTAATGCAACCTGTGCCGAATTGTCATCTGGTACAACCTCCACATCATCGCCATCCCACTGGATCAAACACTAGTGCAAGGTAGAAGGAATACAACTATTCACGTGAATCCAATCATGCCCAAGTAGCACACTGTAGTTACCTTGCACATCTACTACGAAGAACATCGTATGCAATGTCTTGTTGCCCACTGTCAGCTCCAAAGAAAGTATGTCCTTCGCCTCAGAGCTCTCACCGTTGAAGCCATTCAACGTCAAGCTGGTCTTCATCAAATCTTCCTCATCCTTTCTGAGCTTCTTCAAAAGAGAGTACGGCATCAGGTTGACGGTGACACCTCCGTCTACGAGCATCTTGGATATCGGCTTGCACTCGATGTGTCCTCAAACGTAAAGTGGCTTCAAGTGACGAGAATACTCCTCGGGCTTCTCAAAAACAACTTCACGCGGGCCAAGGTTTAGTTGAGTGACCTCGGCCTCATCTCCTGGTGGACCAAACTTAGCGGGAAGCATCACCACATTCACATTCATTAGTTGAGGGCGTGGTCCCTCCGATACGGGCATGTAGTTGTCATCCAGCATGTCATCATCATCATTAGTTGGAGTGGGAGACGGGTTGTCCACCGCAACTGGATTGGGATTCCATACCTATTTCGGTACTGGTCAGGGACAAATCTCCTAAAAAATCATGTCCCGCTCATCTGTGGCCTTCTTCTCTCTCATCTCTTGGGCTCGAAGACATTGCAGACGCATCTTCTAGGACTTGGTCATGCCTGGAGTTTCCCATGAAGGTTGTGGATTTGTGTGGTGTGACAGACAACTGACTGAAGACGTCACCTCCCACTGTGCTCATCTGCCCTTGCATGTTATGGATCTCGAGTGGCACAAATGGAGCACCCGTGAAGAAGTAAGGGAATGGGTAACTAGTGGGCAGAAAGTAATATGGGCCCACTGTGCCATCGAGAACTGGTATGGAGGTGGAGGCATCAGTGGCTCTAGTGGTCTCTCCCACCATGGGTCGAACTCATTCCTTCGTGGAGGGTTCGGCCTCGCTGGAGGTCTTGGTCGAGTGCTCGCTTTCTCGGCCCCCTTCTTGTGCTTCTGGAGCAGCGTCTCGTATGTCACCTTCGGCATCGTGTGCATCTGAGCCGAAGATGTCACGTTGGTGTTCACTTTCCATACTCCTACCTCAGGATTCTTTGGTACGAGCATCTGCGGGCGAGGCTCTCCAACTACGACCGCTTTCCCCTTGGCCGATTCAGCCTACTCAGGCCGAATCAGCACCTTTTTCCCATCGAGGTCAATGGTGTTCATGGGGAAGGGGTCTTGGTCGAGCTTCATCTTGGGATTAGTGTCCAACTTCAATCGTCCTTCCTCTATGGCTGATTGAACTTGTCGACGAAAAACATTGCATTCATTAGTAGAATGAGAATGTGAATCATGCCACTTACAGTAAGCGCGTTTCTTCAAATCGTCGGTAGTGGGAATGATGTGACCCTTCGGCAACCTAAGGAGTTTGTTCTTCAACAAAAAATAAAATATCTTGTGCATTTGGTCACGTCAAATGCGTATTTGACCTCACTGGACTAACTCTTGGTGGGAGACGGCCGTAGCTCAGAGCAAGTAACTAGGTTGGACTTGCTAGACCAAGTCCACTCCGCTGTGTACATATCGGCCAAGTCATCCTCGCTTTCCAATGATTCCTCATCGGAGTGCTCCATGACGTGTACCTCGGCCTTGGCCTTTCTAAATGTCTTAGTAATTTTTTTACTTTTGGCTCGGCCTTCTTGGACCAGAGCCCGCTACAAAACTTGACTAACCTCTAAGAACTTTTGGCCCTCTAGCTTCTCCTTAAGCTCGGAATGCAAACCATTAAAAGCTAAGTCGGCCAAATCCCTTTCGGAAATGTGTAAGCTAAAACATCGGTTTCCGGTGTCTCTAAACCGCTTGATGTACTCGGAGACACTCTCATTATACTTTTGTTTAACCGATGTCAGGTGCGAGAGTCTAAGTTCAATTTCTCCAGTGTAAAAGTAATCGTGAAATTTCTGCTCTAATTAGGCCCAAGTCTGGATGGAGTTTAGTGGTAGTGTCGAAGACCAAGTGAAAGCAGTGCCGGATAGTGACAAAGATAATACTATAAGTTTGAAGGCATCTGACCCACTAGCTTTGCCACACGGCACTAGAAACTGACCTATGTTCTCCTAGGTGGTTTTATTACCCTTGTCATCGAATTTGGTGAACTCGGGAACACTAAAACCACGAGGATATGTGATTGTATCGAAATGGTCTGGGTGCGGCTTGTGGTAAACCCTAGTCCCATCCCGTGGTGTAAAATCCATGCACTCTTTAAAAAGTGCACGAATACACTCATCTATGTCATCTACACCTCTCCCGTGTTCGTGTCTCTCATGCGGCGGCGTGACACGTGGGTGTATCCTGGCGTGTCGTCCATATGGCTCCTCTTGGTGGTTTTCCTCTCGTGTCAGCTCGTAATACGGGATATTCTTGGGCCCATGCGGGTATGCGGGAGGAGGAGGCGCGGGTAGCATGGGTAGAGGTAGTATAGGTGCTGGCGAAGGTGGTGCATAAGATATTGTGGGGACGATCTAACTGGTATGGTAGCCGGTCTGACCGACCGATGTCGGCAACAATGGTGGGCTGGCGTGCGAGCTTTGTACTACGAGCTGGCACACGCCGATCTGATCGGCGTGATGGCCGATCTGACTGACAAGGA
Source organism: Zizania palustris (assembly GCA_019279435.1). Classification (NCBI taxonomy): domain Eukaryota; kingdom Viridiplantae; phylum Streptophyta; class Magnoliopsida; order Poales; family Poaceae; genus Zizania; species Zizania palustris. Next base: position 26,787,462 of record JAAALK010000290.1, read on the forward strand.
AGGGTGAGGTCTCGGCCCTAGATGGTGAGTCCATAGACACGATACTCTTTCCCGTACTCCCATCGGTTTTACTGTTTATGTGGTGAACAGGAGGTATGCTAGCAATCAGAGTCGGAGAAGTGGCCTTAGAAAAGCCGAATATCTTAAACATTGCCTCCATCCTATAGTCGACTATTGGGGAATAGGGAGCTACACTAGCCGGCAAATTAAAAATTCCCGCCCTATGGCCCCAGGCTCATGCACGTGTGAGATCATAGATCGGTACCTTCTAGCACACAACGCGCTAGATGCAGCAGACGAAGATGTTGGAGCAGCGCGTCTAGCCTCTCCTTGCTTCGTCCTTGCCATCCTTCACCAATCCGATCGATGAAGATGACGTAGTCGTTCGCATGTAGATGTTCATGAGCATCGCTATTGGAGCCATGCCTCCACGGAGTCCACACGTACAGGGATGGAATACCTCCAATGGCAGCGTGCTAGCACCGCACGTGAGAGACCGGGATCCATAACCTCAATGTTTAAGATCAAGAAGGGGAGGAGAGAACTCTTGGGTGGCTTGGTCTAATATAGGCTTATTGTTGTACCCAAGACGTCCTCCTCTCCTTATATAGGACTAAGGGCCCTTGGGTCGTGCTTATCCCGAAACCCTAAAAACCATAACAGATCCAATATGTTTGCCCACGTCGGAACTTTTGATCCTGTATTAGAACTTCCGATAGGGTATTTTAGGTCTCCTGATACAGTACGACATGCAACAAATCCAATCTGTTATCACCCACCTCAGAACTTCCGATACCATATCGGAACTTCCGATCAGTACAAAATTCCCCGATTCTAAATTGGAATTTCTAGCTCGTCGGAACTTCTGATACCATATCGGAACTTCCGAAGCAATAATTGCTCTCTGTATCAAGACCAGAAAATAACCGGAACTTCCGATACTTACTATCAGAACTTCCGATCCATGGAATTTTCTTGAGCATATCCTTCAATTTCCCACTTGCACAAGAACCAATTCTTTGCATGTTTTTAATCCATCTCCTTAAGTTTGTGACCCGATAGGTTCATACACTAACGGTTGTTCACCAGAAATCATTTCTGACTCACTGATCAATAGCGGTACCTAGCAGCACATATTGACCCCCAAAAGCGTACAAAATCAAATTTTCATGAACCTTTATATACTCAAGAACTAGTCACTTTACCACGCGCCGTTAGTCAAGCTCAAGGCGAGATACGTGCCACCCTTGTTGGTTAACTTGACATTTTCACTCGATCAAGTATCGGATTCAAATCATGACTAACTCCTTAGTCATAGTGGCATGGCCATGCACTTTTCCAATCCAATACCTCGAGGAGCCCAGAGGCGACTCTCTCGTTATTAGGAGGGGTAAATTCCATCTTGACCGCTTACATACCAAGACATGTTTCACAACACACCTAAAAACAACCCTTATTACTACCCTGTTACGGAATAGCGTTAGGAAGCATTTAAGTGTGCCACTACGCATTCTGGAATCAAAAGATGATCTCAGGTCCAAGGACTCTGCTGGTACACCATTTGAGATGACAACTGTTGGCACATAACAATCTCAGCAATATCTCAAGTGGGTCTGTCCAACACCATGTTCACCAACATGTGTCCACATCACTGATTTGACATCTCTATGTCTATGATTTGTGAAACAAAATCATCAATCAGTCAAACGTGCTAATCCATGTATCATCACTTTCCCACATGATGACAAGATTTGGGACCCTTTTTAAACAACATCGTCATAAAGCAAAAAGTTTCACATAACAAGTCGTACTCATTGATTAAATGCAAACGATATTTAATCAAGGAACAAGATAACAATTATCCTCATACATTAGCATAGACTCTACTAGCATCTTCCACAAACACATGACTCACTCATGCAAGTATCTAATACCCATGAAGCTCATATGCGCCTCATGCTTGGGTTGTGGAAGAGGCTTCATCAATGGATCCGCCATGTTCAAATGCGTGTACACCTTGCAAATCTTCACATCACCTCTCTAATTGATCTCACGGATCAGGTGATATCACCGAAGTATATGTTTGGATTTCTGGTGCGATCTAGGCTCCTTGGCTTGCGCAATATTACAACTATTATCACAATAGAGGTCCACTAGACTGGACGCACTAAGAACAACACCCAGCTCAGAAACAAACTTCCTGATCCAAACGGCCTCCTTCGCCACTTCTGAAGCAGCGATATACTCAGCTTCTGTTGTAGAATCGGTCGCCGTCTCTTGCTTGGAACTCTTCCAACACACAGCGCCTCCATTAAGGCAGAACACAAAACTAGATTGTGATCGAAAATCATCTTTATCGGTCTGAAAGCTAGCATCCGTGTAACCACTTACAATGAGCTCCTCTTCACCATCGTAAACCAGGAACATTTTCACAGTCCTTCTCAAGTACTTGAGGATACTCTTTACTACAACCCAGTGACTTTCACCCGGGTTCGATTGGTACCTACTCGTAACACTTAGAGCATATGACACATCTGAGCATGTACATAGCATGGCATACATGATGGATCCTATTGCGGAATCATACGGGATCACACTCATCTTCTCTAGCTCTTCAGGTGTCATAGCACACTGAGTCTTACTAAGATAAATACCATGTGACATTAGAAGAAAACCCTTCTTGGAGTTCTGCATTTTGAACCGTTTCAAAACCTTGTCAATGTACATACTTTGACTTAATCCAATTAACTGTTTTGATCTATCTCTATAGATCTTTATGCCCAAAATGTATGTTGTCTCTCCAAGATTTTTCATCAAAAAACTATTTTTCAGTGAAGTCTTGACAACATTCAATAAAGGAATGTCATTTCCGATCAATAATATGTCATCCACATATAGGACCAAAAACACAACTGAGCTCCCACTAGCCTTCTTGTATACACAAGGTTCTTCTTCGTTCTTGATGAAGCCAAATCCTTTGACCACCTCATCAAAATGAAGATTCCAACTCCGAGAAGTTTGCTTCAATCCATAAATGGACTTTAGCAACTTACAAACTTTCCCAGCATTCCCCGGACCGTCAAGACCTTCAAGCTGTTGTTGGGGGAAAATATTTCATCCTCTAAAAGTCAGGGTCACTCCTATGTCAATACAAGCCGAAGAAGGCGAATTCTGAAGTTTTGATCTCCGAAGATCTTAAAAGCATCAAGGCTCTACTGTATTCGGAGCCCTATACAGTGGAGACCTCCATCAAGGCTTCGGTGTGACGAAGCCTCCCGAAACCTCTTCTCCTAAAGGGGTGTTGCTAGCAAGGATAGAATATTTATCTTCTTTCTGATTAGATTAGTCTTTTACTCTTTTACCCCTATGAAGAATATTAAACAGTATCTTCTTAGTCGCTTGTAATTAGAGGGTAAAGAAGTCTTTTCCTTTTGTATTCGGTCTATAAATACCCCTCTTCACTCTGTAAAGGGCATCGAATACTTAGATATTCAATACACACTTCGAACTATCTCAGGCTATTATCCGTCTTTGGAGGCTTGGAATAGTTTACTCAAACTAATACTTCGTTTGTTATACACATAGTTTCTTAAACCTGTTAACGTAATCTTTTTGGCCAACAGTTGGCACCGTCCGTGGGGAACCTAGTACGAAAAACTTCGTTCTCTACCAATCTCTTTCTAGAGCCATGCCTCCTAAACGGAGCCTAGGCGCTAGTCCCCTCTAGAGGTCCTCTCAGACCTCTGGGTTGACATCTTCGAATACTGTTGAGGTTAAAGGACCTTCTATAGTTCCCCCACCTCAGACTCCCAAAATAAGTACCCTTCCCCAAACATACGAAGCCCCTTCAGGGACTCCATCTATGCTTCGAACCGACGGAGCCTCTCCTGTGGCTCCGACTATACTCTGAACTGATTTGTTCAATTCTCAAGACCCAGAAGTCCCCTCCGGAAGAAGTGAAGATTGTCCTGATGATTTAGCATCCCAGATGGCCCATCTTCAGGATGAAGTAGTGAGGTGGAGGCAGGAAGCTACAGACAGGCTTTGTCCCCAAGCTACCCCTATCATTCCGGAGGTGCCCCAAGATGATGATCTCGCATTTTATCTCGAAGCCCCTGAGAATGCTTCTTTTGATAATGAATCTCCGCTGCACCCCGACTTGCAAAAGGTGCGCTTCGACCCCAAGTTCAAAACTTCAAAGCTTTATAAGTACTCTAGAGAAGAAGATCTAGGAGAGTTTTCTCGTTCATATGCTTTGCAATCGAAGCCAGCGGAGGGGTTCGAGATACTATCTGCATCATTTGTGGTTGATGCGGCTCGGGAAGGAGTCACAAATGTAGGCCTCCTTGACAAACTTCACCGGAAGCATATTTCCTCAATAGCACAATTAATGACTTAATTTGAAGAATATGCTAGGTCAGAGGAAGGATGGCTCCGAAGGATGGCTTCGTCCCCACCAACCATTCAAGAAGTTAAACTTGAAGTGGAAACTTCAACTCCTTCACAAGGACACCACTTCGACAATCAGCATGATAGGCGAAGAGGACAAAAGCATCCTCGCTCTGAAGTCTTGAACATTGCTCCCTCTTCGCAAAAATTTTCCCCCGAGAATCCACAAGCTTCGGGAAACAAGGTCAGTGGATGGAGGCCGCTAGGGAAGCCGGTTGGCAAGGGCCAGGCCTTCTTCAGCTGTGTTCACGGTGAGAACCGAAGCCATGCTACCAATGCATGTAAGTCTATACTAGCATTGAGGAGTGAGTACCTCAAAAGGATCTCTAGCCAAGGTACTACTGACCGAGCCCCTCCCAAGGCACGCCTAGACCAAGTCCAGATCGTCGGACGTGTAGACAGCTTCGAAGCCCTAAGACAGCCTTCGGTGGCCAGTGTTATGCCACCGCCGAAGAAAGAAGATACTCAAGACCGAGGCAAAAGAGTGGTTCTTCCCATCTACAGAGGAGGAACACTAGGCAGCATGTCAAAAAGGCAATGAAGAGAGTATGTTCGTGAAGTAGGGCATATCGGGACATCCTCGTCAATAGCCAAAATGCCCGAGTTGTCCCACGTGCCTATATCTTTCTCCATAGCTGATGCAGCGGGTATAAAATTTCCTCATGCGGACCCCTTGTTATCACTACTGATATTGCAGGAACGGAAGTTCGGAGAGTATTGGTTGATGGTGGAAGCTCTACATATATTATCTTTGTTTAGGCCTTCGATCAGTTTTGCATCCTGTAGAAGCATCTCCTCCCAACAGCTCGTCCACTTCAAGGCTTCGCAGGACCTCCTATTGATGCCCTCTGCCAAATAGGTCTCGAGGTTGCCTTCGGAGAGGGGCTCTTAACCAGAACGGAAGAAGTGATTTTCGACATAGTTTATGCCACGTACGCCTATAATGTCATCTTCGGAAGGGGCATGTTAAATCAATTCGGAGCCGTGGCGCATCATAATTATTTATGCCTAAAGATGTCCACACAAGGAGGAGTGCTTATAGTCTTCAGTGATCAAGCTACAGCATGAAGGGCAGAATATGGCCATGGTCCACCTCTTGATCCTAGACAAGTAAATAATGTACAAGACCATTCGGAGGATATCCCTGTGTCAAGTGAATTTTCGAAGATGTCCTTTCCAAGGCCAAGCCTCGATGGATAAATTGTAACGAAGGTCATTGTAAAGGATGGCAAAGACTATCCCATCCAGTTTGGCAAGGAATTGCCCCCAGAAATTGCTACTTCACTAGAAAAAGTAGTCAAAGAGAATTTGCATGTATTTGCTTGGTCCGATGAAGACATTCCGGGAGTTGACTGAAGTATCATTGAGCATAGACTACTTGTCAACCCAAAGGTTCGACCTGTTCGCCAGGGGCTTCACAAATTATCAATAGAGAGAGCAAGCCTTGCTAAAGCAGAAGTGGAAAAATTCCTGAAGGCCAGGATCATTAGAGAAGTGGCTCATACGGAGTGGTTATCCAGCCTAGTCTTCATCAAGAAAAAAAGCCTCCAGAAAGTAGCGTATGTGCATCGATTTTACATCGCTCAATAAAGCATGCCCACGTGACCACTACCCATGCCTCGCATTGATCAATTAGTTGACTCCACTACTAGCTCAGAGCTCTTAAGTTTCCTCGACGTGTATTGCAGATATCATCAAATATGGTTAAAACACGAAGATGAAATCAAGACTAGTTTTGTAACTCCTTCGGGAGTCTTTTGCTATGTAAGAATGCCCTTCGGCTTGAGAAATGCCGGAGCAACTTTTTCAAGGTTAATTGCTAAAGCTCTAGGTCACCAAATAGGTCGTAATGTCGAAGCCTATATGGATGATATTGTAATAAAAAGTGCTTTAAAGAACCAGCATAGTCTAGACTTAGCAGAAACATTTGAGAGCCTCCGAGCATGTGGAGTTCACCTCAACCCCAAAAAATGTATCTTCGGGGCTCAAGTCGGGAAATTGTTAGGGTATTTAGTTTTGAGCAGGGGAATCAAAGCTAGCCCAACTCAAATAACTGAACTACAAAGAATGGCTCCGCTAGAAAATTTAAAGCAAGTTCAGAAGCTTATTGGATGCCTCGCAACGCTTAACAGATTTCTGGCAAGGTCCATAGAGCGAAGCCTCCCAATATTCAAAGCCTTGAAAGGGTCCGAAGATTTTTCATGGACACCAGAGTGCCAAAAAAAGTTTTAATGATACTAAAGATTATCTCAGCAACCTTGCAACACTCACTGTGCCCATGGCAGAAGAAATCCTTCTTCTTTATCTTGTAGCTACAAGCTCTGCTATTAGTGCAGTCCTTGTTCGAGAAATGGATTTCAATGGGAAGTTGGTACAAAATCTAGTATATTTTGTATCAGAAGCTTTATCCGGAGCAAAAACCAGATACTCCGAATTGGAAAAATTCACTTATGCTCTAGTGATGGCTTCAAGGAAATTACGACATTATTTTCTAGCACATAATGTAATTGTACCAACTTCTTATCCTCTGGGAGATATGCTTTGAAGCAAAGATTCTACATGGAGAATTGGAAAATGGGCCGTCGAGCTAGCACCCTTCGGCATCTCCTTTGCAGCAAGGACAACAATCAAGTCACAAGTGGTGGCTTATTTTGTAGCAGAATGGATTCCATCTGCAGTATGGGCTCCGGAAAAATCAAGTGAAGGAATATGGACGATATACTCCGATGGAGCCTTTCAAGATTCCGGAGAAGGTGTTGGAGCCATGATAATTTCACCTTCGGGTCAGAAAGCAATGTATTCTGCAAGGCTCAACTTTAAGTCCACCAATAATATTGTAGAGTATGAAGGAATTCTACTAGGTCTCCGTAAGGCGTGTGCCCTTGGTGCAACAAGAGTTGTTATAAAAAAAGATTCCCAAATTGTAGCGGGGCACGTTGATAAAAGTTTCCAAGTTCGGCATCCGCAACTTTCCAAATATCTAGAAGAAATCCATAAGATCATAGAAGCATTTAAAGGGATTTCTGTTCGAAACATCCCAAGAGGCGACAACGCACAAGCCAATGTTTTGGCAAAGGCTGCAGCCGGAGCCATAGACATTCTAGAAGGAGCTTTTTATGAAGAGCTCGCTTCTCCTTCGGTACCCCAACTCCCTCCTGGGGAGGTTCTTTGCATACCAAGCACCAACTGTCGGAGTTCAATTATGGAATTATTGCAAGGAGAAGCTAATTTACCCAAAGGCCTGAAGCATTCAAGATTGCAGTTGAGAGTCCGAAATTATCATATTGTCAACGGTATCTTATACAAGGCCGGGGTATGTTCTCCCTTACTCCGATGTATTTCCCAAGACGAAGGCCGAGATATATTCCGAGAAATTCATGAAGGCCTTTGTGGTAGCCATTTTGCCCCTCGAGCCTTAGTAGGGAAAACACTTCGCCAGGGGTTTTATTGGCCTACAATAGTAGCTGATGCGGAGGCCTTGGTCCGCACTTCCTAAGGTTGTCAATGGATAGGAAGACAAAGTCATCGTCCGCCAACACCTCTTCAAGTTATTGCTCCGGTGTGGCCCATGGCCAGGTGAGGTATGGATCTCATTGGCCCCTTCCCAATGACAAAAGGAAGTATAAAATTTGCAGTGGTAGCAATTGAATATTTTTCTAAGTGGGTCGAAGCAGAACCCCTCACAACTATCATTTCCAAGAATGTACAAAAAATTTTCTAGCAAAATATTATATGCAGGTTCAGAGTACCTCGATAGTTGACAATTGACAATGGCACTCAATTCGATACCGAACCCTTTAGAGAATTATGCAAAAGTCTTGGCATAGAAATGTGTTTTGTAGCTGTCTGTCATCCTCAATCTAACGGAGCCGTCGAGCGAGCTAACAGTAATATTTTGTCGGGCCTAAACCGAAGGATAGTAGGATTGGCGAAAGGGTTATCGACCGAAGAGCTCCCAAAGATGTTGTGGTCCATTCGAACCACTCAAGCAAGGTCGACAAGTTTTACCCCTTTCAGATTACTATTCAGAGATAAAGTCATGATGCCGATGGAGCTTAAAGGAGGATCTCTTCGCACCATCGAACCTTAAAAAGAAGATGAAAGACAAGCTTCGCTAGACTTAATAGAAGAAACAAGGCCTCGAGCTGTTGCGAATCTAACGAAGTATCAACATCAGACGAAGACTTGGTATGATCCAAAGATTAAACTTAATGAACTTAAACCAGATCATTTAGTTTTGCGAAGCGTTATAGCACTAGGGAAATTAGGAAATAAATGGGAAGGTCCATATATCATCCTTCGTTCAGGACGCCCTGGGTCTTTTAAATTAGCTAATTTAGAAGGTAAGGAATTAAAGCATGCTTGGCATGCGGAGCACCTTAAGCGATACTTTATATAGGGGCTCCTTGTAATCATTTGTAAACACTTTCTGAATGAATAAAGCTCATGGTTCGAATAATGCCTACTTCTCAAAATATTTCCTACTTCTAGTGGACGCACTAGGAGAACGAAGTTGATTATGAAGATAAGTGTCATTCATTTGAACCAATTTTACAGACTTTGAACCATTGGTTCGAAGCTTCCGACGAGGTGGGAAAGTCACATAAAACGGATTCCATGCCACCGGCTTGAAAGCATCCATAAAAAGAGTCCAAAGAGACCAAATGGTATTGATTCCAAGCAACCAGCTTGATAGCATCCGTAAAAAGAGTCCAAGGAGACCACAAAAAGCGGATTCCGAACCACCAGTTTGATATCATCCGTAAAAAGAGTCCAAGGAGACCAAATAATACAGACTCCGAGCAATTAGCTTGAAAATGTCTGTAAAAAGAGTCCAAATCGACCATTATAATCGGATTCTAATACATCTGAAAAAGAGTCTGAAGCGACCACATTCAAAAAAGAGTACTAAGTTACCAGTTTTTAGACTCCGAATTAATAGAGTTGAAGATATTTTCGAGGTCCTTAGTGACCATTTTTGGACTTCCATCCTTTAATTCCTTTTTAATATAATAAGGGGCTCTGAGCCTCCAAAATTGTACTCCTAACTAACGTTATCTTCGTTGTGCGTAACCACCTTCGATCAAATTTTGGAGGTGCTTACCCCCAAAGAGGGGCTTGGAAGTAATGAGACATTTTTGAAAAACTCTAGTTTATATTATTTGAACAAATTACTTTACATTATGAAAAATCTATGTCCGAACCAAGGAGAAAGCGAAGACCCCTTCGATCCCCGGAGCTGTTTTCAGAATTAGCCCGACTTCGAAGGCGACTTGTCCCGGAGCCTGGAGTCTTTAAAACTTTATGCTTAACTCTTTTCCCTTCCTTTGAAGCCCGGAAGTCTTTTGTTCTTGCTGAAGTTTAGCCCAGGTCCGAAGTCATTCGGGGTTTCTCTCCCAACTTCAAAGTCGTTTGGGACTTCTTTCCACTTGCTCCTCGCTAGTATATTCTTCTTCGACCATTCAATGTCCTCTGAAGATGAAGATTCTATACTAACTTCTTTTTCCTCCTTTTTAATATAAGCTAACACTTCTTTACATATATCGGGTATAACCTCTCCAGAACTTCCCTGAGGAATTGAAAATCGAGGACGCCTGTGAGGCTTTAAGGCTTCGAAGGTGGCCCATTGTAGGCGGAGTTCCTCGCTAAACTCTAATACTTTGAGCTGATCCAAAAAAGAGTGAGAAGCCTAAAATATTTCCAAACAAGTCTTTTTATTCAAAAGAGAACAGGAGATAAGTTTTTACAATAAGCGGAGCCCTAGAGGAAACTAAACCTTCCGGTTCGAAGGAGGTTTGCTGCTTGAAGGTTGTACCCACGATTGTTTTTGTCGAAGACCTTCATCGATCCATGTTTTTATAGCTGATCGGCCTTCAGCTCTCTAAGATGGTTGAAAACCTCCCAAGCTGCGGCCACATCAGTCGAAGGGGTCAAAAGTCGGTCGTCACCAAAATTAGAAGGGGCTTCTCCAGGCTCTGGTGAAACAGATAATCCAATGTCCTCGTAGTAGCGAAGTATTTCGAGAGCAACTACTTGTCCGGAGATCTCTCCATACCGAGTACCTGAAGCCTTCATAGTCTTCGCCGCTGCTTGGATCATCTTCATCTTTCGTAACAGGGAGTCATCACCAGTTGAAGAAGAAGAGCAGGAAGTGCCGAAGTATACTAAGACACTCCGAAGAGCATCCATGGTCTCCGAAGCCACCTTCTCACACTTTATCTTCTCCATAGACAAAGTCTTGTTTGACTTAGTTAGCTCGTCCATCAAATATGAAGGTCTAGCTGCCTCCGTCATTAAAGAACTTTTCTGTCCAAGAAAACTCTTGGCCTCCTCCGTCAATTTTAGCTGCTCCTCTTGAAGCTTAACCAATTCAGCTCCAGTAGCCACCTTCTCTTCTCGCAGTGTTTCTACTTGAGCCCGGAGCACAATCTGCTCAGCTTCAAGTTCGTTTTTCGCAGCTTCCAAGCTAGTTCTAGCATTTCGCTCTGCAACTACCATTTCTTCCAAATTCGAAGTTTGAGTCTCAGAGCTGACGAGGCTCCCTTGAAGAGTTGTCACCTTCTCCTTGAGTCGATTACATTCTCGCTCATGTGATATAGATGCAGCCCGAGCTAGAACTACTTGCTGCAAAGAAAGAACAATGTAAGAAAATTATGTACTTGTGTTTGGACTAAATTTATTTTTGCAGATGCTTTGTACCTGGTAAGCTGCCCATTGAAGAGCAGCATCTAGCTCTGACCCCTCGGCTTCTCCAAGAACGGAGATTAAGTTGGTCTCCCCAACCTCGCAACTAGCTCGAGCCATGGGATCTAGCAAAGTTTGAAGTCCTATTCTCCGCTCCAAGAAGGGAGCTAAGAGGGGGAGTCTTGACAAGGCGCTTCGGTCGTCTTCGTTAGGAGATGGATTGGAGCATAGAGACGCATCTTTAGAAGCCTTTATAGATTGACCTCCGTCAGTAGATCCTGACGGAGTCCACCCTGGAATAGGAGCAGGCAAAGGTCAACCTTTGCCTTTACCTTTTACAGGGCCCATCGTCTTCTTCGGGGCTGCCTCTGAAGCCGGAGCCACCTGCGTCACAGTTGGAGTTGATATCAAAGCTGCAACAGGCTCTAGCGCATCCTTTGTAACAGGAGCCACCTCCTTTGGAGTCAATCCTATACAAGGCAAAGGTAATTGGTGTTATTTTAATTGTACAGGTAAAAGGATGAAGGAAGGAACACAAAATGAAGATTACCTCCGACATATTGTTGCGGGATAAGTATTGGACTGCTTGGGGGCTCAAACATTTGCCCGAAGTCTTCTTCGGAATCTAGGCTTCGAACCAAAGGAGTAGTTGCAGAAATATCTTCGACTACTGCAACTATCACTTCATCTAGGTCAATTTGATTTTCTTCAGCAACAGTTTCATTCACCTGACCAACTGAGACATTCACAGTCTCCACTTGTTCAGGATCACCTACAGCAGATGTTACTTGTATCTCATCTTTCGCGGAGACTTCAGCTCCCATACGAGAGCCTTTGTCCCCAACTAAGAGAGCTTCGAACTCCTCCCCCATTGTTATGTCGGCCTCATCTTCATCTTCAGACGACTCCGAAGACGAAGCCGGAGACTTGGAAGGAGCAAGGGCTTTCGGCTTCCGAGCCACCTTTTTCACAGGTGTTTTTGCTGGTGCTGAAGTTCCTGCTTCAGCTTTTCTCTTCTTCGGAGCTTGTTGTAAGCTAGTCTAGTCTGGGAGAGTTGGAGGTTCAACTCCGAGCACGCTCCACACTTGGTTAAATCATGCCCAGCTGCCAACCAGATTTACCCTCCGCTCTTTTTCAATGGGTGTAGGAGCGCCGAGGATCTTCTCCATAGCTCGGATGATTTGTTCGGGAGAAAGAGTCACACGCGGAGCTGAAAGATAAGATTTCCTTCCGATTAAATCATTTCTATAGAATCAATACTACATGTAAAAATATTTTGCAGAACATACAAGAAGTTTACCTGCAGAGCTTGAAGCGATCTCTCGGAGTCCACCCTCCGGGTTCTCTTCGAAGTTGATTAGCCAACTAGCCATCAAAGGGGGGATCCGGAGTCTGATGAACTCCTCTGCCAAGTCACGCATACTCATGCAATGACTTACAGAATGCAGCAGCCCGAGGCGAACTTCAAGTTGACTTGGGTTCGGTTGGACCTCCGCTTCCCTTCGGTAAAATATGTCCTCCAGAGGTCTAGCCAAGACGCAGTCCGCTCCTACCTCGACATAAAACCAACGAAGGATCCAGTCTGTGTACCATTTGGCATTAATGGCCTTTGTTGGGAACCGGTCTTGGTACTCTTCACGAAGTTGAAAATTGATACTCCCGAAGGCGACCACCATTTTCTCTCCTCTAGCTCCGGTAAAGGACTTCGGCTGGCACGAAGCCTTGTGAAGAGCTGCGAAGATTTTGGCTGTCCTAGCACATCCTTCTACTCGCATCGCCCATTCGAAGATAGCCAGGCGAGCAATTGCGTTCGGAGAAAGTTGAGGTAGGGTGACATGGAATAAATTCAGTACCTCAGAAAGGAACTCCACTGCCGGGAGTCCTAATCCGGCTTTGAAGAATGCCTCGAACACCACTACTTCTCCAGTTCGTGGCACCATAATCACTTCACCTCCAGGCTGGCAGATCTTGATCCCAGGTCCCATCTTCCCAGCAATCGCCACCGCAATTGATTTCTTCGAGCACGTTGATGGTCCCAAGCTATACGACTGGTCCGTATACTTGGTGGATGCCGGGTGAAGATCATGAGGACCAACTGGGCGAGGGTTGTCCGAAGTTCCTACTGCTACTGCCACCGCCATTGCTTGTTACGGAGCTAAGGATGAAGCAGGAAAGGGAGCTTTGTGGCTAGTCTTTGCCATTGGAAGAAAAGGGAATTTCAGAAGATGAACTCGGGAAGAGGCGAGGTGAAATGTAAAAGCAGTTGGTAAAAGTATCCAAAATTTACCTCTACTTTCTTTTTATAGCATGGATTCCTTGTACTGTACGTTATGGTGCACCTTTTGGTTGCCCCACTACATCCTCGATACCGTCATCATTTGCAGGAACGTTTCATGAAAAGTTATAGCCTATGGAGATAAAACGACTGTTACTCCTCTCAAAGAATAACGGCTTTATTCCTGAGTCTAACGGCTCTGAAGTCTAGCAGCCTTGAGGACTAACGGCTATATTAGCTCCCCAAAGGATCCATCTCCGAAGCCATCTTCGTGGATATCTCCGCATAGAAGTTGATCCGAAGACCCTTAACTTCCGAATGTTTCTAAGGATGGTAAAGTTTTTCAAGTTCCTTTCTTGATTCAAAGCATGAAATTATTTCTTGCGTATACTCCCCTCTTTATTACGTAGGCAATTCAAGAAGAAGTATTCGAGGGGCTACTGTTGGGGGGAAATATTTCATCCTCTATAAGTCAGGGTCACTCCTATGTCAATACAAGCCGAAGAAGGTGAATTCAGATGTTTTGATCTCCGAAGATCTTAAAAGCGTCAAGGCTCTACTATATTCAGAGCCCTATACAGCAGAGACCTCCATCAAGGCTTCGGTGTGACGAATCCTCTCGAAACCTCTTCTCCCGAAGGGGTGTTGCCAGCAAGGATAGAAGATTTATCTTCTTTCTGATTAGATTAGTCTTTTACTCTTTTTCCCCTATGAAGAATATTAAACAGTATCTTCTTAGTCGGTTGTAATTAGAGGGTAAAGAAGTCTTTTCCCTTTGTGTTCGGTCTATAAATACCCCTCTTCACTCTGTAAAGGGCATCGAATACTCAGATATTCAATACACACTTCGAACTATCTCAGGCTATTATCCGTCTTCGGAGGCTTGGAATAGTTTACTCAAACTAATACTTGTTTGTTATACACATAGTTTCTTAAACCTGTTAGCATAATATTTTACGCCAACAGCTGTGTCATGTAAACATCCTCACTTAGGTTTCTATTCAGGAAAGCCATCTTGACATACATTTGCCATATCTCATAATCATAAAATGCGGCAATAGCTAGGATGATGTGAATAGACTTGAGCAAAGCGACAAGCGAAAACGTTTCATCATAATCAACACCATGAATCTGTCTGAAACCTTTCACCACCAATCGTGCCATATATATGTGAACATTTCCATCAACGTTTATCTTTTTCTTGAAGATCCATTTACACTCAATAGTTTTTACACTATCGGGTGGATCAACTAAGTTCCAAACTCGGATCCAATGGTGCCAAGCCATTTCTTAGAGTCTGGTCCCATCACTACTTCTGCATAGGTCATGGGCTCATTTGTCCATCAACAACACATCACGATGCCTAGTGGTTAAGAACATGTACCTCTCTGGCGCATTGACTACGTACTCTCCCAGACCTCCGTAGGGTTGGTGCATCCACAACAGGGTCTACAACATCTTGCACCTCCTGCTCTAGCTTAGTGGGATCTGGAACACTTTCTAGTGGCTCTCGAACTTCTTCGAGATGCACAGTCCTCCCACTAACTCATTTTGAGAGAGACTCATTCTCAAGGAACACACCATTTGGAGCGACAAACACTTTTCCCTCCTCTCTATTATTGAAATAGTATCCTTTGGTTTCCTTAAGATACCCCACAAAGAAGCACTTGTCAGACTTAGGACTGAGCTTGTCAGACGTCATACGTTTGACATACGCCTCACATCCCCAAATCTTTAGAAAAGACAAACTGGGACGCCTCCCAGACCACATCTCATATGGCATCTTCTCTACTGACTTAGATGGAACTCTATTAATCGTGAAAGTTGTGGTTTCTAGAGCGTCAACCTAAAAGGAAAATGGAAGATCAGTGTGACTCATCATGGACCACACCATGTCCAACAAAGTGTGGTTTCTCCGCTCAGACACCCCATTCCATTGAGGTGTGCCATGTGGAGTCAGCTGTGGAACAATTCCACACTGCTTCAGATGATCACTAAACTCATGGCTCAAATATTCACCCCCACGATCCGATCGTAGAAATTTAATTGTCTTGCCCTCATGATTTTGTACCTCATTCTGGAACTCCTTGAACTTTTTGAAGGATTCCCACTTATGCCTCATCAAGTAGACATAACCATATCTACTAAAGTCATCGGTAAAAGTGATAAAGTACTAAAATCATTTCTTAGCCATGCGACTCATTGGACCACATACATCAGTATGTACTATGGACAATAGCTCACTCGCCCTCTCACTCTGTCCATTGAAAGGCGTCTTTGTCATTTTGCCAAGTAAACAAGACTCGCATGTGTCATATGATTCAAAATCAAATGACTCCAAAAGTCCATTACTATGGAGCTTCTGTACGCGCTTCTCATTTATATGACCCAAACGAAAATGCCAAACATAGGTGGGATTCAAATCATCGAGTCATTGTTTCTTAGTACTAATGTTATAAACGTGTGCATCGTCAAGACTCAAAATATACAATCCATCCACTAATGGACAAACACCATAGAGCATGCCATTCGAAAATATTGAACAACTCTTGTTCCTTTTTACGAATTCAAAACCATCTTCCTCTAAACATGAAGAAGAGATAATGTTTCTGCCTAAGGCAAGAATGAAATAACAATTATTTAACTCCAAAACTAATCCTGACGGTAGTGACAGTGAATAGACGCCTATGACCAACGCTACAACCTTTGCACCATTCCCGACGCAGATATCTAGCTCGCTACTTGCACACTTTCTTACTCTACTCATCCCCTGCAACGATTTGCAAGTATGAATCATCAATCCGGTATTAAATACCCATGAATCATTTGGACGAGTAGCAAGATTAATTTCAATAACATTAATACCTGAAGCGGAAGTCCCACTTCCCTTCTTGTTTTTCTGCTCTTCCAAGTACACCTTGCAGTTGCGCTTCCAATGCCTAGGCTTGTGGCAATGGTGGCACACATCAGAGTTAGCAGGACCAGACCTGGACTTTCCAGTCGGTTTAGACTTCGCACTAGAGATCACATCTGTAGTCTTAGCCTTCTTCCTCCTCTTCTTACCCTCATTCTGAACAATCATCAGATGGTTTGGAGCCTTCCTGATACTCTCCTCAGCAGATTTCAGCATCCCATGCAACTCAGGTAGTGTCTTCTCTAGTCCAACCATGTTGTAGTTCATGATGAATGGCTCAAAGCTCAGTGGGAGCAATTGAAGAATAACATCAATAGTGAGGTATGGATCCAGTGGAGTGCCCAGTCTCTCTAGAGTTTCTACACAACCAATCATCTTGATCACGTGAGGGCTCACTGGGCTCCCTTCAGCCAACCTGCCACCAAACAAGCATTTAGACACATTGTATCTTTCTGACCTTTCTTGGTCCAGAAACATGCCCTTAAGCCCAACGATCATATCGTAGGCATCACGTTACTCATACTGTTTCTGAAACTGAGAGGACATGCAGGCAAGCCTCAGGCAGCTGACATCCACGGAACCATTAGCATGTTTCTCATAAGCACGCTTATCTACTACAGAAGCATCCTCTCCAGGTTCATCAGGGTGAGGTTCCTCTAGAACATAATCCTTTTTCTCTTGCTTGAGAACAATTCTCAAGTTTCGATATTGTTGACACGAAAACGTGACCCCGCACTTGGGTCAGTTCGACGATCCAAAAGTGTGCGGATACTTAGAGACAAGCCTAAACGTAACACAACATTGACGTCAGGTTCTGACTACCCTTAACAGTGGCAAGGGGGGTGGAGTCTCTAGGTAATTAGATCACATAGAAATAATCCAATTAGCCGAAAAGAAATATATTATATAAAATAAATCAGCAAGTTGATCGGAGCCTAACTGATTCGAAGTGTACTATGCGAAGGGTATCGCCGAAGGGTACCTTCGGCATCTGATGTGAAGGGTCTCACCGAAGGGTACCTTCGGCGTTCGAACTAATCTGGCCAAAGGCAGACTCCGAACAGATCTCGACATGAAATCACCTCCAAACAGCGGGGTTCGGCGTGAAGTCTCTAACACGACAAAATATCTCCAACGCAACGTATTGGCATGACTTCTTCTGGCGCGGGGTACAAACGTGGTGGAGCCTGTCTTGACGAATCCTGTCATGAAGCATTTTGGTGTGCGAGACTTGGTCAAACCAACAACAGCGTGACAGCCCAGCATGGGTAGTTGAAGCAGGGGTTCCGCCGAAGGGTGTTCTGGCAGCCTTCGAAACCAGTCTCCTGGCTCCAGACACCTCCGGTGAAGTGGCTCTGAGCATGAAAACTTGCAACAGAATAGAGATCAAATACCAATTCAGCCTAGGGACCAAATTTGCTAAGTGCTGCAGTAGGGAAACAAAGGTAGCAATCTGTTACGTAGATTAATGGGTACATCACAGATGAAGTAACAAGGCGATAGCAATCTGTTACGTAGATTAACAGGTACTTCACAAGAGAAGTAACAAGGATTACCATTGTTTTGACGTGGCCAGTGGAGGGCTTCCAGACAAACCCACGAAGGTTGTAGAAAAGTAATGGTACAGTTCAAAGCTAGGACTTTGTGATTGATTTTTGTTGGGGGGTTTAATGAACTGGCCTCACCCCTATCTTTATAGGGGCTAGTCTTCTAATCTCTAAGCTTAATCTGGTAGGATTTAGCCTAATCACACGTAGGGATAAAATTAACCAGAATCCGACTCAAACTCTATCTCTAGAAATCAGCCCGAAGTGGGCCTTCGACAGGGCCCGCTGAAGCCTGCTCCTCGGGCCAAAGCTTCGGCGAGGTAGGCCTCTGAAGGCCTTTGGGCTGAAGGTAGCAGGCCTACTGGAAAGGCTTCTAAAGCCCATAGCTCAATGGGCCTTTGGCCTTGTAGGGCTTCGGCCCGACCCACGACATGTGTGTTTTTGGCCCAAATTACCAAAATTGATATTTTGACAATCTTGACCATTTAATGCTATTTTTTGCTATCAACACATGCCCCCTGCCTTTTAGTGAACTAAGTGAACTAAAAGCATAACGAGATAAGGACGATACCTTCTATATTGGCCTCTCAACTACTTCAAGCAGTTTGCCACACTCGGGAAATACTTTTTCAAGTACATGTCATTCAAAGCTCTTCGAAACCGCTCTCCTTGTAGAGATTCCAACACATATGCATTACCCGGAGTGATTTTGGCTATTTTGAAAGGGCCTTCCCAACTAGGTGACCACTTAACAAATTTGGGACTCTTAGTGACAAAGTCTTTGGGATTGGGACTTCCTGAGACCCTACTCTGATGGTGATGGCTTCAGACTTCCTTTCCTCGGCCTCCTCGCGCCTGTACCCTTCGGCTTTGCTCTACATGGTCCGGTTCGGAGGCACCATGGATAGTCTGTGGACTATGTCCCCCTCTGCTGCGTCTGCTTGTCCCTACCATCCATAATACTCCGAAGGAAAACAAAGTATAGTGTTAAGTTGCGGAGGGTACTCCGACTCGGACACGTGTGGAGCCCACGGAGTTCCTGCCCAGTTGTACGGTGGAGGCATAGGTGGCTCTAGTGGCCTCGCCCACTGTGAGCCGAACCCGCTACCCGGAGGGGGGTTCGGCAGAGTCAACGGTGTTTCAAACCATACCAACGAAGGGTCCTGCCACCTGTAGGACCGAAAGTAGCGACCAGAGGGGGGTGAATGGGCACCTAAAAATTTCTTGCTAAACTATGACCTAATCCCAACACCCAAATGAACTTAACCAGACAAATAATATTAGCAAAGCAAATTACAGAAACTAAAGTTGTCTAGCATAAAAATATCCGATATCTTAATTTAAATGTGATTAGAAATAAACTAAGTAAAATACTATGGTAAAATAAAAATACCTAAATATATTACTAAAGATTTATATTGCAGTTTAGAAATGAGATACTAATCAGCTGAATAAAACATAGATAATTAAAAATTAATTCAGAAATAAACCGAAAATATTTCACGTAAAACTAGAAAAGTATACCTACGACTAATATTTTTTTATATGACCAGATTAAACAGATAAAAAATAATATGAGATAACTAAAAAAGAATTTAACACATTAAAGATTTAACTACGAGATTAATTTTAGTTAAAAACAGATAAATACAAAATTATTAACGAAACTTAGTCTACCTAAAAAATAGGAGATTAGATCTAATTACCTGCATGCCGATCTGCAATGAAAACCTCCACCGTAAAAATTATTTCGTCCTCGTCGCCGGTGTGATCTTCCACCGTGGAAAACGCTCGCTCGGGGCTGCCGCCCGCACTGCGCACAGCCAGCCAAAAGGCTGTTGCTTGTTGCTGCCAGGCGTCGTGCAGCAGCGATGCAACAAGCCGGCCGTAGAAAGGCGTGCCTACCTCCTAGCGGGCCCCACGCGATGGAAAAAGAAAACAGAAGCAGCATGCTGCGTGCAGATTGAAAACTGCTGAAGCAAATCACGTTTCCCGGAGCGCCTGGCCAAAAAGGTTGTCGCCGTTGCCTTCCTGCAGCTTCGTCTGCCACCCAGGAAAAAGCACAGGCTAGCCACTAGTAGCAGCGCTACTTTGTGCCCCCTCGGCCGTGCGGCACGCCGATGCACGATGGCGGAAGAAAACAAAATCACAGATGAAAAACACTTGCTGCGGAGAAATAAAAATGGACTGTAGATTGATCTGAGGGAAAAGGAAAACAGTCATCTATCCTCAGGGGGATAGGGGCCTATTTATAGGCGATTCCTAATACATGAAAAGACTAATTTACCCCTAGGGTAAATTAACACTGACTCTAAAATAAATTCCGAAAATTACTAAAATATTCTTAGAAAAATCACCTGACTCAAATAAAAATATCCTAAACTTAAAAACTAAATATTAATATCCTAAAAACAATATAATCATAGGTTGTCAATTTTGCACCGAAACTAACAAAGCATCCACCGTCTTCGCACCGGGTACCCAGATTGGGCCGACCCGACCCCACAGCTTCCTCAGCCCGGCAATCGCTCGCCGCCCGTGTACCTGAGTCAACCCCAGTCAACAGACCAGTGGATCCTCTGCCGCTCCTAGCCATGTACCCGGATTGGGCCAGCCCGACTCCGCGGCTCCTCTGCCCGGCTATCGCTCGCTGCCCGTGTACCTGAGTCACACGTGCCTCAGACTCGGCAGGTCTTCCTTTCTCTTCCTTTGACTTCCATTGACAATCACTCGTCACATCTGGAGTATCAAAACCATATTCTTCAACATGATTTCTCAATCTCCCCATTGATGAGTGCATTGTCAACACCCTCTTTAGCTCATCTTCAGAACCTGCAAAACATGTGGAAACAAGAAAACAAAGACAAAAGAAAATAGAAGAAAGAAAATAAAAGTTTAACCCTAATGACCAAAAGCCAAAACAAAAGCAAGAAAATGGTCATTATGGTTAACCAAAAATAAAGACTCAAAAACAAGTGCAAATCTCAGAATTACCAACAAGGAACTCCCCCTGAAATAAATCCCAGAGAAAGCTAAAAATGTTCCCTAACCTCCAAAATTTCTCCCCCTTGTTGACAATTGGACTCATCAAGTGAGACTAAATGCACTCTAAAGAGACATAGACACAAACTCCCCCTAAAATGCAGCTACCCCTCAAAATATGCCATGAATGCAAATGGGGTGCAGGTGGAGTGTAACAAGCATGCTTCTTAGATATGATTGACTGCTATTACAACATCTAACAGGTATAGCAAAAGATATACTGTCTAAGATACATGACATGATCAGTGCAACAGATGATATCTAAAAAGAGTCACTAGCACACATTTTTGATTTTTGTAAAACAAAAGCATCACCACATTTTCTAGTTGACAAGCAAAGTAAAGCATGAGATGCAAAAGCTAACTAATATCTATCAAGATAAGCATTGTCCATAGCAAAGTGCTTCAGCATACTTGTCATCTTTTTAAATTTTTCAGACTATTTCTTTTTCTTTTTATTTTTAATTTCTGCCAGGGGTTGTTTGCATGTCAAACCTTATGCTAACCACCATGTAAAGCCTAGGCCAGAACTAGACCATCAGAAGCTTAAGACATTGGTCTTGGCATACATTACACCGTCCTAGTTCATACCGAAGTGCTATGGTAAGTAGTCCAGAACAATGCAATGCGACAAAGCAAACCCATCTGGATCTTTTCTAATAATCATAAAAATGCATAAATTTTTCATTTTTCTGAATTTTTATCATTTTTATAGCACATTTTTCATATTTGAAGCATATAGATGTCCAAGTTGCATATCTGCATCTAAGTAAGGATCTAGCTACCAGGCATGTAAAAGATAGCGAAAGCATTCAGCCTACACATGCTAGTTACCAGAAGCAATGGTGATCATTTTTCAATTTTAAAACATAAAAGCCATGCATATGACAAATATCAGATATATCATGTAAATTGAAACAGAACATGATCATCGACAAGTAATCAAAAACATATACTAGTTAGAGAAAGTAAAGCAGATTAATCATATAACAGAATCAAGCTCAAAATGTGATATGATTATGCATGATATGAACGCACACAAAAAGACACAATAAAAAAATAAAGAAGAAAAGAAAAAAAACTGACTCAAAGTATCCCAAAAAGGTTACACAACTCCCAAATCAAGATCAATAATCATGAGTGGGAACAAACGGTCCAACGCCAGGTTTGGCAAATGTATTAAACCAGTGTCGAGCCATCTGCTCGTATGTAGGAAAGCAGAAGTAATCATATGAGTCTGGACCAAAACGTGTCTCAAAGCACGGTCCTCTATTCTGCCTAAAATCACAGTCACGAGGTCCGAAACCGTATCCATAACGATCTGGAACTTTGCCGGAACGGAAACCACCCTCCGGAGCACGATCATAAAAACTGTCTCCTCTACCACCACCTACACGACGTGGCCTGACCTCTAGCCTCTCTCTACGTCAAGGAACTCTCTGTCTACCATCCTGCTGGTAGAACTTCTCCTGCACACTTCGAGCTCTCTCTGCTCGCTCAACCCGCTTCCTCCGGAAGCAAAACTCCTCAAGATGCCCATCTCTCTGACAAAACTCACAGTGATAGGTAGGCTTCTTAGGATGTGGTTGAGGCTTGGGAATCTTAGGCTTGGTGGTGTTTGGTGTAACATCTTTGTTGTGAGAGAGTCTAGGTAAAGAGTCAAAAGAAGTGTGGAGAGTTTTAGGCTTTGGGACCCAGATTTGCTTCTTAGGTTGAGCTTTAGGTTGTTCTTCGAACACTCCATCCTTGGGCTGACTATCCTTAAAGGACTCAGTGGAGTGAGTCTTGGGATATCTCTGTTCAGGAGTCATCTTACTCCAGTCCACTGCTCGGCTAATAGCACTCTCAAAATCAGCCTTGGTATAGGTGTAACCTACCCGAACCCATCCGGTCTCTTGAACTGTTGGATCATCATGCCGAGCTGTGGCTCTCTGGCCCTAATCCAACTCAGGATCTGATGGAGGTAAAATTTCTCGTTCTGAACATCAGCTAGCTCCTCTCTCAAAGAAGCTAACACCTCCACCTGAGACAAGCAGATCTCACACTCTTTATCAACTTTGACAGACTTCTCAGCTTTTAGCTTGATCAACTCCATTCTAATGGACAAACAGTTCTCACAAACAGTGGGTGGAGCTGTCAAGGTCTCAAGCTCTAGCTTAGTCTGCTCCAACTTAGCTCTCACTCCAGCTAACTCGCTCAACTGCTCATCACTCTTGGCTCTCAGCTTAGCTATACTAGCTAAATGGGATGGGCAGTCTACACAAGGTACGACGACAGTGGCATGAGCATTTTTTAGCTCCTGCTGAGCGCTCTCAAGCTCAGTGGCCAATGCATCTCTCTCATCTACTCTCTTTGTGTACCTAGACTTAAGAGTTGTCAGGTCACACAACAGCACCTCACAATTAGGGCACTCACCACTATCACCCAAGCAAGGGGAAGAAGACAGACTCTCAATCTTGCCATTTGCCGTGGCAAGCTCACTATCAAGCTCATCTATCCTATTCTTAGCCCCTCTAAGCAGTTTCTCCCTGTACTTCAACTCCTGATGGTTCTGTTCTAATAAATTAATAACTTCTTGTTCATAGGATGATACCTTCTCATCGTCGTCATCGTCGGAGTCGTCGGAGGAGTCCTTCTCTTTCTTCTCCCCAAGAGCCATTGAGCAGAAGCTCTTGTGGGGTCTTTGGCTGTGACGTGAGCGACTCTTCGGCTTGTCCCCGAAGGTCATGAAACAGAGGCCCGCCGGATTATCCCTGTCCTTCCCTTTCCTAATCATGATCTCTTCATCGCTTGAACTTGAAGACGAGGAGGAAGATGAGGATCTCTTGGAGTATCTTTTCTCCATATCGGTGAAGAAGGTCTTGTCTCGCTTCTTGTTCTCACGCCTGTAATCCTTCAGAGCCTTTCGAAAGAATCTTGTCTTGGGCTCGCCCTTCGTGGAGTTGTCGTACTTGCTGGAGTTGTAGGAGTTGCCGCCGGTTCCCTTCTTGTAATTCTTTTGCTTGGGGCAGTCGGCGATGAAATGACCTGGGTCACCACACTCAAAGCATCTGGATTTTGTGTCGTGTCTCTTAAACATTCGCTTATCATAAACACGTCGCACCCGATTGTGCCGAATAGCGAGAGAGAAAATAGTCTAACTTTTAGGGCATCTATCCCGCTAACTTCTCCACACTACGCCAAAAATTGACTAACGTGCTCTAGTGTGGTCTTGCTACCCTCGCCGTCGAACTTGGTGAATTCAGGGATTCTATAGCCGCGGGGGTAGAGTATTGTATCGAGATGGTCGGGGTATGGCTTACGGTAAACCCTAACCCATCCCTTGGGCACGAAGCCGGCACACTCTCTAAATAGTGCGCGAACCCGCTCCTCTATGTCATCTTGGCATGTTGCCTGTGCGTGCCTCTCGTGCAGGGGCGCGACACGTGGTGGGATATCGGCGTGTCGGCCATGGGTCTCTTCTCTGCGCTATCTGTATGACGTGCTCGTGTCCGGGTGCCTGCGCATGTGGTGCGGGCAGCGCGGGTACCAGTGCAGGTGGTGGTGCATGGTACGCAGTGCTAGTTTGATTGTAAGTGTAATGATTAGTCTCGGCCATAAGTGTCGAGGCCGGAGGCATCATAGTCGTGCCAGTGCTGTCGTTAGCTCTACCGTATGCGTGGTTTGCCGGAGGTGCGCTAGCAATAGGAAATGGGGTCACGGCCTCAGTAAAGCCGAACCTTCTAAGAGTTGCCTCTACTTGGGAGCTGACTGCCGAATCTAAATGGTTGGCTAGCGAAGTTCTAACGGCCTGATCTACTGATGCGGCTATCTTTTGTTCAATCTCTAAGGAAGATAACCGAGGTGATACAGGTGTTACCTAGACCTGAGCGAGGTTGGGGGTGGCGATGTCACGTTTGATGAAGCCTGCGCGTGTCTTAACATAGCCCCCAAGCATCATGTCTTGGAGTGATTTTAACTTTGCCTCGATCTCTGCTCGGTCTTCTGCAGGGATATCTTCAAGTGTAGGTGTCAAGATGTTGCGGTTGTCGATATCCGCGCCTCCTATGGTGTCCATCGGCGGTGTAGACGTAGTAGTCGACGTAGATGTACCGGTAGCCGATGTAGACGTACTCGTCATGTCGGCGTAGCCGTCCCCAGTGGAGTCGCCAAAAAGTGTGTTGACACGAAAACGTGCCCCCGCGCTTGGGTCAGTTCGACGATCCAAAAGCGCGCGGATACTTAGGGACAAGCCTAAGCGTGACGCAGAACCGACGTCGCGTTCCGACTACCCTTAGTCATGATAAGGGAGGGTGGAGTCACAAGGCAATCAGACCACACAAAATAATCCAATTAGCCGAAAGAAATATATTAAACAGAATAAAACTAGCAAGCCGGTCAGAGCCTGTCTGCTGCGAAGTCTGGTGCGAAAGGGTCACCGAAGTATACCTTCGGCCTTTGGTGCGAAGTATCCCGCCGAAGGGTGCCTTCGGCGTTTGGACTGATCCGGCCGAAGATGAACCCCGAATAGATCTAGACAAGACGATCACCTCCGAACAATGGGGTTCGGTGTGAGGTCTCTAATACAGCAAATTACAGAATAATGACGCGAGGGCCGCGTGCGGGCGTAACTTCGTCTAGAGCAGAGTATGACCATGGCGAAGTGCGCTGGCGAAGCCTGCCGTCGAATCATGTAGTCTCGCCGAAGGGTGTCCTGACGACCTCCGAAACCGATCTCTCAGATCCGGATACCTCCGACAAAGTAGCTCCGAAAGTGGAACCTGCAACAGAGAGCGTTTGAAGTACCAATTCGGCCTGAGGACCGAATTCTGCTAAGTGTTGCACTAGTAGCGAAGGTAGCAATTTGTTACGCAGATTAGCGGATACTTCACAGGAGAAGTAACAAGGTGATAGCAATCTATTACGTAGATTAATGGATACTTCACAAGCGAAGTAACAAGGGTTATCACTATTCCGAAGTGGCCGGCGGAGGGCTTCCAGGAAAACCCACAAAGAGATACAGGAAAAATAAAGGTAAAGTAAATGCGATCAAAGCTAGGGCTTTGGGTTTGATTTGTGTTGGGGGCTCTCTAAGCTGGCCTCGCCTCTCTATTTATAGTGGCCAAACTTCTGATCTAATCTGCTATAATTCAGCTTGGATAGAGATAAAAACTTAGCCAGAATCGTATCCAACTCTGTCTCTGCCGAAGTGGGCTTCGGCTAGGCCCGTCGAAGCCTGCTCCTCGGGCCGAAGCTTCGGTGGCGTGGGCCTCCGAAGGCTTTCTGGCCGAAGGCCGTGGGCTGGCCAGAGGCTTTTAGAGCCCACAGCCCAATGGACCTTCGGCCCTGTAGGGCTTTGGCCCAACCCCGGACATGTGTATTTTTGGCCCAAATCACCAAAATTGATATTTTGACAATCTCAGCCATTAATGCCATTTTTTGCTATAAACACATAGCTCTTAGAGGTTCATAGGCCAAATCATATTCAATCAAAGCATAAGCCCACTTTCCGATTGTTACACTTAGAATCGGCTTTTGTAACATGTATTTTATAACATCGGTTTGGCAAGCGACAATACATGTAGTAGGGAGAAGATAGTGACGTAATTTGGTACATGCATAATAAAGTGATAAACATAAACGCTCCACAAACACGTACTTGGTTTCGGCGTCCAGTACGCAGCGGCTCAAGAATGTGATGATGTATTCTCTTCCCTCCACCTCCTGGGTTAACACGACCCCTATCACGCTATCATCGGCGGTGATGTATAGCCGAAATGGAATTCTGGCTTTCGGTGCTCTTACCCCAAGTGGTGATGATAAGCACTCTTTAATCTTCTCAAAGGCATTTTGCTGACTTGCCCCCCAAGTGAACTCGGCTTCATTCTTTAGCCGGAGTATAGGGACAAAGGCATCAATCATGCCAGATAAGTTAGATATAAAGCGACATAAATAATTCATCTTGCCTAGCAACTTTTGCACATGTTTCTTGCATGTCGGCGCTGCAAAGTTTCTAATTTTCTCAAGCCTCTTAGGATCAATTTCTATACCTCTTTCATGAATCATGAATCCTAAGAACTTGCCTGTCGAAACGCCAAAAGCACATTTGAGCAGGTTCATTTTCAAACCATACTATCACATCCTATCAAAAGCAACTTTCAAATCGGCTAAGTGGTTTCCCATAGCGTCCGATTTGACTACAACATCATCTATGTATACTTCTAACATAACTCCTAACAAGTCATGAAATATCAAATTTATAGCACATTGATATATAGCGCCAGCATTCTTTAAACCAAAAGTCATAACGACCCACTCGAACAAGCCGACAAAACTAGGGCATCGAAAGGCTGTCTTGTAGACGTCCTCTTCAGCCATAAAAATTTGATTATAACCAGCGTTGCCATCAAGAAAACTTATTACCTTGTGTCCTGAAGCATCGTTGATCAACACGTCAGCTATCGGCATGGGATACTCGTCTTTCGGAGTGGCCTTGTTCAGATCCCTAAAATCAATACAAACTCGTATTTTGCCGCTCCCCTTCTTTTCTACAGGTACGATGTTAGCGACCCATTCAGAATACCTACATGGCCTAATGAACATAGCCTTGAGTAACCATTCTACTTCCTCTTTAACTCGGTCATAGACGGTCGAATTAAAGTGACGAGGAGGCTATTTATAAGGCCTGAATCCAGGTTTGATAGGTAGCCGATGCTCCATGAGCTCGCGGCTTAATCCGGGCATCTCGCTATATTCCCATGTGAAACAATCGACGTATGACCAAAACAACTTTATTACTTCGGCCTTCTCATCAGGCTGCAAATGTTGGTTTACAAAAGTCGGCCTTGGGATGCTACAATCGCCTATGTAAATTTCTTCTAAAGGATCGGCCGACGCAAAACCTTGTCCTAATTTTTCTACTTCGTTAAAGTCTTCGATGGCTTCGGCAATACTATCTTTAGCACACCGATATTGCTCTACACGAGACTCTAGCCAATCTAGATTACTTTTGCTAGACATGACTACTAATTTAGAAATAGCTGTGCTACACCAGCCGGCTTTACAGACACTGGTACAAAACGTCCTCCAGACACGCTAACGAAGTCGTAATCCGAAAGATCCTTACCTGATAGACATTCTACTTTGTTGTGGATGGCGTCAATGGACACATCGGCCAACACTACCTGGACTGAAGTGTCTTCTAGTATGACCTCTACCTCATCGTCGTCCCACTAAATCAGGCATTGGTGCAAAGTGGAAGGAATATAGCAATTTGCATGAATCCAATCACGCCCGAGCAGTATGTTGTAGTTACCTTGCACGTCAACGACGAAGAATGTTGTCGGCAACGTCTTGTTGCCTACTGTCAACTCTATGGAGAGTACGCCTTTGGCCTCGGAACTCTCGCCGTTGAAGCCATTGAGCATTAGGTTGGTTTTCTTCAAGTCCTCGTCCCTGCCAAGTTTCTTTAATAGCGAGTAAGGCATTAGGTTAATAGTGGCTCCACCGTCAACAAGTATCCTAGAGATCGACTTTCTGTCAATGTGACCCCTGACGTAGAGAGGCTTTAGATGGCAAGTCGTATCCTCGGGTTTCTCAAAAATAGCGTTGCATGGGCCGAGGTTCAACTAAGCAACCTCGGCCTCATCCTGTGGTAGGGCGAACTCAGTGGGCAGCATGACGACGTTGATATCCATCGCCTGATGTGCGGGCCCCTCACAGACAGGTGAGTAGTCATCGTCGAGCGTGTCGTCGTCGTCACTTGGACTAGGAGCCGGGTTGGTTATCTCATCCGGCTTAATCCTCCATACTTGTCTCGTCATTGGCCGAGGATGGATCTCCTCAAAGATGGCATCTCGCTCGTCCTCGGCTTTCTTCTCATGCATCTCCTGTGCCCGTAGGCGTTGCAGACGCCTTTTCTGTGATTTGGACATGCCTGGGAGTGCCCAAGATGGTCGTGGCTTGGTACCAGGTGCCACTGTCCTGTTTCTATCATCTTTGGCCGAAGGGGTACTACCCAGGTCGGCCTCGCATATTTCACAATCATAGGGCCCTTTGCTGTGAACCCTGCTAATCGGACCGGCCTCGTTTGGCCGATCGGACCAGGCTCCGACGCTGGCTTTAGCTGGAGTAGGGAACTTACCTCTGTCGGGTTCCAGCGAGGGCGCCTTCAGGACTGGGACTTCCTGACACCCTACTTTGACTGTGATGGCTTCGGACTCGATATCCTTCGCCTCTTCATGCTCACCTCCCCTGGCTCCGTCTTATGCGAGTTGATTCAGAGGTACTATGAACAGCCTGCAGACGATGTCTCCCTCCGCTGCGTCTGTTTGTCCCTGCCAGTTATAATACTCCGAAGGAAAACAAGGGATAGGGTTAAGTTGTGGAGGGTGTGAGGAGCCATGCTGAATAGCGTGGGCCTCATGGCTCTAGAAGTGATGAGTCATTGTCAACGATAGTCAACAAGGACTGAAGAGAAGAAGAAGATCTGCTGTTTCATGGGCCGCGTGTGACTCAGGTACACGGGCAGCGAGCGACTGTCGGGCAGAGGAGGCTGCGAAGTCGGGCTGGCCCAATCCGGGTGCATGGGCCAGGAGCAGTAGAAGACCCACTAGGCTGTTGACCAGGACTGACTCAGGTACACGGGCGGTGAGCGATTGCCGGGCTGAGAGAGCTGCGGGGTCGGGCCGGCCCAATCCGGGTACCTGGTGCAAAGCTGGTGGAGGCTTTGTCAGTTTCAGCGTAAAACTGACAACCGTTGATTCTGTATCCGACTGTCCAGAAGAATAGCTTCAGGATATGTCATTTGTTACTCTAGGCCCACAGTCAGTCAGTTGTGTCTGTAAAAATACCTAAGGGCAGTAGAGTCTTTTTCTGTATTTTTGAGTCTGTAAAAACCCTAAGGGGCTGGTAGAATATTCCTAGTGTTGGGCTGCCTATAAATAGCACCCCAATCCCTAGGGTTTGGACCACCCTTTTGCTGAAATTGAATACCACTCTTTTGGGTCATTTTGCCTCTCACGTTTTCTCTCTCCTCTCCTCTTCCTTGCTTGCGCCGCCAGGGAGTCCTCCCACTGTGTTTCTTGCCTTGCTTTTAATGTTGCAGTAAATGCTCTACTCCTGTGTGTGCTGCATCTGTAAGGTTTTTAATGACTCGATTTCACCTTCAGAGCAAGTTTCTCTGTGATTTTTGAGCCCTTGTAGGCTTCGGCTGATGTGAAGAAGCTTCTGTTCTTCACAGCAGAGTACTAGTTCTTGCATTTTGCAAGTAGTACTCCACTGTAACTACAGTACTCCTGCGCCAGTTTTTTACTTTTACTGCTTCACTTTTCGATCGGGTTGAGAGGACTAAAATCGCTTTTCTGACTGTCTCTGCGAAGTCATCCTTCTCTGTTCGAAGCCCCTCAGCTCCGTGAGGCAGGCTTCGATCCGACCATACTCGAAGGCTTCGTTTCAATCTTCGAACTTTGTTTTGTATTCTGTGCTGCTATGCTTCGAAGCATTTTTCTGATCGACAGCATTACATACTTCGAACAATAGCGCGAAGGGGCTTCGGCCCTATCTGTTCGAAGTCCATACTTCGACACGTTTCAAGGTTGGGTTCGAAGCTTGTGGCTCCGCTAGGCCTCGCACTGATTTCTGTGTAGCGTGTCACCCTTCGCCTCTCTTTTCGGAGCTTGCTTTTTCGAAGGTAGAGCATTGGCTTCGGACTTGGTTCTCTGTCGCGTGACAGGCTTCGCTTCTTTGTGCGAAGGTTGTCTGTTTGTGTGTTGTGTTCGAAGCTTTTGGTTCGGAGTTGTGTTCGAAGGTTTGTCTTCGAAGTGCACTTCGAAGCAGGCTCTGTCTCTGCCACTTTGCTCCGAAGCTCGTGGTTCGAAGCTGTGTTCGAAGCCTTGTCTTCGAAGTACATACTTCGAACCAGGCTCCGACTTTGTGTTACTTCGCTCCGAAGTACTCTTCGCTTCTTACCACTTCGCACTAGCCTAGACAGTGACACCTTCGGCACTTCGGACAGACTCCGTCATCAACCTCCGAAGCAGACCTCGACGTGCGAAGGGGGCTTCGCCTAGTTCCGAACAGGAGACAACCTTGGACAGTAACTTCTCTTTTCACTTTATACATACTTAGATCATTTCATTGAGAAGTTTAGGCCTGTTATAACTTGTACATCTGCCTAGATTGCACTACGTTAGACTTACACTGTTTTATCATCAGATGCTTCTAGGTTAGAAACCTTTAGACTTAGGCCTTCTGTTTATTTTCTGCTGCGTAGTATTTTTGAGGTGCGTTGGGTATTGGGAACAGGCCATTGATTCGAAAGAATTTTTAAGGCGCCCATTCACCCCCCCTCTGGTCGCTACTTTCGGTCCTACAAGTGGTATCAGAGCTTGGTTAGGGTTTTTCCATACCTTAACCGGTTCTAAACCCCAGTAGTGACTATGACGTCTCCTGGCAAGGTCCCGTCCTTGGAAGCCTATGGCTATAATTATTGGAAGACTCGCATGCGAGCCTATCTCATGAGCCAGGGTTCGGACATATGGGACATTTGCGTTCACACCACATTTGTCATTCTGCCAGTTACTGAGCAAGGTACTGCTGGTATCATTGCTCAGCATCTGAGCAACAGTAAGGCTGTGAACATTTTATTTTCTTGTTTAGGTCCCACTGAATTTGAGCGAGTGAGTCATCTCTCCACTGCGAGAGAGATCTGGGCTACCCTCAAGGCACACCATGAGGGAACAGCACAGGTCAAGGCTCGGCTCTATCAGACCTACCGGCGTGAATATGAGAATTTCACACAGAAGCCGGGTGAATCTGTTGAAGCCTTGTTTGGTCGCTTTCAGTCGATCATTAACAAGCTTCGGGACAACAAGGCTGAGGGTGCTCAGTTAGTCTCAGATCATGAGCAGGCGCTCAAGGTTCTTCATACCTTGGACCCAAAGATCTGGGAGATCAAGGTATCATCTATCGTTGAGAGCACTTCTTACGATACCTTGACCATTTCTGAGCTATTTAGCAAGCTGAAGGCCACTGAGGTAGATATCCAGTTGAGATCAAATCTCACTGGCTCTGGATCAAAATCCCTGGCCCTTGCTACACCTTCTGTTGATCCCTCTGCTGTGAGTTGTGCTGGGTTCTCCTTGATGTCTATCACTGAGGACCAGCTTGAGTTGTTGGGAGATGATGATTTGTGTCTCTTTAACAACCGGGTGCGTCGTGTCTATGATAAAAGAATGTTCAAAAGACACGGCACAAAATCCGGATGCTTTGAATGTGGTGATCCAGGACACTTCATCGCCGACTGCCCCAAGCGCAGTGGATACAAGAAGGGCACCGGAAACAGCTTCCTCGACTCCGGCAAGCATGAGAGCCCCTCCTTCACCAAGGGCAAGCCGAAGACTCGGTTCTTCAAGAAGGCCCTGAAGGACTACCGGCGAGAGAACAAGAAGCGCGACAAGGCCTTCTTCGCCGAGATGGAGAAGAGCTACTCCAAGAGATCCACGTCTTCTTCCTCTTCATCGAGCTCAAGCGATGAGGAGATCGCCATCAAGAAGGGGAAGGACAAGGATGATCCGGCGGGCCTCTGCTTCATGGCCTTCGGAGACAAGCCGAAGAGCCGCTCACACCAGCGCCGAAGATCCCGCAAGAGCTTCTGCTCCATGGCTCTTGGGGATAGAGAAGAAAAGAGCTCCTCCGACGACTCCGACGACGACGATAGCAAGGTATCATCTTATGAGCGCGAAATTGTTGATTTACTTGAGAGCAATCGTCAGGAGTTGAAGTATCGGGAGAAACTGCTTAGGGGGGCTAAGAAAAGGATAGACGAGTTAGAAAGTGAGCTTGCCGTAGCTAACGGTAGAATAGAAAGTCTATCTTCTTCCCCTTGCTTGGGTGATAGCAGTGAGTGCCCGAAGTGTGAGGTGCTTCTGTGTGACCTGTCGACTCTGAAGTCCAGGTACACAGAAAGGGTTGATGAGAGAGACGCTTTGGCCACTGAGCTTGAAAGCGCTCAGCTGGAGCTGAAAGATGCTCAAGCCACTGTCGTCGCACCCTGTGTTGATTGCCCATCTCATCTAGTTGCCTTAGCTGAGCTGAAATCCAAGGGTAATGAACATTTGGGTGATTTAGAGAGGTTGAGAGCTGAGCTTGCGCAGACTAGGCTAGAGCTTGAGACACTGTCAGTTCCACCCACTGTTTGTGAGAACTGCCTGTCTCTTAGAATGGAATTAATTAAGCTAAAAGCCGAGAAGTCTGTCCAGGTAGAGAGTGAGTGTGAGACCTGCTTGTCTCAGGTGGAGGTTCTAGCTTCCTTGAGAGAGGAGCTAGCTGATTCTCAGAATGAGAACTTTTACCTCCGTTCCATCCTGAGTTGGATCAGTGCCAGAGAGCCACAGCTTGGCATGATGATCCAGCAGTTCAAGAGGAAGGATGGGTTTGGAGTAGGTTACACCTACACCAAGGCTGACTTTGAGAGTGCCCTCAGCCGGGCAGTGGAGTGGAGTAAAATGACTCCAGAGCAGAGGTATCCCAAGACTCACTCCACTGAGACCTCCCAGGCTTGTCAGCCCAAGGATGGAGTGATCCATGAACCATCTAAAGCTCCACCCAAGAAACCTATCTGGGTCCCAAAGCCCAAAAATCTCCACACTTCTCTTGATTCTCTTCCTGGACCCTCTCAGCCCAAGAAGACCACACCAAACACTACCAAGCCCAAGAACCCCAAGCCTCAACCACATCCCAAGAAGCCTACCTATCATTGTGAGTATTGTCAGAGAGACGGGCATCTTGCGGAGTTTTGCTTCAGGAGGAAGCGGGTTGAGAGAGCAGAGAGGGCTCGTAGTGATCAGGTGCAGTTCTACCAGCAGGGTGGTAGACTGCGTGTTCCTCGGCGCGGGGAGAGGCTGGAGGCCGGGCCGCGTCGTGTAGGTGGTGGTAGAGGAGACGGCTTTCTTGCCCGTGCTCCAGTTGGTGGTGTTCGTTCCGGCAGAGTTCCAGACCGAGTTGGCTACGGTTCTGGACCTCGTGGCCGTAGGGTTAGGAAGAACCGTGGACCGCGCTTTGAGCCGCGTTTTGGTCCAAACTCTTTTGATGGTTTTTGCTTTCCATCTTTTGAGCAGATGGCTCGACACTGGTTTAGCTCTTTTGCTAAACCTGGTGCCGGACCATTTGCTCCCACTTACAGACATTGATTGTGCAGGACCGGGGACTGGAGGATGTTTGGATCATGGACTCAGGATGTTCTCGCCACATGACGGGACATCGCAGATGGTTCTCCAGTCTCACTCCCCCGAGCTCCAAAGAGTATATCACGTTCGGGAACAGCGGTCAAGGGAAAGTAAGTGGCATAGGCTCAATCAGCATCTCAAACCATTTCTCTTTAAAGAATGTTGCTTTGGTTAAAAATCTGAACTTTAATTTAATATCTGTTTCGCAACTTCTTGAGGATGGTTTGGAAGTGCGTTTTAAGAAGGGCAATTCTTCTGTGGTTGATTCTAGAGGGTCTTTGGTTTGTCAGATTTTACCCTTCGGTAAAGTTTTTCGAATTGACTTCTCTAGTTCTTTTGGCCCTTCTCGCTGTTTGATTGCTGGATCCTCTTCTGAGCTCTGGAAGTGGCATAGGAGGTTAGGTCATTTGAGTTTTGATCTGCTAGTCAGGTTAAGCTCTATGGATCTCATCCGAGGATTGCCCAAGCTTAAAATGGAGAAGGATCTGGTTTGTCATCCCTGTCGTCATGGGAAAATGGTTGCCGCTTCTCACTCACCTGTGACTCAGGTGATGACTTCGTATCCAGGCGAGCTTTTACATTTGGACACTGTAGGTCCAGCTCGGGTACGCTCGGTCGGTGGGAAGTGGTATGCACTTGTGATTGTTGACGACTTTTCTCGTTTCTCGTGGGTTTTCTTTTTGGAGTCTAAGGATGAAACTTTTCAATTTGTCCATGATCTGATTTTGAAGCTGAAGAATGAGAACAATGGCCGGATGCGAGCAATTCGCTCCGACAATGGCTCTGAGTTCAAAAACTCTCAGTTCGTCAGCTTCTGTGGTGATCAGGGTCTGGACCATCAGTTTTCTTCTCCTTACACTCCCCCACAGAACGGCGTTGTGGAACGAAAGAACCGCACGCTAGTTGAGATGGCCAGGACGATGCTCGATGAGCACAGGACTCCTAGGCGTTTTTGGGCTGAAGCCATGAACACGGCTTGCTATCTGGCCAACCGCATTTTTCTTAGAGCTTACATTGGTAAGACATCATATGAGTTGCGGTTTGGCAGACAGCCCAAGGTGACCCACTTGCGAGCGTTTGGCTGCAAGTGCTTTGTGCTCAAGAAGGGAGGGCATTTGGACAAGTTTGAGTCTCGTTGCTGGGATGGTATTTTTCTTGGTTATGCATTGCATTCTCGAGGCTTCCGTGTTTGGAACCTCGAATCCCAGCTGCTTGTCGAGACGTGTGAGGTTTCTTTTGATGAGTCCTTGCCTTCTTTAACTCCTTCTTTTGAGCTTTCTGGTGATGATGAGCTCGGAGAGTCCATCTTCGAGGAAGATGAGGATACTCCAGCTGCTGTTGAGGGCGGGACTTCTGCATCCCCCGCAGAGCCCACACCCTCTGTGACTTCGACTGATGATGAGGGCGGACCTCTGATCACTTCTTCCACTTCGATCGAGCCCATTCAGTCGAGTCCAGAGGTGCCAGCTGCTGACTCCGGTGAGGTGACTTCAGATCACCAGGGAACCCGAGCAGTGCAGCGTGACCACCCCTCAGAGCTCATCATTGGTGATTTGACTGAGAGGACTTTGCGTTCTTCTGCCTCTCTCGCTGTGTTTGCCGAATCTGCATTTGTTGCATCTTTTGAGCCCAGAGACATTTCTCATGCTCTTTCTGATTCTAATTGGATTAATGCTATGCAAGAAGAGCTTGAGAATTTTGTCCGCAATCGGGTTTGGACACTAGTTGAGCCGCCACCAGGATGCAACCCCATAGGCACCAAGTGGGTATTCAAGAACAAACAAGGTGAAGATGGGGTTGTGGTGCGCAACAAAGCTCGACTAGTTGCCCAGGGTTATTGCCAGAAGGAAGGTATTGACTTTGAAGAAACCTTCGCTCCTGTGGCCCGTCTTGAGTCCATTCGCATTCTTTTAGCTTTTGCCGTTTCGAAAGGTTTTAAGCTTTTTCAAATGGACGTTAAGAGTGCTTTTCTGAACGGGTTCATAGAAGAGGAGGTATTTGTTAGGCAACCCCCCGGTTTTGAGAACCCTAAGTTTCCTCGACATGTTTTTAAGTTGCATAAAGCTTTATACGGGTTGAAGCAAGCCCCCAGGGCTTGGTACGACCGGTTGAAGCAATTTTTGTTGGGGAAGGGCTTTGTAATGGGGTCTGTGGACAAAACTCTTTTCTTGCTCAGAGATGCTTCAGACTTTTTAGTTGCTCAGATTTACGTGGACGATATTATCTTTGGCGGTACTACTGATTCTCTTGTGTCCAAGTTTTCTGAGCAGATGCACAGTGAGTTTGAGATGAGCCTCATGGGTGAGCTTAAGTACTTTTTAGGGCTCCAGATCAAGCAGACCAAGGACGGCACCTTCATCCACCAAGGTAAGTATACTCGTGACATGCTTAAGAAATTTGACTTTGGTGGTGAATTGAAGCCGCAGATGACCCCGATGGGTACTTCTGGGGGTTTGGACAAGGACGAGAGCGGTGTCAAGGTCAATGAGAGAGAATTTCGAGGGATGATAGGTTCGCTGCTATACTTAACAGCAACAAGACCAGACATACAGTTCGCCGTGGGACTTTGCGCGCGTTTTCAGTCTTCACCACGCGCGTCTCACCGGCAGGCTGTCAAGCGCATTTTCAGGTATCTCACCTATGCGCCTGATCTTGGTCTTTATTATTCAGCATCATCGTCTCTTGATTTATCTGGCTTTTCGGACGCTGATTTTGGTGGGTGCCGGTTGGATCGCAAGTCGACTTCCGGTACTTGCCAGTTTCTTGGTTCTTCCCTTGTATCTTGGTCTTCTCGAAAGCAATCTGGAGTTGCTCTTTCGACCACAGAGGCTGAGTATGTAGCTGCTGCTAGCTGCTGCTCACAGATGGTTTGGATGATTTCCACTCTTCGAGACTTTGGGTTGCTCTTTCCTACCAGGGTTCCATTGTTTTGCGACAGCACGAGTGCTATTAGTGTAGGGAAAAACCCATGTCTCCATTCAAAAACCAAACATATCGATGTGCGCTTTCACTTCTTGCGGGATCAATATGAGAAAGGTGTCATTGACCTTATTCATGTTGATACCCATCATCAGTTGGCTGACATTTTTACCAAACCCCTAGATCAGTCTACATTTGAGCGTTTACGAGGGGATTTGGGTGTTGTGTATCCTTTCTAGGATATTTTGCGTCAGTTTTCTTTCTTTTTTACTCTTTTCTTGAGTCTTTTTGTGTGTGTTCATATCATACATATTCACATATCACACTTTAGAGATGCTTCTGTTATATGATTGAACTGCTTTACTTATTCTAGCTGGTATATGCTTTTGATTACTTGTCAATGATCATGCTTTGTTTCAGTTCGCTTGACATGTTTGATATCTGTCATATGCATGGCTTTTACGCTTTCAACTTGAAAAATGATCACCATTGCTTCTGGTAACTAGCATGTGTAGGCTGAATGCTTTTGCTATTTGTTACATGCCTTGTAGCTAGTTCATCACATAGATGCAGATATGCAACTTGGACATCTTTATGCTTTAACATGGAAAATGTGCTATAAAAATGATAAAAATCAAAAATGAATGAAAAATTCCATGCCTTTTTGTGTTTAAGATTGAAAAGATCCAAGTGGGTTTGCTTTGTCGCACTATATTGTTCTGGATTGCTTACCATAGCACTTTGGTATGAACTAGGACAGTGTAGTGTATGCCGAGACCAATGTCTTAAGCTTCTGATGGCTCAGTTCTGGCCTAGGCTTGACTTGGTCGGTTAGCATAAGGTTTGACATGCAAATAACCCTTGGCACAAATAACAAAGGAAAATGAAAAAGCCTGAATTTTAAAAGGATAACAAGTTTGCTGAAGCACTTTGTTTTGAACAAATGCTTATCTTGGTAGACATCAGTTAGCTTCTGCATCTCATGCTTTGCCTTGCTTGTTTACTAGAGAATGTGGTGATGCTTTTATTTGCAAAAACTTGACAAATGCGTGCTAAATGACTTTCTTTAGATATCATCTCTTGCACTGATCATGTCATGTGTCTTAGACAGTATCTCTTTTGCTATACCTGTTAGATACTGTATTTGCAGTCAATCATATCTAAGAAGCGTGCTTTCTACACTCCACCTGCACCCCAGTTGCATTCACTGCATATTTTGAGGGGGAGTTGCATTTCAGGGGGAGTCTGTGTCTCTTTTTGAGTGCTTGATGAGTTCACTTGTCAACAAGGGGGAGAGAAAATTGGGATCAGAGTTTAAGGGGGAGTTCTTACTCTGTTCATATCCTTGTTGTTCTGCAATCGCACTCATTTTGAGCTTTTGTGTTTTGGTTAACCATAATGACCGTTTCTTGCTTTTGTTTGGCTTTTGGTCATTAAGGTTAAACTTTTACCTTATTTTTCTTCTTCTTTGTTCTCTTGTGTTTTGTTTTCGTGTTTCCACATTTGTTCGCAGGTGCTGAAGAGCGGAGAATTGAGGAGTGTTGACAATGCTCTCATCAAGGGGGAGATTGAGGAGCCATGCTGAATAGCGTGGGCCTCATGGCTCTAGAAGTGATGAGTCATTGTCAACGATAGTCAACAAGGACTGAAGAGAAGAAGAAGATCTGCTGTTTCATGGGCCGCGTGTGACTCAGGTACACGGGCAGCGAGCGACTGTCGGGCAGAGGAGGCTGCGAAGTCGGGCTGGCCCAATCCGGGTGCATGGGCCAGGAGCAGTAGAAGACCCACTAGGCTGTTGACCAGGACTGACTCAGGTACACGGGCGGTGAGCGATTGCCGGGCTGAGAGAGCTGCGGGGTCGGGCCGGCCCAATCCGGGTACCTGGTGCAAAGCTGGTGGAGGCTTTGTCAGTTTCAGCGTAAAACTGACAACCGTTGATTCTGTATCCGACTGTCCAGAAGAATAGCTTCAGGATATGTCATTTGTTACTCTAGGCCCACAGTCAGTCAGTTGTGTCTGTAAAAATACCTAAGGGCAGTAGAGTCTTTTTCTGTATTTTTGAGTCTGTAAAAACCCTAAGGGGCTGGTAGAATATTCCTAGTGTTGGGCTGCCTATAAATAGCACCCCAATCCCTAGGGTTTGGACCACCCTTTTGCTGAAATTGAATACCACTCTTTTGGGTCATTTTGCCTCTCACGTTTTCTCTCTCCTCTCCTCTTCCTTGCTTGCGCCGCCAGGGAGTCCTCCCACTGTGTTTCTTGCCTTGCTTTTAATGTTGCAGTAAATGCTCTACTCCTGTGTGTGCTGCATCTGTAAGGTTTTTAATGACTCGATTTCACCTTCAGAGCAAGTTTCTCTGTGATTTTTGAGCCCTTGTAGGCTTCGGCTGATGTGAAGAAGCTTCTGTTCTTCACAGCAGAGTACTAGTTCTTGCATTTTGCAAGTAGTACTCCACTGTAACTACAGTACTCCTGCGCCAGTTTTTTACTTTTACTGCTTCACTTTTCGATCGGGTTGAGAGGACTAAAATCGCTTTTCTGACTGTCTCTGCGAAGTCATCCTTCTCTGTTCGAAGCCCCTCAGCTCCGTGAGGCAGGCTTCGATCCGACCATACTCGAAGGCTTCGTTTCAATCTTCGAACTTTGTTTTGTATTCTGTGCTGCTATGCTTCGAAGCATTTTTCTGATCGACAGCATTACATACTTCGAACAATAGCGCGAAGGGGCTTCGGCCCTATCTGTTCGAAGTCCATACTTCGACACGTTTCAAGGTTGGGTTCGAAGCTTGTGGCTCCGCTAGGCCTCGCACTGATTTCTGTGTAGCGTGTCACCCTTCGCCTCTCTTTTCGGAGCTTGCTTTTTCGAAGGTAGAGCATTGGCTTCGGACTTGGTTCTCTGTCGCGTGACAGGCTTCGCTTCTTTGTGCGAAGGTTGTCTGTTTGTGTGTTGTGTTCGAAGCTTTTGGTTCGGAGTTGTGTTCGAAGGTTTGTCTTCGAAGTGCACTTCGAAGCAGGCTCTGTCTCTGCCACTTTGCTCCGAAGCTCGTGGTTCGAAGCTGTGTTCGAAGCCTTGTCTTCGAAGTACATACTTCGAACCAGGCTCCGACTTTGTGTTACTTCGCTCCGAAGTACTCTTCGCTTCTTACCACTTCGCACTAGCCTAGACAGTGACACCTTCGGCACTTCGGACAGACTCCGTCATCAACCTCCGAAGCAGACCTCGACGTGCGAAGGGGGCTTCGCCTAGTTCCGAACAGGAGACAACCTTGGACAGTAACTTCTCTTTTCACTTTATACATACTTAGATCATTTCATTGAGAAGTTTAGGCCTGTTATAACTTGTACATCTGCCTAGATTGCACTACGTTAGACTTACACTGTTTTATCATCAGATGCTTCTAGGTTAGAAACCTTTAGACTTAGGCCTTCTGTTTATTTTCTGCTGCGTAGTATTTTTGAGGTGCGTTGGGTATTGGGAACAGGCCATTGATTCGAAAGAATTTTTAAGGCGCCCATTCACCCCCCCTCTGGTCGCTACTTTCGGTCCTACAGGGTGCCCTGATTGTGATGTGTACAGAGCCCACGGGGTCCCTGCCCAATTATACGGCGGAGGCATCGGTGGCTCTAGTGGCTTCACCCACTATGAGTCGAACCCACTACCCGGAGAGGGGTTCAGCTAGGTCGTCGGTACCACAGACCATATCAGCGAAGGGTCCTGCTAGGCCAGAGGTATGTTTGGCCATTGTGGGCCGAAGCCTCCTGCCAGAGGGTTCGTCCAGAGCAGAGCTAGGTTCGGCCATCGGGGTCCGAACTCATTCTGCGTAGGATAATCTTCAAAAGGGTGGTCAGTGCAAGTGCATTTGTTGAAGATACACACGTCCAGAGCGGAACTACTTCGAGCTATTATCCAATTTGGAGGCTTGAGATAGTCCATTCACTAATGGACAAACATCATAGAGCATGCCATTTGAAAAATATTGAACAACACTTGTTTTTTATTACGAATTCAAAACCATCTTCTTCTAAACATGAAGAAGAGATAATGTTTCTACCTAAGGCGATAATGAAATAACAATTATTCAACTCTAAAACTAGTCATGAAGGTAGTGACAATGAATAAACGTCGATGGCTAATGCTGCAACTTTTGCACCATTCCCAACACAGACATCTTGCTCACCACTAGCACACTTTATTACTCTACTCAACCCCTGCAATGATTTGTAAGTATGAATCATCGAACCGGTAATAAATACCCATGAATCATTTGGACGAGTAGCAAGATTAATTTCAATAATATTAATACCTAATGCAGAAGTCATAATTCCCTTCTTGTTCTTCTATTCTTCCAGATACACCTTGCAATTGCACTTCCAATGTCTGGGCTTGTGGCAGTGGTGGCACACATCAGAGTTAGCACAACCCAACTTGAACTTTCAAGTCGGTTTAGACTTCGCACTAGAGATTGAATCTGTAGTCTTAGCCTTGCCCTTCTTCTTTCTCTTTTTGCTCTCCTTCTGAACCATCATCACATGATTTGAAGATTTCCTAATACTCTCCTCAAAAGTCTTGAGCATCCCATGCAACTCAGCTAGTGTCTTCTCCAGTCCAACTATGTTGCAATTCATGATGAACGTCTCAAATCTCAGTGGAAGAAACTGGAGAATAACATCAATAGCTAAGTATTGATCCAGTAGAGAACCCAGTCTCTCTAGAGTCTCAATGTAACCAATCATCCTAATCACATTAGGACTCACTGGACTCCCTTCAGCCAGCCTACTCCCAAACAAGGCTTTAGACACATTGTATCTCTCAGCCCTTGCCTAGTTATGAAACATGCCCTTGAGACCAACGATCATATCATAAGATCACATTACTCATATTGTTTCTAAAACTCAGAGGACATGCATGCAAGCATCAAGCAGCTAGCATCCACGGAATCACTAGCATGCTTCTCATAAGCACGCTTGTCTGCTGCAGAAGCATCCTCTCCTGGCTCATCGGGGTGAGGTTCCTCTAGAACATAATATGTTTTCTCTTGCCTAATAACAATTCTCAAGTTTCGGTACCAATCCATAAAATTTGTTCCAAACAATTTCTCTCGTTCAAGAATAAATCACAAATTAAAAACTAGAGTGATCTTAACAATAGTAGTAGGTGCCATGATATACAAAAGATTAAATGCAAGGTTCAACACTTTGCTATATTTATCTTCTATCCAATAAAAGATGTTCCACTATTTTAAAACAGTCACATTCCCTCTAATGACTAATAGTGGCGCAAGATCCATATTCATTCTAACTCCTAGTGAGCTTTGGCATCATTACAAGAAGCTAGGTGATATAGGTAAGCAACGCTTTGCTAATCACATCATATGTGACTCTTGTCGTTGGAGAAGCATCCAATGCTCTACGCCAATTCTATGCCCTAAGGCCCAAAACCGTTTTGATAGCCTCATTAAGCAAACCAATACTATGCGTGTGGAAGTCCGACTTCCACCCAAACTGGTCCAGATAAAAGATAGCACCCTACTTTGGAAAACCCACTATCGATGATCGAGATCCTTGGTAGGTGTAGCTATTGGAAAGAGCATTGATACTTAATTTTCTGAGGAAAAACTATTCTAGTAAGGTTATGTACCTAGAACGCACGAAATATGCAAGAATAGTATAACAAGAACATAAGAAAGCATCACAGGCAATCATATTAACTGTGACATAGCATGGCCCTCTTCACATGGCGATCTCCATCTCCATGGATCCCATCATTGAGTGTGTCCTTCCAGCCACCAAGAATTGTACTAGTCTATCACTATAGTACCTATACTAGTTACATGTGCTGAAGCAACAATTCTCGACTCACAAGTCACAAATGTACACCAGCCTTGGTTGTAAATATTAATGACACGTAGGCCATATTTAATTTATATTCATTGCATGCATCTAATACATCACATTTATCAAGGCCATGCCAGTCACATCATTCTCTACAAAACAAAGTTAGGCGAAAAATATAAAAGTGACTGAAGTAGATTAGAATTTCTGGTTCCAAATAAGAACTTATGACGACAATATTGCTCTCTGTATCGATTAAAAAATTGCTCTCTATATTGAATCATATTCAATATCAGAACTTGTGATCTATCATCGGAACTTCCAATTTTCTATGGACAGAAAATGGATCTAATCTGTTTTTCCACCATGTATCTCCATACATG
This sequence comes from Zizania palustris, assembly GCA_019279435.1. NCBI lineage: Eukaryota > Viridiplantae > Streptophyta > Magnoliopsida > Poales > Poaceae > Zizania > Zizania palustris. The sequence continues at coordinate 26,830,710 of JAAALK010000290.1, forward strand.
AGGGATCTAGATCAAACACTACACATGTAGGATCTGATACCACACTTGGGGAATGGGGAAGCTACGCTAGCCAGCAATTTCAAAATTTTCGCCCCAAGCACAAGAACCATGCATGTAATTGTGTGTCAGGGAAGAAGATGTCAGGGAAGTGTGTCCTCAATGATCCTCATCTCTGTCTGGCCGTTCCTCGATGATCCAATCGACGAAGACGATGTAATTGTTCACGTGAAGAAGTCCACGAGCGTCGCTATTGGAGCAATGCCTCCACGATATCCACACGTCTAGGGATGGGATCTTTCCCACGTCGGCGTGCTAGCACCACTCGTGAGAAACGGGAGATTCCTCAATCTCAACTTTTGAGATCAAGAAAGGGAGGAGAGGAGTTCTTGGTGGCTAGGTCCAAATTATCAATTGCTTGGACTCCAAGACCTCCTCCTCTCTTTATATAGATGTGAGAGCCCCTAGTCTCCAACAATTCGAAACCAACAAGTTAGTTTCAACCGATTCGAGACCCAACAAATCCAATCTATTATGACTGCATCAGAACTTCCAATCCAATATCATAACTTCCAATAAGGGATCTGATACCACACAAAAAGAAGGCGAAGACTTTTTTGATACTTCTTCACTTGTCGCTAGACTGACCACTATTAGAGCATTATTTTCTCTGGCTGCCTCAAATGGTCTTATTGTTCATCAAATGGACGTAAAGATAACTTTTCAAAATGTAGTGTTATATGAGGAGATCTACATAAATCGGCCTGATGAATTTGTAGTGAAGTATCAAGAGAGCAAGGTGTGTAAATTATTAAAGTCCTTGTATGACCTAAAACAAGCACCTAAGAAGTGGCATGATAAGTACGACATAGCTGATAGATGTTTATACTACTAACATGGTGGGGACGAAGGAGTTATATTATGTTTGTATGTCGATGACATACTAATCTTTGGCACAAACATTGATGTGATCAATGAAATCAAGTTTTTTTCTATCAAAGAGTTTAATATGAAAGATCTAGGAGAAACTAATGTTATTCTCAACATCAAACTGATTAAGGATGATAATGGGATTACACTTTCGCAATATCGTTATGTGGAGAAGGTCTTGAGCCATTTCAGCTATAAAGACATCAAGTCTTCTCTAACACCTTATAATCCTAGTGTGATACTTTGAAAAATATTCTTAGATAATCGGTTTACTCATGTACCTATCTAGCGCAACGAGACCCGACCTATCATTTGTTGTGAGCAAATTGAGTAGTTTCATGCCCAACTAAGTAGTGGTCACTGCCATGCACTTGAAAGGGTTATGCGCTACCTGGTAGGTACTATGAGTTATGAGACTCACTATTCTAGCACCCCGTCGTGCTTGAGGGATATAATGATTTAAACTAGATATCTAATGCTAATGAGCTTTATGCCATGACTGGGTATGTTTTTACCTTCGAAGTAGTGTAATATCATGGAGGTCTTGCAAATAGACTATTTTGACGAGGTCAACCATGTAAGCAGAACTTACTACATTAGACACAACAACAGTAGATGCAAAATCGCTACGTAAGCTATTGATGGACTTGCTTGTGGTTGAAAAAGCAGTGGAGACTATCTTTATGAACCGTGACAATCAAACTATAACAGTCAATATGAATAGTGTTAAGGATAATGTGAAGTTATCAAAACATGTTAAAAGACAATTGAAGTCTGTTAGGAAGTTGAGAAACTCTGAAGTCATAAGTGTGACTTATATTCAAATAGACAATAACCTAACAGATTCCTTTTAAAAGGGTTATCACGAGATGGGTGTGTGTGACCCATATGAGTTGCCATAGTGGTAACCCAACCTATGTTATTGGAGATCCCATAAATTAGGACTTATGAAAAATAAACTATTGGTTAACTGATGAGAATAATTATTAATTCCTAACCCTATCTAAGTGAAGATGTAATACTCTCACATATTGTAAGGCAGGTTGGCTTTATACCTTAATATATTCGGTTGGCTTTAATTAGCAAGGATGCTATCCTATAGAATAATTTTGAAAGAATACACATATATGAGTCTGACTGTTTAACATTGTAGTTCACAAGACTTGGGTGATTGCTAGTAAGCTCATTATAAGACAAGAGTGTACAACGCATATGCTCCACCCGTGGGTTAGGCTACTAGTAGCCAGATACTAGTTATGATTTTGAGTGAAACTTGTTCGCACAAAACTTGCAATTCAAGGCATAGTCCATTGTTCAAGTCGTGGATGAGTGTAGCTTGAAAATCTAGGCAATGGTTCAACTTAACAGTCCCCCACCGAAATGCTAGTATATCAAATAGTAGTGAGAAACAAGCAAATATCTAAATGGACATTTCAGATCTAGTGGAGGATTGCTGGAATTTTTGGATAGACCCACATGAATATTAAAGAAATTATAAATAAATCTCAAAGGCTCATTCCATGAAAAGATACACCGCGAAGTCGGGGATCGGGATAAGTGTTATCAATTCCATATCCGAACAAGGGAGTTGGGGGTCAGTGGTCTGCACTACCAGTGCCATACCCGAGCTAGGAACTCGGGGGTTAGGGTCGGCTTACCGATCCTTACCCCATGCCCACCAAAATTCGAATCCATGCCTTATGGGGACATAGTCTCCTTTTGTTGTCCCATTTTTTGGAACTTGACTACTTATATAGGATATGGAAACCAACTCGATTTAGATCGTGATCGCGATATGAGATCAAGATGCTCCCATATAAATACCTATCTATATGACCGATTCAAAATACATAGTGTTGGGGGAAAATAATCCCGACAAGACTTAATGCTCCGAAGGTATATTCCGAAGGATGAGAGGTGCGAAGCCTCAAGCTATCGCCGCCACGCTCTAAGGGGAGGAACTCGAAGCCCTAGGCTAGGTTCGAATCTTGTGCGCAAATTCAGAGTGGGCTTCGCCTCTAAAGCATGCGACCTTCGTATAAGCCCTGTCACTAGAGTATTCCTAGAGCCTCCTACTCTGAAGGAGCGTCACCAAAAGGGACAAGACATTTGCTTTATCTAATGTGTTCATACGACGTTTGTCCTTTTTACCCCTACGAAGCCCCGAGAATAGTGTCCGCTATGGCAGTTGTAACTAGAGGGCAGGATCGTCTTTTACTGTTGTATCCATGACTATAAATACCCCCCTTTTCTACTGTAAGGGGGACATCAGATACTAATACAAACAAAAACACTTCGAGCTGATCAAAGGTTATCATCCCTAGCGGAAGCCTGGATCGGTCCGCAGTTAGTCACCTCGTGCATTTAATCCTTGGAGGTTATTCTAAACTTGTTAGCGTAATCTTTTGCGCCAACACATAGAACCAAGTTAAATCAGAACCAAAAACTAAGCTATGGTTTTTGACTATCTCTTATCTTTGCCGTGCCGCCACTGTAATCTATTCCATCTCGGCCATCGGCGTGCACCGACGAACGGGAGAGCAGGTCTCTGGAACCTTGCTATTTGGGTTGGCAAAATCATCCACAGACCAAATATTAACTGATACACCATATGTTCTCATTTTACAATAGTAACCAGTTCAGCAATAATAAAAATTAATTATGTATTATTATTATTATTGTCGGGGGAATTAATTCTGGTGACACTCATATGATCGTCAAAGATTAATTAGGGACATGGACAACCCTTCAAAGTTCTAAGGCTTCGGTCTACACCGTCGAAGCCCTCGAAGAGCCTTATGGAACAGAGCCTTCGACAATAACACTTTGGAGGTCTCCAAACTAGGCTTATCAATTCCACCACTCAAACTGGTACGTATTAAGTGGTGTACCATTCCGGCCTCAATACGGGTTAATATCAGCCATTCCGATCAATACCGACCGTTACCAACACATACCAGTCAAAATTTTATTTTGATTTTTTTAATATGCGCTACATATTACTTATATTAAGCTATATATTATATTGTATTCCAGCTATACACTACATTTAAAATATCGATGTATTCAAATATATCATATTTAATCATATTAATATATATTTTAATTATATTTATATTATTTTATTAGATCTCAAAACGATACATCGATATCATCTACGTCCAATACCAAAACATTTCGTTCTAAAAGCCAAACCAAAATTATCGCCGGAATAGAATTAATAAGCTTGCTTCGAACCTCTCGGAAGCAAGGTAACATACATGTGCTTTCGACGTAACATATTACCTTGTTCAGATGATTGAACGAAACTAAAAAACTACGTTTGCTTCTAATTTACTATTATAATTTAGGGGGTGTTTGGATCAAGGGACTAAATTTTAGCCAGTGTCACATCGAATATTTGGACATCAATTTGAAAGACTAAACGTGAACTAATTATAAAAATAATTGCAAAATCGGGAAATAATTCATAAGAGGATTTATTAAGTCTAATTAATCAATGATTAGCAAATATTTATTGTATCATCACATTATCAAATTATGACATAATTAAGCTCATTAGATTTGTCTCGCAAATAATCTACCGATTATGAATGAGTTTTGTAAATAGTATATATTTAATGTGACGGGGCCTGAGGACTGAATCTGCAGAGCAGCTTCTAAGGTGCTCCACAAAAAACGTGGAGCGGAATAGTGGATCTATATTTTTCGCGAATTTAAAAATTAAGATTTAAACCAGTTTGAACCGGTTTGGCTAAGCGTTTGTACAGATGAACTATAAAACTTGAAGCAAAATAATCCCAAACAGAACCTTCCTGTTAAAAAACAATGGTAAGTATCCCCAGTCCTGTCCAGATGGCTACTCGATCGGTGACCCCAAGATCTCTGCCCCCGAGCCGGGCGGCCGGGCCCCACCACCCGTACCGGGACGCAATGGCAATGGCCGCCTCCCTATATAACCCGGCCTCTCCTCCCTTTCCCACCTCGCCTCTGCTCTCGTTCGTCCATTCTCTCCGGTAGCGCGGCCATTGATCACCCTTGTCAAAGCTCAGTGCACTTGTTGCGGAGGAAGAGAAGGGCGGTGGCAATGGTGGACGTGGACCGCCGGATGGCTGGTCTGACTCCCGCGGCGCACGCGGCTGGGCTGCGGCGACTGTCCACGCGCGCGGCGGCGGGGTCGGCGTCGGCTTCGGCTTCGCCGAGACATGGGCTTCACTCGTTCAACGCGCTGGCGGCGGCGGTGCTCGCGCATCTGAGGGCCTCAGGGGTGGCCGTGATGCCTGGGCTCTCCGACGCGGAGCTGGCGCGTGCTGAGGCGGAGATGGGGTTCGCGTTCCCGCCTGACTTGAGGGCGGTGCTTGTCATGGGGCTCCCGTCCGGGCCTGGTTTCCCCGACTGGCGGACGCGCGCGGGGATCCGGTCGGCGTTCGACCTGCCCATCGCGGCTGCGTCGCTGCAGATCGCGCGGGGCGCGCTGTGGCCGCGGTGCTGGGGGCCGAGGCCGGCCGACCCGGAAAGGGCCCTCCTTCTCGCGCGATCCGCCATCCGCCGTGCGCCGCTGCTCGTGCCACTCTTCGACCGGTGCTTCCTGCCATGCCGCCCTTGCCTCGCTGGGAACCCCATCTTCTTTGTCACCGACGACCGGGTGCTCTGCTGTGGACTCGACATCCTCCACTTCTTCACGCGTGACAACTCTTTCCAGACGCTGGACCTCCGCCTCCCCTCGTTGGCCGCGCCATCCTCCTGCGAGGCGACGCCGTGCATGCGACGCAGCCTCGATGCGGCCTGCGGGAGGAAAGCCCCGCGCTGGATCGAGTTCTGGAGCGACGCTGCGTCCGACAGGCGCCGCCGCGACTCGTCCTCCTCGGAGGCATCGACCGCGTCCTCCTCGTCCGGGTGCTCGTCGCCGCCGGCAAGGAGGTCAAGGACTCCACACTGGGTCGACACTTACCTGGACAAGCTTGGCTCCATGCTAAAGAAAGGCGGGTGGAGGGACACGGAGGTGAATGAGATGGTCGAGGTGGCGGCTTCTGGTCTCTTCGACGGCGAGGAGACGCCGGCGGTGGACGCTGACGCGGTGCTCGACGCCCTCCTGCTCAAGGCCGACAGGTGCTCCGACTCGCTCCGCCGGGCCGGCTGGAGCTCCGAGGACGTATCCGACGCGCTGGGGCTCGACCTCCGGCGGTGCAAGGAGCGGCCGCGGCTGGCTTTACAGATACCACCGGAGATCGCCGTCAAGGTCGAGCGGCTCGCAAAGTCGGTAGCTAGGCGGTGACCCCATCGCCGCCGGAGCCTCCGGTGGCTGGCACCAGTAGTAGCATGCCATTTTTCCCTTAGAAAAAAATTACTTTATTTTTTCTCAACTTTTTCACCATACGAGAAAAGAATACATGTACGTTTAATTAAGTGAATAAAAATTAACCCGTGATCACTGCTTACCGAGATGTAATTTAGTGCTCCGAAGTGACCATGTGAAAGTGAGTAACGTTTACATTGACGGCGCGAGCGCACACCGTTTCTTTTCTTTTCTTTTTTACTTTGAGGCTGTGAATAGTTTTCCTTTTTGAATCTTTTGTTAGGGAAGGGTACTTTTTGTCGAATCTTTGGGGGTCAAGACGGATGGCAGTGTCTGCTGCTAATGTACTGATCCACCCAGCCCCATTTCCACTAGGAAAACGGATCCCATCATCCCATGTAGCTACCGTACTAATTGAATGCAACGGATCTTACGGAACTCTCAGTGCAATATCTCTAGCTAGGGTGTGGTATCTCTATCTTGCTGAGAAATGGTAATACTAACCGACAAATTGGCAGTAAAAAGTAATTTTCACCCGTTTATACTTTTTACTCTCCAGCGAAAAGTTACAGTGCTAGTACTTACTCCGTAGACACCTAGACGGTGAGACATGAGTCATGAGTGGTTTGAGTTGGTTGAGTCGGGTCATGCTCATGCATGCATTCGTTGCGCTTTTGGTTGGTGTGTGTGTGTGCAGTTTACGGTGTGATAACTGTTCACCCAGTTGCATCTCAGCTTTTCTTGTGTCTCACTCTCTCTCGCCTTTGGTGTGTCCTCCGAAAAGAACAGCCTTGTTCCGTAGCCGCTGCTGATGGAGCAGGTGCTGCGGCGCACACGCGCGCGGTGGGGGGTGGGGGCTCGGCTAGCTTTGCCTCGGGAGCCGAGTGCCCGTGTCGCACGCTGCATGCTGCGGGTTGCTGCTGTCGCTGCCGCGCGCGCTGTGCACGCGCAGGCGGCGGGCGCGGCAAGAGCAAGCGAACAAGGCTGGGCGGAGCGGAGCGGCGCGGCGCGTTCTCACTGCTCTGGCCTCGCGCCGCGCCGCGCGCTGGGTGGGCTGCAGCTTTGGGGGTCGCGCCGGGCGCCGGGCGCGTAGCTCGCCTCCTTGGCGATTTCATCAATGCCGCGGCGTGCGCTCCGTGCAGGGGAGGCCATCACGTACGTAAAAGCGGAGACGTGGCATGTGGCTGAACAGCGACGCGTGAGCGGTGCACGCCCGTGTGCCCGACGGCTGGCCGCCCTGTGGTCCTGTGCCGCTGCCCGGCCGCCATGCCATCTCGACCGTTTGGGTTCGATTTGAAATTCGTGAGCACACAAGTTAGTACAATACAGTGTCATACTTGTGTCTTCCCCAAAGCTGTGTCAGCAGATTTAATGGAACCAGTGGAGGGTGATGCACCGATGCTGGTTATTTTTCTGTACTTTCTGTGCACGTTGGTCGGGGTTCGGGGGTCTCGTACTTGAGAAATGGGCTTTTTAACAATTTGAAGGGGTGGGGTTATTGGAGGTGAAAACTCAGATTTCACTAAAAATCTCTACTCTCTCCCCATGGCTATTTTGCTATAGAAAATCTCTACTTCACCTCATATTGCATTGAATTAGGCATTTTATTATTACTTACAGTATATTTTTTTTTGAGGAATAGACGCAGCCGAAGCCACATCCCGCTTTGATTGAAAGCAAAAAAACAGTCACCAGTTTTGCTGGGATTACCAGTTTACACGATAAGCATCCGAAAATAGCACCCCATCGGAATAACAAGGCTACAAAAGAAGATAAAAGAGACGTCGCAAACAGTCGTTTTTTGAAACCAACCCCTGACGAGGATCAATCCCAACGATAAGAGGAACAGAAACAAGCCAACAAACAGCCTACACAGACCTCACACCAACCAACTCAGTCCACACTCAACTTCACCCTACTGACGACGCGCTTGCCGGCACGGCATTTGCTAATACTTGGATTTGAGCACGGAGCAAGTCCCGGCATCTTGACATTCCCTCCAATTTCTTGATCGACGTCAGCTTCGTCCACTGATCCAAAAAACATGTCACCCGGTAAGGAACAGTAAGCACATTGCTTGAAATCACACCATTAAACACATAATCATTTCTGTTAATCCATAAAGCCCAAAACACCGCTGCATAAACACCCAACAGATTGATTTTTTGCCGACTCGACAAACCACGCCCCAGAACCGTAAAAATATCTGAAATACCCTCCGGACAACGTAACCAATCGAAAGAATCCCTCACCACACACCACATGAATTTGGACAGGGGACACCGAAACAAGAGATGATCAACCGACTTAATCTGATGACACAATTTGCAATGAGGATCCCCAGCCCACATCTTCCTACCAAGCTGCTCACCGACCTGGATCCTCCCACGCAGGGCCAACCACAAGAAACATCTAACCTTAAGGGGGGCCACACACTTCCAAACAAGTTTTGAAACATCGTCCCCAACCCCATGAAAGGAAAACCAATTATACATAGACTTCACAGAGTAGCCTCTTTTATCAAGCGCCCACTGAATAGAGTCCGAACCGCCTCGAAAGGAAACAGAGCAGCAAATCTCATACAAATTATCCCACAAGCTGTTCTCTGACTGAGTCAGAGATCTCCTAAAACCAACGTCCCAATCGTTATTACGAGCGTCAAAAACCAACAAACCAGGGTCAGAGCAAATATCAAAGAGAGGAGCAAAGCTGACCCTAAAGGGGACATCCCCCACCCAAACGTCTTCCCAGAACCTTACCCTCCTGCCATCTCCAACCAAGAAAACGCAGTGTTTTTGGTACCACATACAAAATTTCATGAGACTATTCCAGAAAAAAGACCCTTTTTTAAATCTCTCACCGAAATAGCTTCCACCAGAATCGTATTTTCTTCTAAGCAACTCGAAACAAACCCCATCTTCCCCCCCTAACAAACGAAGGAACCATTTAGCTAAGAGAGCAATATTCATGATTTTGGTATCTGTAAAGCCCAAACCCCCAAATTTTCTGGGCAAACACATCAACCCCCAATTGACCATGTGATATTTCTTCCTGTCTCCCAGACCAGTCCAATAAAACCTGCTCCTCATCCGGTCAAACTGCTTGTGAACAGAGTCTGGCAGAAGGAACACCCCCATAGCATAAGAAGGAATACTACTGAGACAAGAATTGATGAGCACCATCCTGCCCCCATGAGACAAATGACCACACTTCCAAGAAGACAAACGGTTCTCTACTTTTTGAACAATACCTCCAAAATCCGCTCGGGAGGGTTTAGAAACACTAATCGGCAAGCCTAAATAAGTAATGGGAAAAGAACCCAGAACACAGTTGAGCCCATCAGCCGCCCATTGAGCTTCTTCATCGGACACCCCCACAGCAAACAGTTGGCTCTTATGATAATTCACTTTCAACCCCGACAAACTTTCGAAACAATAGAGAAGAAACTTGATCGCAATCAAGTTTTGTTTTGAAAAATTTAACATGATAACAGTATCATCAGCGTATTGGAGATGTGTGATCCCCCCTTGCACCAGTTGAGGCACCACACCACTCAGAAGGCCATTGGATTTTGCACGGACAAGCATTTCCGATAGAGCATCCGCGACCAGATTAAACAGTAAAGGAGACAAAGGATCCCCCTACCGCACCCCCCTGTAAGTCCGAAAAAACCCCCCACGTCGACCATTAATATTAATAGTCACCCTCCCCCCTGAAACAACCTCGCGGACCCACTTGATCCATTTGGCGTGAAAACCCTTCCTAACTAAAACCTCCCCCAAGAAATCCCAATTCACTCGGTCATAAGCTTTTTCAAAATCCAGCTTAATCACCACACTCCTTTGTTTGGAACAATGGATCGAATGCAGGACCTCGTGGAGAGTCACCACCCCATCCAAAATATTACGGCCAGGAATGAAAGCCGACTGACACGGATCAATAACTTTACCAGCCACCGGTGTGAGTCTCAGGGTCAGGACTCTGGTGATGATCTTAAAACACACATTAAGCAGGCATATTGGTCTGAATTGCTTAATAGAGCAAGCGTCTTTAATTTTGGGAAGCAAAATAATCTCCCCGTAGTTGATTCTCCCAATGTCCAATTTGTCTTGGTAAAGGTCATCTAGCATTTCTTTTATCAGAACCCTAAAATGCCCCCAAAAAGCTCTATAAAAACTAACCGAGAACCCATCCGGGCCCGGGGCGGTGTTAATTTTCATTCCTTTAAAAGCTTCATCCAATTCCTCAATGGTAAAAGAACGAGTCAGAGATGTATTATCGACATCCGACACCCTCCCACGGGTGACCCACATATCTTCCGCTAGCCGTAAAGCCCCCCTCTGTTCCGAACCAAATAACTGCTTGTAGTAGCCATAAATGTGTTCGTGTAACCCCTCCTCGTCCTGGATGATCCCCTCTTCAGATTCCAAGAACACTATGGCAGATTTTTTTTTCGACAGGTAGCCACCTTATGGAAGTAGCCCGTGTTCGCATCCCCTTGAGTCAGCCACTGTGGCCACTCCTCCTGTGCCAGTAAATGCCTCTCTGCGGTAAATATCAGCCAAACGGTGGTCGCAGTTATATCTCCTCTCCCACTCAGCATCAGTCAATCCCACAGTGTCAGCTTTATACTCTAACATATTGATTTCCTCCAGACAGATCTTCTTGTCGAACTCCTCAGCCCTTCTAATGTTGTTACCCCACCCCCTCATTTTTTCCTCAGTTCATTCCCCTGCTTCCTCCAAAAGTCCAAAATACCAGAACACCCCCTACTCGGCAACTGTTTGACAAGCCAGGATTTGAACCCCTCGATCTCCAACCAGCTGTTGTCAAAGCGAAAGGATACACTCCTGTGAACAATTTTCTTATCAAGATCAACCACCAAAGGACTATGATCAGAAATCACACCCGGAAGGGCCACCACAGACGCTAAAGGAAACAGAACAGCCCACGAGTTTGACATCAGGACCCTATCAAGCACTTCCCTAGTAGGGTTGACCTGTTTATTCGACCAGGTAAAATTGCATCCCGTTTTCACCATCTCCTCTAACTCCATGGAAACAATAAAAGCATTGAACTCATGCACCCATCTCCACTGAATCACCCCCTTGGATTTCTCATCAGCCGATCGGATCATATTGAAATCCATTACTTACAGTATATAAATCGGTTTATGTAACCTTTCTGTGGTCTTATATATAATGTTTCTATATAAATAATGAAATATGACAGTGATATTACTTACGTACAGTAGATACATTAGACATTTAACCTAAGTTGATTTGAATGATTTCTTTATCTTAATTATTGACAAGACCATGAACTATCTATTAGTTTAACATGTTTATTTTTAAGCTGTTATACTCATTAAAAAATATTAACCTGACTCCATCACCATGTCTATTGGGGGATAATGATCTCATCCTACTTATAATCAAATGTTTTAACCAACAGTGTACTTCGTTGGTGTTGACGTAATTCAAAAATACACAACATGTTTAAGTGTTTAAGAACCTTAAAGGGTTCAAAAAATATCTGAGGTCTCCAAATAGAAGTTGTATTGATCAGTGCTTCGATTGTTCGATCCCCTTTAGTTTGTAAAGGGTGAGTATTTATAGACAAGATTATAACAGGGTAATACGAAGTTACCCTCTATATTAAATCGACTATTACAGTGTATACAATGATCTTCGTATATATAGTTTAGTAATAGCTCATGTAAACATGCCTAAAGTTATACTACGTCAGAGGGTATTGAGAGCTCGTAGTTTAGACAACACCTCCGGGTGGTTTTATAGCTCTGAAGCCTCCTTATCCCAGAGGGAGCTTCGACTCAAAAGGCTTCGTGCCACCACCTCATTTAATACTACGCATAAGTCAAGAGCGAAGTGCAAATCTTCAACTTCATAGGGGGCTTCACCAAAATTTGTTAGAATAAAGATATTTGTCCCCAACAGAAACCCCTCGCATGTGTCCCGAAGGGGTAGAATGTGTCTTGATGAACAATAACTTCAAGCAACCCCTTGTGAATACTCGGCCTTCACAGCCTGGTCTGAGATCATCCATACATCAAGCATTTAATGAGCTAAAGATCCCAGTGAGACGTCCTCGAAACTTTAAACGACGTTGAATGCGGACAAAAAGATTGAAAAAATGTCGCTTGGTTAAAGCACACAAACCTATTTTACTCTAGCCCTACTGATCATAGACTTTGGACGGTGCCCGTGGGGTGGTAACAAATGGCTTTGGGGCACGCGTTGGTCGCTTCTAACCCAGCCAAGGGTTCATTATGCCTTCAAGCAATTCACACTCTTGTTCTAGCCTTTCTCCTAAAGCTCTTGTTTTTAGCACTCGGAGCCCCCAGCTCTCGAAGCCCCTTTTTCTCCTTCGCCAAGTAGCACGTTAGCTCCGCAACAATGCCAAAGAAGCCTTTAGCATCCAAGAGGCTCCCTATTATCAGAGGGGTCGCCTCCGTGCAGGTCCAAGTGATAGCTACAACAGTGGCAACCTCAGAGGTGGCCTCGAAGCACTTTGGGCCGCATGACCTTCGGGCTGCAACAGATAAGTTCGAACAAACCTTGGAATTGAAGAGGACTAAGTCAACACCAGAGTCCACCACTAATGCCTATGAGGGATGTGTCTTGGACTCTATCAACAACATGAAGTAGTCCATGCACTAAATAGTGACGAAGTCATGGTCTTCGAAGCGGGACTTGGGATTCCAGCGGCAAGGCTGCTAGGCAAAGTGATATAGGTGTACAACCTCCAACTCCCCCAATTATCCACGAACGCGATGGCCCGCCTTTCCTTATTTGAGTAGGCCATGAGGGTCAAGGGTGCGAGGGTCGTGTGGACATCTTCATGGCTTTGCACGATGCAACATACCAACCGAAGAGGCTAACCTATGATGATGGGGTAATTAGGATCCTAGCATTCAGGAGTGTCAACATCCAGCTCCACCAGAAGTTCAACAATTTCTTCCATGCGAGGGTCTCGAATGATAGGTGGCACTCGAAGTGGGACCAACATTGGTTTTACATCACTATTGGAGCGTGTTGGACCGAAAACGGTGACCAGAGGGGGGTGAATGGGAGCTTTTAAAATTTCAGACTAAAAAATAGTCTTCTGTTTTAATTATGTCTTCTACGGAATAGGCTTCGAACACACCCTTCGATGTTCTGGTTCGGAGGTATTTTACAGCTCCGAAATCAGGCTTCGCAAGGAGTAAAAGTTCGAAGCCGAGAAAACTTCGCTCCACCCACAACCCCGAAGATTCAGCTCCGCTAAGTCAGTGCAGGTTCCGCACCCTGGGTGCCTTCGAGCAGACTTTGCACTTCACCCTTCGCAAGAGCAGACTTCCCGCTGAGGACTTTGACGAAACACTCAGCGCTAGCAACTGGTACTAGGCTTCGTACTTCGAAGGACTAAATGCACACCAAACACACTTCGCTGAGGACTTCGACTAGGGAAGAAAACGGGCTTCGAGTTAAGCCAAGAGCAGTGCTTCGCTAGTAATCAGAGAGGTCTTGCCTCCAGTTTACATAGAGCGAACAGACACTGAAAAACACACACTTCACACGAACAGACTTCTCACACACTTCTCCAGAAGAGATCCAGTGCACAAACTCAACCTAGAATAGAAGAGACACCTCGGGTGCGCCCTCAATGTTCCTCATTTCCGAGAGCAGATGTAAGATGGTCATTACGTCCCTCGGGCTTGAACTTTCCAGTCTTCTCCAACTCAGTGATTTCCTTCGCTTTCTGAAATACTTCACTAGCCTGTGAGTCAGAGAGGATATATTGGCCCTCGGGTGTTTTTTTAGCTCGACCTAGGAGCCATCTCTTAGTGCGCTGATCAGCACCTAAAAACTATTCAGGTAACCCAGCCGCACGGTCCTCCTCTTCCTTTCTACTCCACTCATCCTCCTTGGCCTTATATCCACCTGGGCCAAGTTTATGTGGGAACTTATTCTTCTTATTAAGTTCTTTGAACATGATGCTCTCTTGTTTGGCTTCTTTCGAGCAATGCTGCATTTTGAATTCGTTCCATTCATTTGGCATGATAAAGTCGTAGTCGTTGAGCGGAGACTCTCCTTTCTAAAGGTATTGTGTGTTCAATTTAGTCCTGAATGTATGAAGAGATTTCCCGATAGTCTTCAATGTGACAGCTTTAGCGTCTTCTAAGTGATCTTCCGGGAATTTATAATGCGCTTTTATATGCTGCCACAATTCGTTCTTTTTATCTTTAGGAACACTCTTCCAGTTTTTCCAAACTATCTTACATCGCTCCCTGGCGAGACATCCACAGTCATTGCACCACTTAGCTATGATTTCTTTTGGCTTCTTTGGAGCCCCATCAACATACACTTATTCAACCTCGTAGATAGCTGTATGCAGCTTGTTCTTCTCCCATTTTCCTCTCCTAATCGCGTTGGCAGAGGATGTAGTGGTAGTGGGCACAACAACTGGGACAATAGATGTTCTTTCTTCGACTTGGAATAATCGACGCTTGCTTCCCCGCTTTGGACAATCCTACGACGATAGACAATGTGAGATTCAGGAATGTAATCCTCGGTTAGAACCTGCTCCTGACTTGTTACTAACGCAATAATTACCTCCGCTTGAGCTTCAAGAATGTAATCCTCATCGGTGTCTTCTCTCGTTCGCTTCTTCCTAGGCTCCACTGGATGTTCATTCTCCGGAGAGTGGTATGAAGATTCGCTATCAGAGGATCCTTCAGATGAACCCTCTTTATTTGTTTTTGCAGGAGACTCGTAGATGAGCTCCTCGATGGAACGTCCTTCTTCCACCATAGATGAACTATTCATAGTTAAGAGGCTAATGTATCAGAATTTTGGTTATGCAAAAAAGGTCTGCTGTCATATTTTCATGTACGAAACAATGCAAAAGTTAGATGCACTTGAGGATTAGTATAGTAGCTTCAGAAGTAATAGCAGTAGTAAACTGATCAACAGTGTCAAAGGTGGGAAATGGATGAAAACTTTTCTTAGCTACAACTCTCATGTTGGTTGTGTTATGTATGATTCAGACTAGGCAGTGACCTCATGCATCAGTAGTTAGCTATTACTTCTAAAGCTACTATACTAATACTCAAGTATAGTGCTTGTGTTATGTATGCATCATATAACAACTAGCTAGTTTACTATTAGTTGTTCTCTCTCTAGTACTGTTGTGTTACATTGGATTCTGCACAAAGTTGTTGAGGCCTCAACATATTTTGTGTTGTTTTTCAAATATGTTCATGGCTACCATGAAACCCACGGTCACATCCATTCCCTGCCAGCAGCACAAGAAAGAAGAAGCTATTGAATCAGGGAATGGATGTGTCCCACGGATTTGATGACATACATGATATAACTCATTAACAATTTGCATCATAGGCCTCTAAAATGAATTGCAAAACAGGAAAAAAGGCATAGAATTGGAGTAGAGAAAAAAAGACCTATCCGAGAGTTTTGAATTTAGGTTTCAGAGAACGGGAGCGCAAACGTCATCAGTTTCGGAGAACGGGAGTTTTGAATTTAGGTTTCGTTTGAAAGAAATGGTAATAAATCACAGTAGCAGGCATCAATCTTGGAATCATGTTAGTTTTCATCAGTTCAGTGTCATCACATGATTTCAGGGCATACCATTTTGTCCATTTTAATCTCATGTGACAACTATTTACTTTATTTTATACCTCTCATTTAAATTTGAATCTTCATACAAAAGTTTCAGTTTAGTTGTATTTACTCAGTTTTCACGTTGCAATAGAAAAAATGACAGGCGAACTGGTCTACTTAAGATGCTTATGTTGTAGTATTGCTCATATCATAAATAGTTGTTGCTTTGCAATTCACTATTCATGTTATAATTTGGAGTTGACAGCAATAATAAGCAATTAAAAACAAAAAAACACACAAATAGATGCATACACAGTAGCAAGCAACAACTATTCATATATCTTCCAACTTAATTAAACATACATGCATCACAGTAATTGTGTTTTAATACAGTTCTAAATTTCTAATGCATGTTTTTACATGGCTGGTAAATAAACTAAAGTGATCATTCTTAGTAAATTTAACAAGCATCCACCATCACATCAGAGAAGGGGAACATACCAAACCCTAAGCGGTGAACACGACGGGCTCCGGGGCGGCGATGGGCTCGGGGGCGGCGGCGGGCTCTAGGACGGCGGCGATGGGCTCCGGGGCAGTGACGGGCTCAGGGACAGCGATGGGCTCAGGGACGGCGACGGGCTTCAGGGGCGGCGATGGGCTCCAAGACAGTGGTCGCGTGCTCCGGGGGTGGTGATGGGCTTCGGGGGCGGTGACGACGGGCTCCAGGACACCAACGGGCTCGGGGGCAGCGACGGGCTTCGGGTGCAGTGACAGGCTCCAAAACGGTGGTCGCATGCTCCGGGGGCGGCGACGGGCTTCGGGCATGGCTATAGGCTTCGTGGGCGACAACGACGGGCTCCGGGGGCGGTGGTGATGTGCTCCAAGAAGGCGGCGATGGGCGGAGTTCGGCGGCGCGGGAGTTTAGTTTCCAAATGAAACTAGGTTTTCGGAAGGCGGGAGCAAAAACTTTTATATAGGCGTATTAGTAGTGGCGGGCATGCTGACATCATCCTACCCGCCACTGCTATTTTTCTTAGTAGTGCCGGGCGGTGCGTCACCAGCCCGCCACTACTAATCTGCCTACCGCTGGTGCTCGACTTAGTAGTGGCGGGCCGCTGACGTCACCCGACCGCCACTACTAAAAGGAATAGCAGTGTCGGGCTGGTGACGTCAGCATGCCCGCCACTGATTACACCCGACCACCACTACTAATAGCGGTAAGGATAATATATCTAGCATACACTACCTATAATGTCGAGAAAGTCTTTGTAGCACAGTGGTGCGGGGGGCTCGCTTGGGGCCATGCAGTTCGAGGTTCGAACCTTGCTGTCGACAGGCGGTTTGAGGTTTGAACCTTGCTGCTGGCCCCAAAAAATAAAAATTTTAAGCACTTTTTTATTGATGTTTAAATCTTCGTTTGAACTTGAATTTTTTTTAACAATAAAAATACATCATAACTTATCAAATTTAAAAAATTGGTATTTTTCTGCCCTAGTTTACTGTTTTTTATTTCATTATTCATTATATATTATCCAATCAATTTAAAACCATTATAAAAAATGTATCTTTATATCAACTTATACCAGCATAACTAGCAATTAATTTTAGGCAATTATTATCAGTAGATTGCAGAATAGTAAACTTCGAAAAACCTGAGATATCCTTTTTAAGATCAACCCTTTGTTTTGCCTTCTCTGAAATGGGCACCCCATCACGTTTAATTCTGGCACTCTGACGAAGCGCCATAGTTGGCACCACATTCTTCATTGTTCTGGCAGGGTTCTTCTGTCTCTTCCTGTTCTCAACAAACCCAACCTCTTTCTGGTTAAACAGATGAAAAGCCTAAACTTGCCAATCCTCAACCAGCTCGGCATCATCAAGCAGTCTGAACTACTCTCCCGTGTTCACATCATCAATACCGCTTGACCGATCATCAATATTCGGATCCGGAACATGCTCAACAGGAATAAGGGGGAGCATTCTCTTGAACTGTTTCACTAGGCCCGGACATGCATTAGCAAATGATTCAATTATTCATTATATCACATACTACAACTCACAATTCACACCAAATGAATCAATTATTCATTAGCAAATGAAATTATAAAGTCCAATAGCGGCAAGCTTTTTACATGCTCCATATGGTTCTATGAAAAAATAATAAAAACCCTTGAAGCTACAAACAAGTGAAGTAGTGAACAACTACAAACAAATGTAACTGTTGTGCTAATTCATTTGATCACCGGAATACTTCGCACAACTTAACATTCACATACAAATGCTCAAAATTGCTAAATTTTTCTGCAAACACATGAAGGTTTATCACGCAAGTGGTGTTTAAAGGCACCATAAATAAATCCCATTAACATTGCACATTGATTCGGTTTTTATAGTACATTAAAAAACATTATTGTTATAGTGTATTCTACTAGTAATATTATACTAAATTATATTACCATGCATAAATTAATATAACAATCAGAAATCATTTTAACCCTAAGCTCAGATAAAATAAGACCAAAGGTTAATAATCATTTACTGACTCCGGGGATAGCCTCTGAGGCGATGGACTCCGGGGCGACGTAGACGGGCGGCGAGGATGGGCTCCGGGGGTGGTGCCGACAGGCTCCGAGGATGGCGGTGATGGGCGGAGGGTGGCAGGGATGTGCTCAGGGACGGTGGCGACGGGCGGAGAGGGGCGACGCGGGAGTTTAGGGTTTAGAAATGAAACTAGGTTTTTGGATGGCGGGAGTGAAAAGTATATATAGGTGTATTAGCAGTGGCAGGTATGTTGACGTCATCCTGCCCGCTACTGCTATTTTCTCTTTGTAGTGGCGGGCGATGACGTCACCAGCCTGCCACTACTAATCCGCCTGCCGCTGGTGCTCGACTTAGTAGTGGCGGGCTACTGATGTCACCTGACCGCCACTACTAAAAGAAATAGCCGTGGCGGGCTGGTGACATCTAGCATACACTGCCTACATTGTCGAGAAAGATTTTGTAGCGCAGTGGTGCGGGGGGCTCGCTTGGGGCCATGCGGTTCGAGGTTCGAACCTTGTTGCCGGCAGGCGGTTTGAGGTTTGAACCTTGCCGCTGGCCCCAAAAAATAAAAATTTTCAACACTTTTTTATTGATGTTTAAATCCTCATTTGAACATGAATTTTTTTTAACAATGAAAATACATCATAACTTATCAAATTTAAAAAATTGGTATTTTTCTGTCTCAGTTTATTGTTTTTTATTTCATTAAGTGTGTTTCTATATATGATCAAAGTCGTAATAAGTTAAATTTGAACTAATTAACCACATTCATGGCATATGAAATAATTAACCAAAATTTATAGAAAAACCCTATTCATGTTTTTGACTCTAAACATAAATGATCTAGCCTTGCACTAATTTTACATCGCCATCGGTGCGTAGATAAGGTATCACACTACCAAATGACAATTTTGCTTCAACCACATTGATCCTTGATATGTCAATAAAAAACGACACTTTATCAAACTGATTGTATTCTTCTTCGTCTTCGACTCCATCAACTCCAACAGTTCTTTATTTTCATGGAGCAACGATGTATTTCTTCTCATATTTAGGATAAAGTATGTAAAATACTTGTGCTAAGGATTGAGCTAGTATCCAAGGGTCATCTTTATAACCCACCCTATTAAGGTCAACTATCGTAAACCCGTAATCATCTACCTCCACACCTTCTGGATGTCTGACCCACTGGCACTTAAATACAAGGATTTCTATAGAGTTCCCGTAGTTAAGTTTCCATAATTCTTCGATGTATCCATAGTAAGCATTCTTTTGTCCAGTGCTATCTTCTGCATCTGCTCTGACACCACTATTTTGGCACTGACTCTTTTGATCCTTTGCTTTGGTATAGAATGTGAAACCATTGATGTCATACACTTGCCATGTTTTAACCATGCTCAATGGACCGTAAGACAATTTATTTATCATCATCTCTTCATCGGTTTCTCCAATCGAAAGGTTTAGATCCCTCAGCCATGATGTGAAATGAATTTTGTGCTCTTTCATAATCCATTGTTCATTGCAATCTTCATTCTTTTCACGAAGCTCTTGCAGGTGTTGTTCAACATATGGTCTCATAATCGCCAACTGATGCATTACACTATGATGTGATTCTCTTACTGTTTGGTAGCTATTGTCTCGTATGATTTTACTGCCTTTAGTTCCTTTACCGGTGAGTCTTCCATGGTGCCAGGACACGAGAACTCCTATTGGTTTTTCATCTCTTATGTAACCTGCGTAGCACTCACTGACTTCCTCAGTCGTATAGCCCTCTATCATGGAACCCTCTGGATAAGCACGATTTCGTACGTAACCCTTGAAGATAACCAGTAGACACTAGTATGCATACATATTTGGTCTGCTATATGTATCATATATTGTTCCATAATATCAAAATATGAAGGAGGAAAGCACATCTCAAGCTGACACATAGTCTCCCTCATTTGTTTATGTAATTCATTAAACTCTTCAGTGTCGATCACCTTCTTTGATATGACGTTGAAGAAGTGACACATGCGTGTTATCACCATCTTCAGAAATGAATGTTTGATTCCTCTTACTGCGATGGTGAGGAATAGCCCAAGCATAACATGACAGTCATGAGTGTTGTAGCCGCTCATTCTCAAATCTGCTACGGAGACAATATTATTTATGTTTGTTGAGAATCCTGTTGGAACTCTGATTCCATGTAGACACCTGCAGATTGATCTTTTCTCGTTAATTGTGAGGTTATAGCTAGCGGCCGGAAGGAAAAAATTTCCATTGGCCCTTTCCTGTGGGTGAACCTCGGGTCTAATTCTGAGAGTTTGAAGGTCCCTTCGTACTTTGAGTCCATCTTTTGACTTGCCCGTTATGTCTAACAAAATACCGATAGTGCTTTCGAAGACATTTTTCTCAACGTGCATTGTATCGATAGAATGACCAATCTCCAACTCCTTCCAATAGGGCAAATACCTAAAGAAGATTGACTGCTTTTTAAATGGAGTATCCTTTGAATTTTTTTCAGATTTCTTCCTCTTCTTTCCGAAAACAACTTTGATATTCTTCACCATTTCGAATAGAAATTTGTCGTCTCAATGCCGTGGCGGCTGTCCAAGCTCGATTGTACCATTGAAATGGTACATATTTCTTTGATATTTGTGGTTTCTTGGTAAAAATTTCGATGTCACATATATATCGTCTTAACGAATGATGGAAGATGCACAGATTCTATCTAGTCCACACACACTACACATGTTGTCTTTCCTTTAACCTGTCCTGTAAGGGACATTCGTCCCAGGTTGTCAGCTATGGTGCAAAAGATCATGGTTCTTAGATTGAAGTGCTATTTCTTGTGCTTATCCCACACACGGACACCATGTTCCCATAGACGTTTCATATCCTCCATCAAAGGTTCTAGAAAGATATCAATGTCATTGCCAAGTTGTTTTAGACCGGAAATTAGAGTAGTGAGCATAAGGTGTTTTCTTTTATGGCAGAACCATGATGGAATGTTGAACAAGCATAGAAAGACCAGCCACGTACTGTGTGGGTTCCTCATCTCACCGAAGGGATTCATTCCATCCGTGCTAAGTCCCATCCTGATATTTCTGGTATCCTCCGAGAAATCTGGATGGGTCAGGTCAAATGATTTCCACTACCTAGCATCCGCAGGGTGCCGAAGTTTTCTGTCCTTCTTCCGCCTAGCGAAATGCCAGATTAATAGTTCAGCATCTCTGGGATTAGAGAACATACGTTTCAAGCGATCAATCACCGCTAGGTACCACATTACTAAGGCTGGAACTTTCCTCTCCATCTTATATATGTGCCGGTATGCAATAACATTCTTCTTCCTCTTCTGCAATCTCTTATTCTTCTTCTGGTGGTCATTGTAGTCCTCCACACAGTCATTTACACGTTTGTATCGACTTGCGTTGCACTGCGGACAACTCTCTAACAATTCATACTCTTTTCGATACAGGATACATTGGTTGGGGCATGCATGAATCTTCTGAATGCCCAAAGTCAACGGACAAATAATCTTCTTTACATGGTACATATCAGATGGCAGACCATTGGGTTTCGGCAAAACCTTTTTTAGGAGCTGTAAAAGATCTGAAAAACTAGTGTCGGACCTTCCATTACTAGCCTTTAGTTTCATAAGCTCAAGAGTTATGTACAACACAGTATACTTCTTATCGCATCTGTGGCATTCCTCGTAAAGAAGGTTTTTCAATGCTTTGTCAAGTGCTTCAAAGTTATCGTAGACTTTCATTATAGTTCTCTGCAACAACACCTCAAGTGCAACATTTTGCATCAGATCGTCCACATCAAAGGCGTCATCATCATAATGTTGATCAACATCACGTGTTATGTCCAATGTATGATCACAACCTCTTCTATGTTGATAAGCATCAAGCGGCACATCAGAATCATCAGGAGGGTTTTCACCCATCTCACCGTGTTTCGTCCATATATAGTAGTTCTTCACGAAACCATTTTTCAACAAGTGAAATCGTATGGTTTCACGATCTGAACACGGATACATCACTTCGTTCTTACAAACTTTACAAGGACAATATATTGCCACTTCACTCTGACAGGAAGCATATTGTGCGGCAGCTTCAGTAAATTCAGTTACTCTGTTAAAATATGCCACCACATCTCCATCGTTGGATGAGTACGTCTAGGACCTGTGCTCCATATAAAACATATTATTTTAAAAAATATTAATAAATTCATTATTGTTAATTTTAGTAATTTACAAATTGAAAATATGTTGATTTATCTCTCATAACAACATTAATTAAAAATGCTTTAATTCAAACTATGTATTAAGTAGAAAAAATTATTAAATAAATTAACTACATTGGTTTCTCTCTCCAAACAACATACCTCTAGATCTATAATCATAAATAAAATTAAAAAAGAGATTAAAATGATGTAAAAATGTATACAAGTGATGAATAATTGTGAGGAGGGTTATATTTCTTCATTTGGGAAAAAGAAACACTATAAATGGAATAATATTTGAAAATTTCTATTCACAAATCCTAAATTAGTAAAAAGCTAATAACTCATTATATACATGATTAAATAGAAAATAAATGTGATATTCAGTATGGATTTACCTCCTAGAAAGAAATCCTTCAAAAGAAACGAAAACAAAGCCTCCCTCCTCTTTTTCTAGATTTTTGTCGCCATTGTACGGACCAAAATATGAACTCCGGTAGCCTCGGGCTCGGGAACAAAGAAGCTATGTATTTATAGTCAGAATAGTAGTGGCGGTCGCAAGTGATGTCATCAAATCATTAGTGGCAGACAACGTAGCAGTGGCGGGCAGTTTTCTGTCCGCCAATACTAGTGACTATAGTAGTGACGGTCGGTGTTGATGTCATCAGTGACCACCACTACTAATGGCTATACTAGTGGCGGTCGGTGCTGATGTCAGCACCGACTTCCACTAGTAGTGGTGGTCACTGGCACGGCAACGCATGGAACCACTGCAGTGGCGGGCCTCTAATAGCCCGCTACTATAGTGTTTTTACCCAATGCCACTACAGTGGCAGTTTGTAGTAGTGATATACAATGATTTTCGTAGGGGTAGTTTAGTAACTGCTCATGTGAATAGTCCTGAAGATATACTAAACCAGAGGGTATTTAGAGCTAGAAGTTTAGACAACACCTCCATGTGATTTTATAGCTCAGAAGCCTCCTTATCCCAAAGGGGGCTTCGCCTCAAAAGGCTTTGTGCCATCGCCTCATTAAATACTATGCATAAGTCAAGAGCAAAGTGCAAACCTTTTGCTTCACAGGGGGATTCACCAAAAGTTGTTATCCTTTGTTAGGGTAAAGAAATTCCCCCAACAAAAGGTAAAGACATAGTGCAAAGAGCTCCGAAGGTTTGGTATTCACCAGCGAAGGTACTCCGGAGTCCAAATAACGTACGAAGGGTCCTGATGAATCGTTGCCACTTCAGTTGTGTCCTTCTATGTAGATCCGCCTCAATGTTCAACAAGATGCTTACTTTTTGAGTATATTCACACTAGGATTTACCATTGTACCTCTATGAAGTCTTATGTACAGAGTCCATAATGAGGATTGCGACTAGATGATAAAAAAGTATTACCCCATTGTATTTTGCCTACAAAGTCCTGTCCTTCCTACTGTAATAGGGACCCCAAAAATTATGATCTCTTAATACAGTTCAAACTTGACATAAGGTTATTATCCAATTCGGAGGCTTGAACAAGTATCACTCTACTTTGCACACAATTAGCCCTTCGAGTCTTTGAAACCTATTAGCATAAAACTCCATTACGTAAACAGTTGGTGTCGTCTATGGGATCCCAGAACTAAACTAGCTTCTCTACAACGAAGATTTGAACCATCCCTCTGAAGAAGAGAAAAAATACAACCCCCCTTCAAAGGTCTCCGAGAGTTCCTATGGTTTTGGTTGCAAGCGCCAGCATGGGGACTACGGAACCCTCCACGGTAGCCTCACTGGCAAACACTATCCCAAAAACTATGGATCAAGCAATAGGTCTCCCAATGGCTAACACTGCTCCAGGGACCAAGGAGCACATTTTGTCCTCACTTTGGCATAAGGAACCTCTAATCCTATAGGCCACACCATGGTCCCTTTGGTGCCCATCCCATCTGGAACCATGGCCCACCCTCGAAGGCCCCATGCCACTCTAAGGGCATTGCAAACAGACTTCGTCTAGTTGCAAGACCTAGGGGTACTTCGGGGGTAGAAGAGCAATGGATGATGCTCAAGCCTCCAAGTTGGCCCTGCTCAAGGTGGAGGTTCTATGATGGCACTAGATTGCGGCCGATCAGGCACCCCTAGGAGGCCCTAGAAGACCTCCGAGGTCACCAACCATCATCATCTTGAGTGACCAGAGATTCCATCGGGGTTAAATTCCCACACGTGGACCCCCTCATCATCTCCACTGACATCACTAACTTCAACGTACATCGTGTGCTTGTCGATGGAGTGAGGTCGGTAGATATCATCTTTGCCCATGCCTTCGACCAGTTGTAGATCTCTCGAAATCACCTCCTTCCAGTAGCTATGCCTCTGCAAGGCTTCACCGGGCCATCCCCTAAAAGAAATAGGCCAAATCAGCCTCGAAATTACCTTTGGCAGGGGAACCTTCAAGTGGTCAGCAGAAATCATCTTTGACATTGTCGATGCCCCATATGCTTACAATGCAATCATCAAAAGAGGGATGCTAAATCAATTAGGAGCCATACCGCATCACAATTACCTATGTATGAAGATACTCGCATAGGGAGGAGTCCTCACTGTGCTCAGTGATCAAAGTGTGGTGCAAAGAGTGGAGTATAGACATGTCGCATGATGAGGACATCACTCCTCCCCTGGACATTCAAGGTCCAATCACTAGAGCTCGTGCACGACACTTGAATTTAGAGGTGAGCTCGTTCCTAAGCATTTCAAATTATGAATTTGGAATATATTGCTACCTAATGATTATATTGTGATTAGGAACCAAGGAGAGGACCAGGAGATTCATGAAGAAGGACTTGGAGGCGTGGAGCTACAGCAAGGGAGTGCAAGCCAAGTTGGAGATCCGATCCAAGTCGACTTCAAGTCCAATTCGGACTCCAGGACCACCTGACAATAAAACGGACGCCCAGGATGCATACGACCTCCGATTTGGATGTTCCACGTATGGTTGGAAAGATGAGAAGGACCAACCTCACATCAAGATAAAATCAGAGTCGTTGTCAATTGTCAAAATAGTACCGATTTCCAGAACCGTTTCGGTACATGCGTCGCCAGTTTGGGCCTTTGGCCCATGTACCGAGTTGGAGTCCCTTAAAGATGCGTTTTATGGTTAAACCACGTTCATTAGCCTATATATACAGCATCCGCCGCTGTCTCTCAGGGGGGTTTTCTTAGATTATTCTGTCAAGAATAGTTTCACTGTCATATCGGTTTGTAGAACCCCAATTTGTGAGTTTAATCATACATCTGTAATTCAGTTGCATTCTTCTTGGTTCTCGCTTGTGTTCTTCAATTCGCAGGCAAGGATTAGACTTCTTGGTGAGGTTGACCGAGCACCGTTCGGTCGATAACCAGAGGAGATGTTGTGTTGTGATTGCGGGAACAAGACGTGTCGTCCAGAAGCCAGGTCGATTTGTGTAGCGACTCCACCAAATCGAGTGCTATCCAGAGCCAGATTTACCATCAGGTTCACTTTCCCTTTGTTCGACTTAATTTTGCCTTCGTCCTAGAGTCCACAGAAAAGCCAAAAAATTTTTCCCCGTCCTAGACATTGTTAGCCTTTTGCACAATTCTCTTTCAGAGTCCGTAGTGTTAACTTTGTGTCCACATTTGTGTCTTTGTTGCTGGTTAATTTGTGTCTTAGATCGGTTTGTGTGTTTCCCTTTTCCGCTGCACAATTTTTCCACCCCACCGATTCACATCCGCTGCCGATTCCACCACCAATAGACCCGATTTCGGAGGGTCCTCATTGAAACGAGCATAACTTTTCGCTCGGAACTCCGATTGAGCTGAAATTTTTACCACAGAAAGATCTCGAAAAGTTGATTTTGGCGAAAGCGGCTTTGCTGATATCAGCGATTTCAAAAAAAATAATAAAATTCTTTTCGGGCTCCGAAGTTTTAGCACCCGTTTTTCCAAACGATCCAAATTTTGTACCGATAACATCTAACATTGGTTTGAGCTGATACTTGGTTCTGTTCTTAATATTGGTTCATTGTGATTCTGGTACTTGGTTGCAAAAAAATAAAAAGAAAGAAAACAAAAAAAGAAGAAACAAAACAGAGATAGTTGGTGCTGATACTTGTTTTGCTGGTGTCGTGCTGACATTGTCCTGCCTTTCATCCAGTCCATCCTTGTTTCTTTCTTGTTGAAACTACTGTTCTTAGGACATGATGAGATCAGCAATTAAGACTAATAGTTTGAACATTTATTCAGCATTACTATCTATTATTGAATTGTGTCCCACTCACATAGCTGGCCTTCCTATAGCTCCACATACACCTTCTGGACAACAGGTTTTTGATCCTTGCAATCACAGAGCATGCCTCCTAGGTATCCTTTGTCTTGCTGGTAAGAACCTTGTAAGAGCTTGGTAAAGTGTTTCCTCTTGCGTTGTTGATTGAGAGAGAGAGGCACCACCGGTCCTGCGTAGTATCTTATTAGGGATAACCTTCACTGTTTGTTCCTGTTTTTTTGTGTCTACAATGGCAGGTGATGATGGAGGTGCCACCCTGAAGGACATCAACGAGTGTGTGAGCCAGGGTCAATTACGTGAGGCCCTTGAGTAGGGGCAGAAGGCAATGACAGAAGCTCTCACCCAGACAATCATCACTGCCCTCAAGGACCTCAAACTCCAAGAGTCCCTTGAGCGCTTGGATAAACAGATATCCACTCTAACCGACAGAGTGATTGCATTGGAAACTTGTCCCCCACCTGATAGAGATGAGGACATGGATGCAACCACTAGGGATACGTGACTTCGACATCATCTACGCACCAACACCGTAGGTATGTGTGGTAATCATAACCATGCTCACGATGACCCTTATGCTAAAATTAAATTCAGTATACCTTCATTTTCCAAACATTATGATGTTGAGGGATATCTTGATTGGGAGATGATTGTCGAACAGAAATTTAGTGCCCATTTGGTACCTGACCAACATAGAGTTAGACAAGCCACTAGTGAATTTAAGGATTTTGCTATCATTTGGTGGACTGGTTTAACTTTCGCGGGGCTTGCACCTACTACATGGGACGGACTTAAGGTTGCTATGCGCGATAGATTTGTCCCCCCTTCTTATAATAGAGATCTGCGTAATCGCTTGATGCGCTTAGAACAGGGCGATAATTTTGTGCATACTTATTATGGTGAGCTTCAAAAGGGTTTGATGCGTTG
The DNA here is from genome assembly GCA_019279435.1 of Zizania palustris. Classification (NCBI taxonomy): domain Eukaryota; kingdom Viridiplantae; phylum Streptophyta; class Magnoliopsida; order Poales; family Poaceae; genus Zizania; species Zizania palustris. Next base: position 26,858,510 of record JAAALK010000290.1, read on the forward strand.
TGGCATAGTAGAGGGCCTCGAGGATTCTATTTGTCGGTTTTACTCGGGTTTGCGGCGTGAAATTCAGGACATAGTGGATTATAAGGAGTTTAACACTGTCAACCAGTTGTTTCAGTTGGCTATGTTTGTAGAAAAGAGTTGCAGGGACGTGCTTTGCAGGACAAGAGCAAGGTCGGCACCACATACGCGTAGCGTTCAACAACATCTACCGTCCTGACCAAGCCCTCCTTTCGGGCGCCCCCTCCATCGAGCAAACGACCAACAGATGCCGCAGTGGCTGCACCACCTAAACCTTCGGATTCAGGTAAAAAAACTTGCAGGTCCCAGCGGCAGGTGCCTCTTCTGTGCCTTCTATAGGACGCACGCCTGGCATTCAGTGCCAGCACTGCCTCAGATTTGGCCACGTGCAGAAGGATTGCCCAAGGCAGCGGACATACATCGCTATGGACGACAAGTACATCAACAGCTCTGACATCAAAGATGATGCGACAGAAGATGCGACAACGGACGACGGCGATGTCCTTGGTAGCATGGAAACGATGACTTTTCGGAGCATCATCATGCACCGCGTGCTCAGCACACAATTGCAACAACCAGAGAAGCTTCAATGCCCCAACATTTTCCAAACCTTCTTCGTCATCCACAATCGACGAGCTCGAGTCATCATTGATGGAGGCAGCTGCAATAATTTGGTGAGTTCAGATTTAGTAAAGAAGCTTGATTTGCCTATCCATCACCACCCCAATCCATACCATATTATGTGGTTTAATGATGTTGGAAAAGCTAAGGTAACACAGACTTGTAGAGTTTCTTTTTCCATTGGTTCCTATGCTAGTCATGGTGATTGTGATGTGGTACCTATGGAAGCTTGTTCACTTTTATTGGGTCGTCCTTGGGAACTTGATAATAATGCTACACACCATGGTAGAAGTAATACATATACTTTTATGCATAAAGGAAAGAAAATTACTTTGCTACCTTTGACCCATGCTGAAATTGTACAAGCTGATAAAGATTGTGCTGCTAGTTTGAATGGTGCTAATTCTGAAAATAAACAAGTTGCTAAGTCTCTTTACCCACCGAAACAAGATAATCAAATTAAATTAAAGGGGGTTGTCATGCTTGCTAGAAAATGTGACCTTGCTGAAATTTCTAATGATGATGTTTGCTATGCTTTGGCTTGCACGCAGACCTTGTTCTCACTTGATAACATTGCTAGTTCGATACCTCCTGCTGCCACTAACCTTTTGCAGGAATATGAGGACATTTTTCCATCCGAGATACCACCGGGGCTACCACCTATCAGAGGAATAGAGCATCAAATTGATTTGATTTTGGGTGCAACATTGCCAAACCGTGCTGCTTATAGAACCAACCCCGAGGAGACTAAGGAAATTCAGTGACAAGTCCAAGACCTTTTGGACCACGGGTATGTACGTGAAAGCTTTAGCCCTTGTGCCGTTCCTGTACTTTTGGTTCGTAAGAAAGATGGTACTTGGCGTATATGTGTTGATTGTAGGGCTATCAGTAATATTACTATTCGGTACCGTCATTCTATCCCTAGACTTGACGACATGCTTGATGAATTATGTGGCTCTATAATTTTCACAAAAATTGACTTGCGTAGTGGTTACCACTAGATTCGAATGAAACTTGGCGATGAGTGGAAAACAGCTTTTAAAACCAAATTCGGGTTGTATGAGTGGTTAGTAATGTCTTTTGGTTTAACTAATGCACCTAGTACTTTCATGCGCTTAATGAATGAGGTTTTGAGGGCTTTTATTGGTTGATTTGTGGTGGTTTACTTTGATGATATCTTGATTTATAGCAAGTCTTTGGATGAACATATGGATCACTTACGTGTTGTTTTTAATGTTTTATGTGATGCATGTTTATTCGCTAACGTTGATAAGTGCATATTTTGCACAGATCGAGTATCTTTTCTTGGATATGCTGTCACTCCCCAGGGAATTGAGGTGGATGAGACAAAAATTGAAGCCATAAAGAGCTGGCCGACCCCCAAATCCATAACACAGGTGAGGAGTTTTCTTGGTATTGCAGGTTTCTATCACTGCTTTGTTCTGGATTTCAGCACCATCGCTGCGCCGCTGCATGAGTTCACAAAGAAGGGTGTGGTGTTTCGTTGGGGACAAGCACAAGAGGAGGCATTTACTACTTTGAAGAACAAGCTAACACATGCGCCACTGCTACAACTTCAAAATTTTGGTAAGACATTTCAGCTTGAATGTGATGCTAGTGGAATTGGCATTGGTGGTGTGTTGATGCAAGAAGGTAAGCCTGTTGCATACTTTAGCAAAAAATTACATGGTCCTGTTCTAAACTACTCTACGTATGATAAGGAATTGTATGCTCTTGTACGTTCTTTAGCGATGTGGCGTCATTATTTGTGGCCTAAGGAATTTATTATATATTCTGATCATGAATCGCTTAAGTATCTTCGCTCTCAAACAAATCTGAATCGTAGACATGCTAAATGGGTTGAATTTATTGAGTCCTTTCCTTACGTCATCAAGCATAATAAAGGGAAGGATAATGTCATTGCTGATGCTTTGTCTAGACGCTATACTTTGTTGTCCCAACTTGATTGTCGGATTTTTGGACTTGAATCGATAAAAGAACAATATGTAAATGATCCTGATTTTAAAGATGTGCTGCTGAATTGTAAAGAGGGACATACATGGAACAAATTCATGATCAATGATGGGTTTGTGTTTAGGGCTAACCGCTTGTGCATTCCAGTTGGTTCTGTTCGCCTTTTGTTGATGCAGGAAGCACATGGGGGAGGCTTGATGGGGCACTTTGGTGCTAAAAAGACAGAAGATGTTTTGGCCTCACATTTCTTTTGGCCAAGAATGAGGAGAGACATCAAGTGGTTCGTCGGTCGCTGCAATACATGTCAAAAAGCTAAGTCTTGATTGAATCCACATGGTTTATACATACCTCTCCCTGTTCCTTCTATTCCATGGACGGATATTTCTATGGATTTTGTGTTAGGATTGCCTCGGACAAAGAGTGGGAGGGATATCATTTTTGTTGTTGTGGATCGATTTTCTAAGATGGCACATTTTATACCATATCATAAAAGTGATGATGTTGTCCATATTGCTGACCTCTTTTTCAAAGAGATTATACGTTTGCATGGTATGCCTTCTACTATTGTTTAAGATCGTGATGCAAAATTTTTGAGTCACTTTTGGCGTACTTTGTGGAACAAGTTGGGTACAAAATTATTATTTTCTACCACTTGTCACCCACAAACTGATGGCCAAATGGAGGTGGTCAACCGCACTTTAGGCTCCATGTTGAGGGCTGTTTTGAAGAAAAATTTGAAGATGTGGGAAGAATGTTTGCCTCATGTAGAGTTTGCATACAACCGAGCAACACATTCGACCACCAAGGTAAGTCCTTTCCAGGTAGTGTATGGTTTTAACCCTCGTGCTCCTATCGATATTTTTCCTTTACCTACCAGTGAGAGAATACATAATGATGCTAAAGAGCGTGCTGAATTTATTTTGAAACTACATGAAACAACTAAGTAAAACATTGAAAAAATGACTAAAAAATATAGGCTTGCTGGTAGTAAAGGTAGAAAGGAAGTTAAGCTTGAACCGGGCTATTTAGTTTGGTTGCACTTGAAGAAGGATAGATTTCTAGATTTAAGAAAGTCTAAGTTGATGCCTAAAGCTGATGGTCCTTTCAAAATACTTGAGAAGATTAATGATAATGCATATAAACTTGAGTTGCCTCTCGAGTTCGGGGTCAGTCCTACCTTTAACATTTCAGATTTGAAGTCTTACTTGGGGGAAGAGGATACGTTAGAGTCGAGGACGAATCCAATTCAAGAGGGTGAGGATGATGAGGATATCACTCCTCCACTGGACATTCAAGCTTCGATCACTAGAGCTCGTGCACGACACTTGAATTTAGAGGTGAGCTTGTTCCTAAGCATTTCAAATTATGAATTTAAGAATAGATTGCTACCTAATGATTATATTGTGATTAGGAACCAAGGAGAGGACCAGGAGATTCATGAAGGACTTGGAGGCGTGGATGTACAGCAAAGGAGTGCAAGCCAAGTTGGAGATTTGATCCAAGTCGACTTCGAGTCTAATTCGGACTCCAGGACCACCTAACAGTAAAACAGACGCCCAGGATGCATACGACCTCCGATTTGGACATTCCACATATGGTTGGAAAGATGAGAAGATAACCTTTCCAATGGGACCAACCTCACATCAAGATAAAATCGGACTAGTCAGCAACTGTCAAAACAGTACCGATTTCCAGAACCGTTTCGGTGCTGCGTCACCAGTTTGGGCCTTTGGCCCATGTACCGAGTTGGAGTCCCTTAAGGACGCATTTTAGGGTTAAACAACGTTCATTATCCTATATAAATAGCAGCCTACGCTGTCTCTCAGGGGGTTTTGCTTTGATTATTCTGTCAAGAACAGTTTCGCCGTCATATCGGTTTGTAGAACCCCAATTTGTGAGTTTAATCATACATCTGCAATTCGGTTGCATTCTTCTTGGTTCTTGCTTGTGTTCTTTGATTCGCAGGCAAGGATTAGCCTTCTTGGTGAGGTCGACCGAGCACCGTTCGGTCAATAACCAGAGGAGACGTTGTGCTATGATTGCGGGCTCAAGACGTGCCGTCCAGAAGCCGGGTCGATTTGTGTAGCGACTCCACCAAATCGAGAGATATCAGAACCTTTCGGAAGATTGGGAACCCTAGTTTACATCACCACACCTTTTGAGGCCCACCAGGTGCATATTATGTAGCTATGGCATAAAGCAATAAGTCAATCCCTTAATTCTGCGAAGGGGCCTGTACTTTATCCTCATCCTTATAGAGAAGTGGTGACCAATATCCTCATCGAAGGGGGTCTCAAGTTCCCTATACAGTTTAGAGGGGGTATGGCTCCAGAAAATATGACTTCGCTAGAGTTAGCAATTCAAAGCAATGTCAACATTTTCACTTGGTTGGACGAAGATATTCCTAGAGTCAGCCAATGTATCATTGAGCACGCCTTGTTTGTGAACCCTAAGGCGAGGCTAGTGTGCAAGGGGTTGCAGAAGTTTTCTACCAAGCGTGTTACCCTAGCAAAGACTGAACTAGAAAAACTGCTTAAAGCATGTGTTATACGGGGAGTCAACCACATGGAGTAGCTATTGAACCCTATTTTGTAAAGAAAAAGAACATGGGAAAATGACATAGATGTTGTTATTTCACTTTGTTGAGTAAAGCATGCCCCTGTGTCCTGTACCCCATGCCTCATATTGACCAGCTAGTCGACTCCAACACTATGTCAAAATTTCTTAGCTTCCTCGATGCATACTTCAGCTATCATCAAGTGTGGATAAAGTGCGAAGATGAAATCAAGATTAGCTTTGTGACTCCCTTTAGAGTATATTGCTATGTACGAATGCCCTTTGGTCTAAGAAATGTCAGGGAAACCTTCTCTAGACTAATCGCTAAACCTTTGGGCCACTAGATAGGCATCAATGTTGAAGTCTATATGGACAACATTGTAATAAAAAGTGCCAAAAAGAAGAAGAGTAGCATAGATGTAGTAGAGACCTTTGAAAGTCTCTTAAGGGTAGGGGTCATTTTAAACCCCTAAAAGTGAATCTTTTGGGCGCAAGCCAGTAAGCTGCTAGTGTACCAAGTTTTTAGTTAAGGTATCGAAGCTAGCCCCAGTTAGATCAATGCACTACAATGTATGGCTCTGCCTAAAAGTTTGAAACAAGTTTAGAAGCTTGCAGGTTGTCTCGTTGCCCTCAGTTGTTTCCTTGTGCACTCCATAGAATGAAGCCTATCTATTTTTAAAGCATTAAAAGGATCAGATGACTTCGCATGGATGCTTGAATGCTAGCAGAGCTTCAATGAAATCAAGGACTACATCACTAATCTTGCGACCCTAACAACCCCCTTCTAGAAGAAGCATTATTGTTATGCCTCATAGTGACTGCTTCTACCGTTAGAATAGTCGTCATCCGCGATGCAGAGTTCAAAGGGAAGTTAGTTTAGAGACCAATATATTTTGTTTCTGAGGCCCTCTCTGGAGAAAGAACAAGATACACCGAGCTTTAGAAAATTTCTTAGTCTCTCATCATGGCCACAAGGAATGTAAGGCATTATTTTCTCGCACACAATATTATTGTGCCGACATCATACCCCCTCGACGATATGCTCCAAAATAACTCTAGAAGAATAGGGAAATGGGTGGTTGAACTCACTCCCATCGGCATATATTTTATTGTGTGCACAATGATAAAGTATCAAGTAATTGTGGACTTAATCTTGCGACCCTAACAACCTCCTTCTAGAAGAAGCGTTATTGTTATGCCTCATAGTGACAGCTTCTGCTGTTAGAGCAGTCTTCATCCACGATGCAAACTTCGAAGGGAAGTTTCTTCAGAGACCAATATATTTTGTTTCCAAGGCTCCCTCTAGAGCAAGAACAAGATACACCGAGCTTGAGAAAATTTCTTAGTCCCTCATCATGGCCACAAGGAATGTAAGGCATTATTTTCTCGCACACAATATTATTGTGTCGACGTCATACCCCCTCGGCGATATGCTCCAAAATAACTCTAGAAGAATAGGGAAATGGGCGGTTGAACTCACTCCCATCGGCATATATTGTATTGTGTGCACAATGATCAAGTCTCAAGTAATTGTGGTCTTCGTCGTGGAGTGGACACCTCCTGCCATTTGATCCCTGGAGGCACCATGCGAGGGAATTTTGGACTATCTATTCTGATAGAGCCTATCGGGCCTCTAGAGCAGGTCATGAGTTGTAATAATCTCTCCCTATACCTAGGAGGCCTTGTATTCGGTCAGACTAAATTTTAAAGCCACGAATAACATGGCAGTGTATGAAGGCATTCTGTTAGGACTTTGAAAGTTACATGCTCTAGGCACCGATAGAGTATTTGTAAAAATAGAATCCCACATTGTTGTTGAGCATGTTGAAAAAGCTTCTAGGCTTGGAATCCAAACCTCGCTCAATATCTATCTGAGGTGCCCAATGCAGAGCTGCATTCCAGGGAGTTTCTATCAGAAGCATCCCGAGAGGCAAAAATCATCAAGCAGATTCCCTTGACAAAGCAGTTGTTGGAGGTCAAGAACTACCCATCAGAGTGTTCTATGATGAGTTGTATGCTCCATCCATGCCAAAGTTAGCATCGACCAAAGTACTATATGTACAAACTAAGGACTAGCGAAGCCCAATCATGGCCATGCTCCAAGAAGAAGGTATCTTACCCGAAGGCCCTAAACCCGCTAGGATACAACACAAAATATGCAACTACCACCTCGTTCATGGTGTATTGCATAAATCAGGAGTATGTTCGGCACTACTACGGTGCATTTCAAGACAAGATGGCCAAAACAAACTTCGGAGAAACCACGAGGGGCTATGTGGGAGCCATCTCACACCGTTAGCATTTGCAGGCAAAACCTTCTAGAAAGGCCTCTATTGCCCTATTATAATGGTAAATTATAAAGCCCTAGTTCAGACGTGTCAGGGCTACCAAAGGATGGGAAGGCATTGCCATCGACCGCCCACCCCTCTGCAAGTCATTGCTCTAGTATGCCCATTTGCCTGATGGGGTGTGGATCTGATCAAAGCGTTCCAACAAGCTAATGGGAACTTTAAGTTTGCAGTGGTAGCAGTCGAGTACTTCTCAAAGTGGGTCAAGGCCAAACCCCTCACCACAATAACTTCGAAGAACATCTAGATGTTATTCTGGCAAAATATAATTTATAGGTTTAGAGTAGGGAAAATTACTCACATACCATTATAATTTTCACGAATTGCCTACATGCCACTGTCAGTGACTATGACGACCCCCATCTGTTAGTAACATACCAATGGCATATTGGCAAACCGTGAAAATTGTAATGGCACAGAAAAAATTAACCCTTTAGAGTACCCTAGCAGCTCACGATCGACAACAACACTCAATTTGATGTAGAGCCCTACAAAGATCTCTACAAAAGCCAACACATTGAACCATGCTTCGCTGCAATCAGGTATTATTTGTCAGATTGTAGGCATCGCTAAGAGGCTATGGGTCGATGAGCTGCTGAAAATTTTCTGGTCCATTCAAACCACCCAAATTACTATTCAGAGATGAAGCAATGACACCAACAGAGTTATAGGGAGGCTCCTTACGTAAATTGCTTCCCGAAGATGATAGTGAATGGTAGTCTTTGCTCCATCTAACAGAAGAAACAAGACTTATAATTATAGCCAATTTGACAAAATATAAAGAGTAGAAAAAGTCACGATACAATTCCAAGGTGAAGCCCAATGAAGAGTTCAACACGAGTCCAAAGAGACCACACAAATCAAATCTAATACTTCAACCTATACTTTAAGACTACTATGCCCCCAGACAGATGTCTTTCCAGGTCAAATGTATAAAGGATTTAAAAATAGAGTCTCGAAGCAGTCACGAAGGTCCAAAGTAACCAAAGAAGAACGAAAGTAATAGTCATATGCAAAGTATGCCTTCATCATGTTTTTAAAAATTCCTATTCATACCGTGCACTCACAAAGCTCGTACCCACCATGAACAAGGGGGAGCACAGTATACGAGCGTGCACATGACATATTTTGGTACAAGATTAGATATGCCCACTTTTATTCGAAAACAATCTAAATTGAATACACTACGAAGAAAAGGTTGTCATAAACATAAGAATTACAAATTCAGACCATTATCTTAAGATACAACCAAATCACAAAAAATTAGTGTCTAGCCCGATAAGGAATCAAAAACCCCTTCGCCCGTGTTGATCATGAAGGGGCTGGTGCCAAGAGCTTCCCCCAGACCCCTGCTCTCATTGGTTCGATCGCCTGCTTTTCTTAGAAGCCTTTAGAACCCTCCTTTCTTCCTAAAGCTCCGCCCACGAGTGAAGTCGAGGTTGGCTCAGCCCGGTAGATAATTCATGCCCTTCGTCATCCTAGTCAATTTACTCCAATGAAGAAGATATAGTCACAATTGATTCCTTTTTTACTGATATAAGTATTTCATCATCCACTTCAAGCATTATCCTTCCTAAATGGTCACAAGGAAGTCTAAAGTGAGCGTGGCCCTTGGCCCTAATTGCCTCAAAAATTGCCCATTGAACGGGCTTCAAGCATCTCTACTTCAGGAATAGGCTGAGTAGCTAAGCCCTGGAAATTTCCTAAAATAGTACTTCCATTAATAAACGGAGGCTGTTACATCAAAAGTTACAAGAAAATTCCTATAAACTAAACCTCAAAGGGAGCGCTTGGAGTTATTTCTAGTGGCTTCGGGGACGTAGTCGCCTGCTGTGCTCGGCTATGATAGGCTTCGCCCATCATGCTTTTGCTGAACTTCCTACCTTGTTTCTTCCAAGACCCCTGCAATGACTTATAGGAGGTGAAGATGTTCGATGTTAGTGCAAGAGGGTGTTCATCTCTGAATTCTATCACCATTCGGAAGATGCCTTGAGCCACGACCCTTCCGTAGACTTCCCCAAAGGCCATCATGGTGGCCCCGGTCATCTTGTCTATGGCTCAAATTAATAAATATTAGGCGATGAGCCAAAGGCTCGGATGCCATAACTAAAGTGGCATGATAGGCCGTCCCAAAGCATGATAGCATTTTGCTAAGCACCTCAATAGTCATGTCCACCACCGCAACACCCTTGTCTTGTTTAACCTTTAAAGCAGCCTCCGAAGCCACCAGGAGTCCAGGACCTTGTTGGCTTCTTGAAGCTCAGAGGCTCTAGTCTCCAAAAGTTTTCTCCTCTCGAAGGCTCCAAACTTCACCCTCTAGGGTTTCTTTGGTGGCCCAAAGGTCGTGCATCTCGGCTTTAGATACCCCTCCTCTCTTTCTCTCGATTGAGGCTATACTCCAGATTTGAGGCCTTCTATTCGGCCTATGCAAGTCATTCTCAAAGGGCCAGCAATTCCTGCTCTTGGTGATGCTCTCGTAGATTAAAAGCACTCATACTCCCCTAAGCCAAAACAAAAAACTAATAGAATAGCAAAACAGAAATAAGTAAGAATCATATAAATAAATACATTAATGAAGCCACGAGTACGAGTTAGCAACTTTTGAACCTAGTAAAGGGCTGACTCTTGCAACACCACTAGGTCAGTACGATGATTCTAACTGACTTTAGTAACCAAGTATCATTGGTCCAGGCTCCGCTCAGCCAAGGCTAGGGACTCAAAAAGCACCCGTATGTCGGTGCTCGGGGGCACAAAAAGCCAAATCAGGGGAACTCACTATAAAATCCTTGCTATCACGGAGGGGTTTTGCATCACGGTGCTGGCAAGCTTATTCCATCGGAAGAACTATCCTTGGAGTCCCCTTCGGAATTAGCTTCATCGCCCTTCTCTAAATCAGCCTTAGCAACCCCTTAGGATCGATATCAGTGTCCCTTGCAGCCGCATCATCATGAGGAGATTTTCTCCCCACTCCGCCGATGTTTTCGACATCTTTGGCATAAAGCCCCTGTAGGTAGACCGCCGCAAGGTTGTCTATATAAAAGAAAATCTCATATAAATTAAGCAAGATATATATAAAAAAGAGGGCAATGAAAAATGATTTTGCTAGGTGAGTTTGTATGTAGGTATACCATCCGCCGATCTTAGTGGAGATAAAGACAAGCTTCCTCCTCTTTTTAAAAACCAAAGGAAGTCATCCCCTGAGTCACCCAAGGATACTACAAGCGAAGTCCCACCGGTTAGCACAATAGGTCCCGAGGATGGCATGGTCACTTCGGTAGCCCTCGTCCCCACCAATGGCAGTGGAGGTAGGGACAAAATGGCCGGAGGGGATAGTGATGATTGCCTTGGTGGGCTCCGCTATAGGTGGCCCATTTACTTTGGAGATGACTTTTGGGGACCCTGAGGACCCTTACGCACCTTTCTTTTTCTTATAGCGACATCGAGGGCATTTGGATCGGGGAGAGAAGGGTGCATTATGTTGAGTCCACCCCATATATGGTATAAATGCTACAATGATCCTACAAGTTCAAGCTACGTTTTCTTCTCGCCCAAAGTGGAGGCCTTGATGACCCACTTGGTTTCCTTGACCACCTAGTGTGGAGAGAGCATCACTCTCACTGCTGTAAAACATAAATGTAAGTCAAAGAAGGATACTAGATAAAAGCATAAGGTTTAACGTAATACCTATGGTTTCTTGGGGGATCCCCTTCGACTCTCCATCCTGGCCGCTCTAAAATTCGATAGGCTAGTGGGCCTTCAGAGGAGTATTCCAAAGCAAAATAAATTCCTTTGCCAAATATCTCATGCTCACCTAGCGGGCGACAATTTTTAGAAGTCAAATCCATGATCAGATCGTGGGCTTGTCCATTGAAATCTATGCCTCTCTATGGTACATGATCCCTGAATTAAGACATAGGAAGGCCGGAGTCCGAACCCACCGCATTGTAGAACCACTAGAGGTCCAATCTGAGTACCATCACTTATTGATATCCTTTGTGGGAAAGTAGTCTTGGTATTCTTTGTGGAGTTGTAAGTTGATGCTCACATAGGATAGCAGCCTGGTCACTCCATCCTCCCCCAGCTGCCTCTTGGACTAGTAATTGGCTTCGTGTAGCATGGCAAATACTTCATCCCTGTCTTCACATCCTTTAGCCCTCGTAGGCCACTTTAAAATGGCCAAGCAAGCTATGGTATTCGGAGATAGCTATGACAACTCCATGTTGTACATCTAAAGTACATTCGAAAGAAGATCCAACGAAGAAAGTCCAAGACCTGCTTTGAAGAATGCCTCAAAAATGACTACCTCATCAAACATCGGCTCTTGTATTTCTTCCTTGTCCGAGATGCGGATCGCAATGCCCTGGTTACCCTTCCTTGGCAGATCTCCACTGACTTCTCAGTACTTGCAGACTTCTCTAAAATGAAGGTCTACTCCGTGTACTTCTCCGATGGAGGCTTGAGGTCACAAGGCCCATATGACCTCGAGATGCCGCTGCTACGACCACCTACTACTAGAGAAAATTGGGGTTGGCGGGCGCTTGGAGGATGGATCCATTCGATGATTTCTTCATCATGTCTAGTGAGTCTAAGGATCGTGAAGAACAAGAGAGCACACTAGAAGCTAGATTTTAGGGGTTGAAGATGGCAAGATGTGGAGAATAAAATGATGAAGTCATGACACGGTCATGGTAATGGATGCTAGCTTTTTATAGGCCACGGAGCTTGTACTACAAGCCTCTTCGCGCCTATATTTGTTACCACCTAGCATTTCACCCTTCAACGCTGACAGTATGGTCCATGGTGAAAATTGTTTTAAAAAGGGTAATGCCAGAAATCATCATAACGGTTGGCCTTCGGATTCACCGTCCCATCATGCAAGCATTTGGTTACCCAAGGATGTCCCTCCATTTACATAATTTAATTTCTCTCTGATTCAAGTTTCTGTTGATAGCACCTGAAGTCCAGCCAACCAAAGATGAGATGGTTATATTCGAAGCATGATGTTTTTATTGATAATGCGCATTGCCACCTCTGAACATTGGAACTGAAGGGTCATGTGCAAGAGGCTACTGTTGGTGGATAATAATCCCATCATGCGTGTAATCAAATGTTTTAACCAAACAATGTACTTGAAAGGTAAAGGCATAGTGCATAGAGCTCCGAAGGATTGGGATTCACCAACAAAGGTACTGTAGAGCCCATATGACATACGACGGGTCTCGATGAATCGCCTCCCCTTCGGTCATGTCATCCTTCGAAGATCAACCACAATGTTCGACAAGACGTTTTCTTTCTTAGTATGTTGACACTAGGATTTACTATTTTACCCCTACGAAGTCTTGTATACAAAGTCCCTAATAACGGTTGTGACTAGAGGAGAAAATAGTATTATCTCATTGTACTATACATATAAATACATGTAATTCCTACTATAATAGGGACCCTAAATATTATGATCTCTTAATACACTTTGAACTAGATGTAAGGTTATTATCCAATTCGGAGGCCTAAATCGGTATCACTCCACTTCGCACACAATTATCCCTTAAAGGCTATTGAAACCTATTAGCGTAAAATTCCTTTACGCCAACAATGTAATTGTGTTGATGCCAAAATTTAGTAGAGCCTAGACCCACCAAGGATGTCGCACGGTCAACAGAAGTCAAAGAGAGGTCTGGTCAAAAGTGGTCAAAGAAGCCCGTCCATATTGTTACAATATGACCGGACGTGCAGAAGCCGATGAAGGAGTGAGAAGATAAAGATGATCCAGAATCAGTTATAAGGTAGATTACTTGGACGACAAGTCTCTAGACTATAAATATGTATCTAATTAGCTAGTCTTAGACACACAATCAACCACAACAAATTATTACTTTTGGCGCATCACCACCCTTGGATGCCCAATGTTAATCCCGGCAAGACATGGCACTTAGAACTGGGCTGCATCTTCTTGATCTCTAGCAAAGAGGTAAGTCCTGCCACCCCGATGGTCACATCAATTAAGGTTTGTTCTTCGAGGCTGCATCGTATCGATCTCTTGAGGTATCGGCCTGATCGGTGTGATCGCCGAGTTTATCTTGGTATATTTTGCTAGATCTAAGGCTGCATCAGTTTTGATCTCTTAGATTAACGTGAATTAGGTGTAGTAGTTTGAGGCTTCATCAGTTAAGTCTGACATCTTGATCTATTGTATCTTGTTCATGCTATGTATGACATTCATCTAAATAAAGTAAGCCCGATGTGTCGAAGTGTTATTGATTTATCATGATTAGCGACTGTCTCGGTTGGGTCTGATCTTTCAATTATGGTGATTTAATGATATGGATATGTTATTTGGCATGCTGAGTTTGGTTTCTATTGGAGTACAAGCCGATAGGTTATGTTTGTTTCCACGCTATATTTCATCTCCACCTAGGAGGCATTCATCGGCCATGTTGCACAAGGACGCTATCCTATTGACCGATAGTGTTTAGCCCGATAGCATGGGTGTGGTCATCGGCCCCATGGGCGATAGGCGCGCTTATTCCTGCTTATTTTATTCTCGCCAGAGTCATCGGCTTGACAACCGATCGACGTTGCTACTAACGGTATTTTTTATTATTCCTTATCAGTTGTAGGGTCGAACTGATTAGCACGCTTAGAACCCTCTAAGATTATAGGACCTGCACTGGAGTTAAGCAGATCTCCTAGGCCAAAAAAGACATCAACACGTTGTCACCAAAATAGTCCACGTGACCAAAAATACTTATAAAACCACTCCGAAATATTATTTGAAGCAATTTTCTTATTTTAAGCTGTAAAATATCTAGTTTCATAGTTTATTAAGTTAAGTAGTAAAGTAGACTACTTTAATACTTTAGGGGATGAAGGGGATAAGGTAGACTCTTTTCCATTGCTATATGATCGAGGATTTTCACTTAATTTATGCGTGAATATTTCTCAGATAAATTATAATGCTCATCGGGTTTGCTTTACAAAATGTTGTGAAACTTCATACATAAAACCCCTAAACAAAACCATGCAAGGGTTTCACTAGGACTAATCATAATAGAATTTCTTAAATTTTGCGAAGCAGAAACGACCCAATGATTTTTGATAGAAACGAAAACATACTATTATGTATAATTAAAAAACATAAAGTTTCTATCTTTACCATTTCTTTACTACACTATATAAAATATTAGTTTTTTCCGCATTACGTAAAACTTTGAATGATCTTCTATTCATAAAATATTAAATAAATTAAATTAAATTAAATTATAAAAAATGTGCTAAAAATAAATAATATATGTTCGTTACAACCAAAACTTTCTATAAACACAAGTAAACAAATAATATGAAGTGTGAATTATATTACTTATTATATCATATGATGTGCTAGTATACTTTAACCATATATAAATATATTCACTTTGTTCTGTATTATAAGTTACTTGTTTTTTATAAATTAAAGTTATATAATTTTGATTAATTTTATAAAAATACCCACAGCTATAATATTAAATTAATTATATAAAATTTACCATAAAAAATATGTTAGTGCATTTATTTTATATTTTTAAATTTTGATTAATTTTTTAAAATAATATAAAAGGATAAACAACATATAAAATGAAACAAAATAAATATTCTCTCCATCCTATAATACTCCATCCTAGAATCAAATTTAACATTTCTTAGTACAATAAATCTGGATAATGTCACTGTTTGTACTATGAAATATTATATGTAGTACTATATTGTAATATTATGAGATTGATGGAGTATATTGTATGAAATATTCAATCCAGTACTAAATTACAATATTACCGATTAGATAGTATATTGAAACACTCGCGAGTGCAATAAGGAGTGTCATCATTTTCAATCCTTAGATGTGTGGAAGAAGTATCATGCATCCACCGTGCGCGATGGATGATATGTAGGTCCTCATGTTTGATAAAAAAAAGTAAACACTGCATTGTACAGACAACCGGACTTAGGTCATGTTTGGTTCTAATTCCAAATTTTAGTCCCGTAACATCGGATGTTTGGATGCTATTTTGAAGTATTAAATGTAGACTATTTATAAAACCCATTTCATAATCGGTGGATTATTCATGAGACGAATCTAGTGAGCCTAATTACGTCATGATTTGACAATGTGATGCTACAGTAAACATTTGCTAATCATGGATTAATTAGACTTAAAAAAATTGTCTCGTGAATAATTCTCTAATTCTGTAATTATTTTTATAATCAATTCAAGTTTAATCCTTCAAATTGATGTCCAAACATTCGATGTGACGTGGACTAAACTTTAGTCCATAGAACCAAACATATCCTTAAATGTAGCACGAATGTTCTGTCGCGTCGAAGCATTTCACTAATAAAAAATAGCAGAAGTTAGCTGTACGTGCATTTTTGCACTGTATCAAGGACCGAATGCCACAAACGATAAAACCATGCATGGCTGTAACAACATATGCCGATCAATCGAGCCCAAGTTCGGACATAACAGCTTGTGATCTTCAGACATGGCAGCTAAATTTTGTTGTTCTCATATAATATAACATAAATTATTCGGTGGCCATTGCGCTTACATTGTCGAAGTTTCTCTCCTGAAACAGTTCTTTCAGTTATAAAGTATGCATGCTTTTGTCTCATTTGCTTGGCAGGGGGCATAGTCTGAACTAAATATATATGTATACAATTTGCTATCTAAATTCATGGACCACAGTACACAATATGATGAACTAATAGCGATGCAATAGTAGCTGGTGATGATGCACACGCTTGTGGTTTCCCTAGCTAATAAGAACTAAGACAAATTAGTTAAGTTGTCTATCTGGATGGCCATAAATAATTAGACGATCGAATTGATAAATTTCGTTGCTTACAGGACCACATCATATGTCGATGTAATTATAAATGTCAAATACAGCTTTGTATATGTATACAGAAATATTTTGCTTCGTCAAAAGATTCTTGTAATATATAGAGTATGCTGAATATGCACTGTTTCTCAGCGGTCAATGCATCAAGCCTTTAATTGGAGGAAATTGCACTTGACTGCTGGCAATTTATTTGCAAAAAAAAAGCAAATAATCTTTTCTTTGCCCTGGAAAGGAGTTAGTTTCAGTTTGGGTCAACAAGTTTCAAATCCTCACTATTTAGTATTCTCCGCTTCGAACAATAGCGTAGAGCGATAGAATTTATTCCGGTCACACTGTATCTAATAAGAGAAGACTCCCATTTAGGTCGGCTTGTCCACCGACTATATTTTGCTAGCCAAAAATAATCACAGAAGATTCATTATGTGATCTGATCCAATAAAGTCAAAGGCACGCAGTATATGGTGACTTTGGAAGATTTGCCCCTCATATTCACACAGGATGGACGAGATCACGAGACTGATATAATAAAATAATCTTATATAGTTGATTAGAATTATATTTTATACTATTAGGCACTATTATTATGGTGTTTTATGCTGTAGCTAGTGCAAATCACTGTAGCGATTGACTCATTTTACTATGTGCATCTGCCTTTACCTAAGTAAATTAAGTCAAAGAATCTATGTCCTCGGTATGCTCCACATTGAAAAATTCCCTAGCTAGATTTCTTCCGATCCGAACCCAAAGCCACGTTACACGTACAGTCAGTGATTACTCACTCCTATTAGAACTAAGACATACTTTGCAACACATGATTGTTTTCTAAATTACATAGGAATTGAACTGATTTGTATAAAAATACAGTAAAAATCCTATGAAATTCAGCAGGAAAAGTGGCGGCCACACCGAGGAGAGGATATATTATGACTTATGAGCTAGGAGATTTTTGCATACGTAGCACCGGCATCGTTGGGCTTCGCCAAAATAGCATCCCAACGATGCCAATTGGAAAAATGACATTATAATTCTTGGCAATTTGAACATATAGCATCCGGCTGCACTAAACATGTTTTGGCAGTTTATTATATGTGGTATACCAATTTTGCCCTCCTGTCCTCACAGCCAAGAGCTCGAAGCCTCTCCCAGCTACTTCTTCCTCTCTGCAAAACCCTCACAGAGCACACATAGCACACACCGGCGCGCTTCCGCCGCCGCCCTCCGCCCCCTGCCACCGCGCCCCGACCTCCGACCCGGCGCCGTCCGCCCCGGCGCCCTCGGCCCCGCGCCGTCGGCCCCTCTCCTCCGCCCCCGCCCAACGCGCCCTCGGCCCTGCTCCTCCCCCGGCCACCGCGCCCCGACCTCCGCCCCGCCGCCGTCGAGTCTCGCCGCCGTCCGCCCTGCCCCGACGTCCGCCCCGGCGCCGTCCGCCCCGCGCCCGACGTCCGCCCCGGCGCCCTCGGCCCCGCGCCCTTGGCCCCGCGCCGTCGGCCCCGCTCCTCCGCCCTCGGCCCCGCTCCTCCGCCCCCGGCCACCGCGCCGTCGGCCCAGCTCCGGCCTCGGCCACAGCGCCCCGAGGCCCCGCTCCACTACATGCCCACAGATCTTGCTGGTTGGTTTCATCCCCGCCGCGCCGCCCGCCCGATGGATTCCGCTGCACAGCTCCGTGCCATGGAAGAGGCAAATACATTTAGCATAATTAGTGCTGCCACTATTTCTTCCGTAGCAATTGCAAAATGAACTTGACAATCAGTAATTGTTCTATTTATTGTTTCAGATGAATAAAAAATTGGCCAAAGCACTCAAGTATGCCGTGTCTCAGATGCAAGATATATCTAAGAAGCTTCAAGAAACTGCGTCTTTTTGCTACACGGATGAAGACCATGTGGATGGTACGTTGATGACAGGGGTGGCTCGCAGGGTAGATGAATTAGCTGAAATTCTGGATCAAACCTCCTTGAATTGCCAAGTGGAGGTTATGGACCCTAACTCGCTACTCGAAGTAGGTTACTGTAGTGAGGACAGCGCGCTGCGAGCAAATGTATTCGCTGATGAAGAATTATCTCAAATGCTTGAACCACAAACACTTGGGGAGCATTGTGCTATGTATGACCTCGACTTCGAAGAGATGTGGGATAGAGCTATGTAATGTGGTGTGTTTTGTTTTTATGTACTTGAGGGTGAATGTGGCATGATGGACACCTATTGAATTGATAAACTAGCTATGTAATGTGGTGTGCTCTGTGTATATTGATGTGTGGTTTGTTTATGTTACTTGTATGCTATGTATATTTGTATAACAGTGCATATTCGCCAGCCAATGCACGAAGGGATGGCTCAACAAATCTGGCAGCAGCATAGGCCATGCACAAGGTAGCAGATCCAGCACCAGCTTTTGCCTCCACCACCTCTGTCCCAGCATTCTGTATCCTCTTTGTCAGCTCTTCAGTTTCCTCATGTGTAAAGGTGACAGATGGCCTGGTCTTTGACAACAATGGTAGAATTGTAATCCCAGCATGACCACCGACAACTGGGACATCAACATCAACGAGCTTGAGGCTCTTCTTCTGAGCTACAAATGTGTTAGCTCTGACAACAACATCCACACCTTTCAAGCAGTTGGCCAATTCTGAGGGCCCAGTAAAGTCCAGAACCTGAGAAGGTGTGTTGCAGTGGTTGAGATTAGCAGCAACTCCTTTCACATTTGCAATATCATACAGATGTAGTGCTGAAACCAGAGGAGACATCTTAATTAACAGGCCCAACGGTTGACCAATGCCACCAAACAAACGGTCCCATCATCAGAAATGCTTGAACATTACAGTCGATGTTATGCAACTCATCAAGCTGACACATTACAACTAAACATAACTGGTTCACTACAACTAAACGCCAACATCCTCCACACATTACATCATCAACATTACATCAACTCAAAAGTGTTCTAACAGCATGCACACATTATTGAACCTTCTTCCTTGGAGTGATTTTTTTAACTAGAGCACTAACCACCTCTGGCGCAGTCGGTGGTGGCGAAGATGGCTCTTCAGCATCAGGCTGGGACGTAGTAGGCACATCCGTTGGGAACCACCCTTTAGTTGAATTCTTCCGGGGTCATCTCTTCCTGTTACATAACAATGTTAACATGCTACAGCTCTTAGTAAAAAAGAAAAACGTTAACAAATATGACATGCTACCTTTTCTTTGTGCCATTGAAAGGACATTTGTAGCTTGCTTTCATGTGACCCAATTCCCCACAATTTGGACATTTGAACTTTCCACCGATTCTTTTCTTCCCATTGTCATTGTTTTTCGTCTTCGATCCACTGCCTCCCTCTAGGCACCCTTTGATCCTTTGTTTCCTCTGTCGACCCACAGGGCGTTTTCCAATTGGAGCACCCACTTCCCTTGCAAAAGGCACTTCTGGCCAAAAAGATTTGTCACCTAACGGCTCCACCACCCTAGAGTACGCTGTTGTGAACATAGCTACCGAGTAGTACTCGTCCACAAAATCCTCCATCCGGACATCCCTAAATTCCTGAGCTGTTATCAAACATAGGGCATGGTGACATGGTTTGCAGTATGCTGCCATTCTTTGCATGAGCATTCCCTTATCTCGGCATTTACAATATGCTTGGAATGAACATCATTGCTGTCCCTAACCTCTGCAATGTACTTGTCAGCTTTCTTTACAGATAAGTGACCAAGACCTCTTGTCCTTGCATGGAGGATATGCACAACTGAAGGTAAAATACGCCCTTGTAACCTTTGTCCAATCCTTCTCCGCCTGTGAAACAACTCCATAATTTCCTCTCTAATCTTGTCCGCCAGGTCACAAACTGGTAGATCTTTCCAGTCCTTAATCCAATTGTTGAAAACCTCAGCTAGGTTGTTGGTTACATAGTCACACTTGATGTCGGTGTTAAACCCACTTCGGTACCAAAGACTGTCATGATGCTCATGAAGCCAAGTACCAACCCTTGGTATTTCTTGGATGCTTGTAAAATAGTGGTCAAAGACCTCTCTCCTATATGCTCTAGCTGCTGGATACATGTACTCAGAACCACCAAACTGCTTAATGTAGTTCTGCATCAGTCTGAAGCACTCCCTTTTCTCAGCAAGAGGTAAAACCCTATGCATAGCATTTTTTAGACCCTTGCATGCATCAGAACACAAAGCCAACAAAGGCAGGTCACCCACAGCCTTATGTAACTGCTGAAAGAACCATGTCCAGTTTTCTGTGTTTTCTGCCTCAAAGAAGCCATAAGCAACTGGATACATCCAATTTTGCCCATCAACACCTATGGCACAACATAAGTGACCATTCCACCTTCCATTAAGAGCTGTCGAGTCAATACTAAGATATGGTCTGCAACCACCCTTGAATCCTGAAATGCAAGGACCTAGTGCACAAAAGAATCGACTGAAGAATGGATGCCCCTCATCCATTTTTACATCAAGCTCAATCACACTATCCGGTGACTTCTGCATAACTGCTTCTTTCCAACGCCATAGAAGTTGGAAACTCTCCTCCCAACTACCAAACAATTCCTTCAAAGCTTTCTCCTTACCATACCAAACTGTGTCATAGGTAATGGTGCATCCGAATGTATCCTGTAGTGTGGTTTGCAACTCCTTGGCACCCATATGAGGTTTCTTCATTAATAGTGGAAGAGCACGTGCCGCCACCCATGCTCCAGTAGGTGTAGTCGTCTTCCGTCTTCCACTTGAAGTACAAGTATGAGTATCATTAAAGATGATGACCTGAAAAATTGTATAAAAAAGTTAAACCTTATACCATGAACTCGTTAAAACAAAGATAATGATTGACATTACTTGAATTGTTGGTGACCCTTTCATCTCCTGTCGAGCATGAATACTCCATGGACAATTTGGCCCTTTACAGTACCCTCTAAATCTAGACTTGTTTGTAGCCTCAATTCCAAGCTCAAATTCTTTATTTATCGCAAATTGTCTAATTGCAAGTCTAAATTGTTCCATGTTTGCATACAAGCTGCCAGGCTCCATTACTGGATTGTTCATATCAAATATGGTCCTCATCTCATCAAACAGTACATCTGAACATGGAATGGATGCTCTCATTTCATCTTCACAATGATTCCTGGGATCTCCATTTCTGGTATTTTCATGACTTGAACCACTAACATCATCTTCCCTTTGAATAAATGCTTCATCTTCAGTGCACAAACCAAGTTGAATGTACAATGCTTGTTCATTAGTAACATCATGTCTTCCTTCTTCACTCGACCTTTCCTCCACAATAATCGAATCCCAATCAATTTCATGGCCACTAACCAATCCAGTGTTTGTCTCATGATCATCTCCAACGCAAATCAATGCCCACTCATTAGCACCCACATTGCATGCTTCTTCATCCATGTACTGATTGAAAAAAGTGTACAAACAGAGACTTTAAAACTAACATATACAGAGGCCAGACATAATTTATTCTGCTCATATCAAGAAAATGGTGCCGAGCAGCTACAATGTTGTACAAGCATATGATAGAACCACTCCAAGACTAATCAGAAAATTGTTTCATTATTTGGCACAGCAAACTTGCCAATGGACATATGGAAAAGCAAACCTTATAACAGGGGCGGAGGCCGGGGCGCTGTGGTCGGGGGCGGAGCGGGGCCTCGGGGCGTTGTGGCCGGGGCCGGAGCTAGGCCGACGGCGCGGTGGTCGGGGGCGGAGGAGTGGGGCCGAGGGCACGTTGGGTGGGGGCGGAGGAGAGGGGCCGACGGAGCAGGGCCGAGGGCGCGGAGGGCGGTGGCGGAAGCGCGCCGGTGTGTGCTATGTGTGCTCTGTGAGGGTTTTGCAGAGAGGAAGAAGTAGCTGGGAGAGGCTTCGAGCTCTTGGCTGTGAGGACAGGAGGGCAAAATTGGTATACCACATATAATAAACTGCCAAAACCTGTTTAGTGCAGCCAGATGCTATATGTTCAAATTGCCAAGAATTATAATGTCATTTTTCCAATTGGCATCGTTGGGATGCTATTTTGGCGAAGCCCAACGATGTCGGTGCTACGTGTGCAAAAATCTCATGAGCTAGATAGCAAATGCAATGCTAGATCTCATCACCGATCCATCGCTGAGAACGTGACACGGCGGGCAGCCCGGCTGCACCCCAAAAGGCACCAGCTTCCCCTACCATGCCAACTTGCACGTGTGTGGCTGCGCCGGGGCGTGCGTACGTATAGATGTCCAGCCGGGCTGTTCGGCACGGCATGGGCCCATTGCGGCATGACCCATTTACTGAAGGTTCAATTTGGCATGGTTAATAAACAGGTTATGTTGTGTCTATTTATTGGCCAAATAGTGAGCCCATGCACAGAACAAAGGGGATTTAGTTGTGCCGAGCCAGCTCGTGTAACTTATAAAAATTACAAACCATATTTTTTCTATAATTTATATAAAAGTTTAAAAAAATCCAGAATTCAGCCAGCATGTATATCAAACCAAAATTTTTCGGACAACATTTCAGAATTCACAGAACTTACAATGCAAGTTACAATTCACATAATTTCACGTAACTTCACATTCAGTTACTAATGGAGACCTAGGTGGCCCGATCTTTCGGAGAGAAGAGGATAAGATAATTTTGATTGGAAGGAGATGACGTTGACAACCCGACTACAGCCGTACGAGATGTTGGTGTTGCGCCTTAGCGATCGATACACCAACTCTAAGGGTTGTTGATCTAGTTGGTGATCAACCTTTTCCTGTAAGAAATCGAAGAACGAGCAAGAACAAGATTAAGGAGCAAGTAGTATTGCTGGATATGAAAGACATACAAATGATAGTTTGGGTTATGAAATGTGAAACCAGCGATCTAACCGATCATGGGATTACATGGATAAATAGCATTGGCTAAACTTTTATCTAATCAAAACCCAAATTACAATAGTAGTTCGGCCAAGATTAAATAGGGGATGAGCAAGGGAAATTCGGCCAGCAACAAAGGCAGGATAAAAATCTAAATATGAACTTTCCTAAATTTGTTCAAACTGAAAAAGAAACACACATTGATTTAGTGATTGCAATCTCCTCGGATGGAATATGGAGGTTTAGATGGACTGTTGGAAAGAGGCCATCTCAAGCTTTCCGAAAAGTCCAAGATCATCCTAATTGGAGCTTCCATGTAAAAGTTATGCACATTTGAACTTTATCCTTGTAGTCCGAATCCCACACGTGTAGAACTTTATCTGTACTTTTTATTGGCACAAAAATAACATCTCAAAGTTGCATATTATATTTGGATTGACTTGAATTGGTCCCCAATCAACTTCCATGATGTTCCATGCCCTTGATGTGCTTTTAACGTGTCGCTTGATCCATGAAAAAATTTCTATAATTGAAAACAAAGCCAACTCATGGTGTAGCGTCCTTAGCTCAAATATATAAAATGTAGATCTAATATAGAATGGATGAACATTGGGTTGTTTATTGTAAAGTGTAAGCATTGTTATATTTGAGCTAGTGATGTCATCATCATTCTCTCCTTCTTAGCTACAAATTCGTGCCATTACAATTTTTACGGTTTGCCAATATGCCATTGGTGTGTCACTGACAGATGGGGGCCGCCACAGTCACTTACAGTGGTATATAGGCAATTTCTAAAAATTATAATGGCATGCGAGTAATTTTCCCTTGTTCCTTGTATTTGTAGTCATTGCAGCTCCTAGTAAAATAGATATCATTGTGCAATATCACTTTTCCTTTTGTTACATTGTGAGTAGGAGGAAACCAACTCACCTTAGCATTCAGTTTCACAAGTGTCGGTGAAGAACCATCCTTGATGAAAGGAGATGAAAGTACTGTGATGTTATTGATCAGCTTAACATGCTATCCTTCTTGAAAACAAACCTGTGTATTTAAATCAAAACAAGAGGCTCTCGAGATAATAGGATTAGTTAAAACAACTTGCTCGAGGTAATTATTTTAGGCTTTACATACAGTTTCAAACCTGAACAAATATAAACTCTATGCACAAAGTATACTCCTTTATCATTATATTTGCCAATTACATGAAAACTCATTTGAGCAGGACATGGCAAGTCAGTTCTAGTGAGTAATTTCTCATTTAAAGCACTAAGTTCACATAGATCAGCAAGTTCAATATAACCCCAAATATTTAAAGAAGATAACAATTTATGTTCTTCCTTTTCACTAGCTATGTGAACAACATGTATCAAATCACTTAAAGGTTCAGCAATAAAGTCAACATGTTCATTTACTAGTTGTGGCATGTATATAAGTGAAGTATTAACACACAACTATTCTTTATGACAAGGAGTGTCAAGCAAATCATCTGGTAACAAAGCAATTTTCAGCAAAAGATTCAACTAACGATGGCTCTATAATAGCATGAATAGTGGACAATTATGTTTTATCAGGAATACACTCACCTTGATTAATTTTAGCATATATATTACCTTGCAAAACCTTTTTCCGATGATCTAAGTGCATATTTATTCTCTTTTTCTTGTTCAAGGTTAGTAGTACTAACAGGCACACCAATTGATGTTTCCTCTAAATCAATAGCAATCTGAATTTCAGCTCGATATGCAAGTTCAAACAATTGAGAGAGAATTATATGTTTCATGAAGAAGTATTTCTTGAATTTCTTTGTTAAGCCCATGTAAAAGCTTTGTTCCGTAGCTTCTTTGCATTCATCTATAGCACAACGTAATAAACAAGCACGCATATCACGATAGTATGAGGCAACACTTCTGCTATCTGGTTTTAAACATTGTAGTTTCTTTAACAGAATGTCAGCATAATTTGGAGGAACAAAAACATCTCTCAAATATTGTTTTAATTATTTCCAAGATTGAGATATTTTATCATTTCTGCAAAGATGTTTTCAATGATATGCAGCATTGTTGGCGTAAAAGATTACGCTAACAGGTTTCTGTAGAAAAGAAACTAACAAACGAAGTGTTTGCGAAGCAAACTGTTCTAAGCCTCCGAAAGGATAATAACTTAGAATAGTTCGAAAGTGTGTATTGATTCACTTGTAATCGGTCGTTATTACAGGATGAAATGGGGGGTATTTATAGGCCTAAACATTAAGGAAAAGACCTATTTACCCCTTTATTACAACCGACATTAAGGAAACTATTCGGTTTCCTTAATAGGGCTAAAATGGTAAAAGACTAATCTAATAGGATAGAAAATAAGTCTTCCATCTTAGCTGGCAGAAAAGATCCTGAAGGGCTTTGGCCCGAAGACATACTTCGAACCAATGCCTGTCTTCGGGCTTCGAACCAGGTTCCAAGCACCTTCGAAGATGGCCTTCGGACAATCTTCGAACTGGTTGGCTGTCTTCATGCTGCTTTGGCAATAACCCCGAAGATGAGATATTTTCCCCCAACAGTAGCCCCTCGAATACGCTTCTCCGTTCGACCTGTAACGTTAGGAGAGCAGTATACGGAAAGAAAAGATAACCAATCATAGGGGTTATTGATTTTGTTTTATCTCCGAAATACATGAAGACATGAACTTCGAATCAGTCATAAAGTAATTACTTTTAGAACTATCTTAGAAATGACTCAGGAAGTTCGAAAGTCTTTTTAGACTTAGAAAATATAGCCGTTAGTTTCTGTTTCTAACGGAGTTATACAAAGCGTTATTTTCGGAGGAAAATAACAGGCGGGAATGCGAAAAGGCAGAGCCCAAACGGTAACAAACGGAAAGTTAGACTATAAATAAAGAACTCCAGAACTTACTCGATTACCTTTTCACTGCTTGCTCCCAGTCAAAAGCCTTTTGAGCCCTTTGAGTTCTTGAGCCCTAGCTTTCGAGTTCTTGAGTCCTAGTCCCCACTCTCTCAGATCGATCCAGTAATTGCGATGGCGAAGACCAAAGGCTCTGCGCCTCCTTCGACCTTGGCTCGTCAACAAGCGGCTGCGGCAGCGGCAGCGGCAACAGTGGCGGCGACGCCTTCGATGCAGGCGACAACTTCCATGGCGGCAAAGGGAAAAAATCCCCAAATCGCCGATGATCAAGGTCTGTGCCCTCCATCGACCAAATATTTGGACCAATCTTTCGAATTAGGACCTTCAACCTGCAAAAGAGAGTCTTTGGCAATGGCAGTAGGGGGAAATATTGGTGCGGGAGTTATGATTCGAAAACCAGGGAAAGAAGTGATTCCAGTGCCCAGACCCGGAGAAGTAGTAGTGTTCGAAGCTTTTTTCGAAGCCGGTTTGGGTCTTCCTGCAGTGGACTTCCTGGCAGAGGTACTCGAACTGTTCCATATAACTCTCCCTCAATTATCTCCGAGCGCAGTAGCTAGATTAGCTATTTTTGAATGGGCCTTAAGAGCCGAAGGATGTGAAGGAAGGGCGGAAATCTTCGCTGCATTACATAGAGCAACCTGCCAGCCAAAAACCTTCGTAGCTCCCGGAGGTGAAAAAGTAGTAACGTCTTTTGGCAGTATCAACTTTAGACTTCGGGATGAGTACGCCCTTCGCTTTCCTGCTAAAGCCATCAACGCTAGGTGGTACACCGACTGGATTTTGAAATGGTTCTATGCCGAAGTCGGGGCAAGCAACCCTCTGGCCGGACCCCTTAGAGAAATCCAGTTCCGAAAGGAGGCTTTGGTGCGTCCTGACGAAGGTCAATTCGAAGCCCGTCTGAACTTGCTTGAAAAAGTTAGCCGAAGGCTCAGTATGCGGGATTTGGCAGAAGAGTTAATCGGTCTTCAAATTCCTCCACTGATGGCC
Organism: Zizania palustris; assembly: GCA_019279435.1. Classification (NCBI taxonomy): domain Eukaryota; kingdom Viridiplantae; phylum Streptophyta; class Magnoliopsida; order Poales; family Poaceae; genus Zizania; species Zizania palustris. The sequence continues at coordinate 26,885,650 of JAAALK010000290.1, forward strand.
GACTGGCCTATTATCTTCGAAGATGATTCCGAAGGTGGTCTTCGCAGAATTAACTTGACTTCAAGTCCTACAGGTAACTTCGAAAACAACATGCATTAAACATATTTGCTTCGAAGAAAAAACTGACTTGAATTATTTATTTTGTAGAAACTTCAGCCCCTGTTACTTCAGAACAGATTATAAGGGCTTCAGAAAAAATCTTGGGTGCTCCAACTCCGACCGAAAAAGAGTGGCGAATTAAGCTGGTTGGGAGTTGGGAAAGATTTAACAGAGTATGGGGAATGCTGAAACTCACTCCTCCCCCTCTGATGGATTGGGCGCCTTTGGAGAAAGGGCTCAAAAAAGGAAAGCCGAAGCTGGAACTTCAAGTTCAGCAAAAACTCCGGTGAAGAGGGTTGCTCGGAAGCCGAAGAACCTCGCACCTTTAGATCCTATACCTTCGAGCTCCAGAGTTTCCGTTTCCGATTCCCAAGAAGAAGTGGAAAGGTTACTTGTGCGCCTACTGGAAGAGAATGAAACTCAAACGGCCGCACAAACCGGAGTACCTGCGAACGTACCGGAGTCCGGAGAAAATGTTGATCAACCAAGGACTTCGGTAGTTCAAGAAGATGTAGCTCAGGAAGAAGTTCCTGTGAATGAAAGTGGGGTCGAAGTCACTATGGCTTCGATTCCCGAAGAAGCAGCGAGGACTACCCAGGACGATGCTCCTGCAGTCCATGATTCAACGGCTGATTCAGATGAAGAATTAGCTTTCGATCCACCAATCAGTCCGACAACGACTCCTCCACGGACTGCCGAAGGTAGAACTCGAAGAACTTTTGTATTTATTTGAATTTTTATACTATGTATAATACTTTTGATTACTTTGCAGAACCCACTCCTATGGAAGAAGTCCACCAGGAGGAAATAATTCCTGAACCTTCGACGACTTCGGAGCCAGCCCCAAGAGTTACTCAAAAGGGGCCTGGAAGAGGCAAAAGACAAATAGAGCCCCTGCCTGCTATAAGCTCCGAATCAACTCCGTCTGATTCAACAGACGAGAGCCAATCTTCCAGGGAAGCTCAAACTCCAGTGGCTCCGAAGACCGCAGGCCAAAGCTCCGGTCCTTCATTGAACGAAGATGACCAAGAGGCAATAAGCATGCTCCCCTTGCTGGCTCCTTTCTTAGGGCAAACAACTGGTCTTCGGACTTTGCTCGAACCTTTGGATCGAGCTAGTCGTGAGATAGGGGAGACCGAATTAGTGGCCATCCTGCGCAAGGCTGACAGGACGGAGCTTAATGCCATTATTGAACGTACAGCTTATCAGGTATGAAACAACTGCAAATTATTATAGAATTTATCTTCGAATGAATATTTACTTTGATTTTTACTTTGGCAGCAAACTGTCTTGGCCCGAGCTGCAAGTCTATGCAATGACGAAGAAATCGCTCGGCTTCGGGAAGAAAATAGCACTCTTCAAAGGAATTTTAACATCTCTGAAAGTCGAGTGACTCAAATGGACAATATAATATTAACAGAGCGAAGGGCCAGGCAAAGCTTGGAAGCTGTAAAGAAAGAACTCGAAGCGGAAAGGATTGTGCTTCGAGCAGAGGTTGACAAACTGCGGGCGGAGCATGCTACTGCAGGGTCTAGGCTCGTCCGGCTTGAAGAGGAAGCTAGCCAATTGTTGACACAGAAAAATACTTTGACCACTAAGAATGCTAGGCTTTCTGGGGTTTTGGACGAAGTTACTTCGGCGAAGGATGCGCTGAACGAAGATAAGTTGAAGTCTGAGAAGGTGGCTGCGGAGGTTATGAATCAGTTGTTAGAAGTCCTGGAGTACTTCGGTACTACTGGAATTCTCCCTTCTGATGATAACATCAGCCTTCTGCGCCGGTTGAAAAGGATCCAAAGGGGGCAAAGCAGATGAAGACGGCGGGCATTAGATACGGAGAACTCTCCGGACATGTGTCTGCTGTTGGTCTACTTCGCTATTACGAGGATTTGGGCCGATCAATAACTCCGGACGCAGGAAGAGGTCCAATCACCTTCGACGACGACCGACTTCTCAAACCTTCTGAAGGTGTAGCTGCTGCTTGGCGGGCCTTCCAAACTTCGTGGAGAGCCGAAGGTCGTTCTGCGATCAAGGCTTGGATTGATGAAGGCCAACGCCAGAAGCATGTTCGGAGCCAAGCTTCGAGCAGCCAACCTCCTTCAAACCCACAGGTTTAGGAATGTTTTAGGATTTTTAACCGTGTAAAGCTTTGTGCTTGTAAACATTTATCAATGAAAATCTTGTTTGTCATATTTTTAGGCTTTGCCTCTTATCGAAGATATCGAAGTGTTAGAGCTTAACAGCGAACTTCGCTCACTGTGGAACACCTTCGAACTTCTAAAGAGTTATAAGCGTCCTCGATTTCTTATCCCTCGAGATGACTCCGGCGTTATTGCGCCCGAAGTAATCAAAGACGTATTGTCTTATATTAAAGAGGAAGATAAAGAAATCGACGCAAACACCTCGTCTTCTGAAGACGCTAATTGGTCCGAAGACGAAGGTGAAGCCCAAAATAAAAAATCTGAAGATCTTAGAAGCTGGGAGAGAAGCCCCGAGCGGCTTCGAACTTGGGCCGAACTTCAACAAGAACAGAAGGATTTTAGAGCTTCGAAAGGGAGAAAGAGAGTTAAACGTAAAGTTCTTAGAACTTCCGATGTTGGAACTAGTCGTTCCACCCCTAGCTCTCGGGACCGAAGAGGTCTCCGATTCCTTCTTGGTATAGATACCAATTTTTCATAATGTAATCTGTAAACATATTTGTTTCAATAATGAATGCCGATTTAAAATTGTCTCCATATTTACTAGCCCCTCTTTGGGTATAAGCAACTTCGAACTGCATTCAAAGATGGTTATGCGCAAAGAAAAAACTTCGGAGTACAATTTTGGGGGTTCGGAGCCCCTCTGTCATTTTTAAAGATCTTTTGAAATCTTATGAAATGTCTTTGACCTTTGTAGTCAGAAGAATGGTAACTTGGTACCTTTGTTTGCTTTACGAAAGAAATCAATTAAGATAACTTCGAGGACACTTTAGTGTCTTAAGAAATTTGTCACCTTGGACTTATATGAACAAACATTCGAAGCTCATGGCTTAAATGCTGTTTTGCTTTAGCCACCTTCGGCTGTTTTTTGCAGAAATCTACCAGCCGGAGCTTGGATTTCGCAGAAATTGTAGCCACCTTCGGCTATTTTTGCAGAAGTCTACCAGCCGAAGCTTGGACTTCGCAGAAATTGTAGCCACCTTCGGCTATTTTTGCAGAAGTCTACCAGCCGGAGCTTGGACTTCGCAGAATTTGGCCACTTGGGCTCTTTTTTGCAGAAGTCTACCAGCCGGAGCTTGGACTTCGCAGAATTTGGCCACCTTCGGCTCTTTTTACGGAAGTCTGACAAGCTGCAGCTTGGACTCCGCAGATTTTGGCCACCTTCGGCTCTTTTTACGGAAGTCTACCAGCCGAAGCTTGGACTCCGTAGAATGTGGTATTGGCTCTTTTACGGATGCCTACAAGGTATCAGCTTGGGCTCCGGATGGATTTCAGCCACCACACCGGAGGCCTCGACTTTATGGGTACGAAGTCCGGAAATACAGCCCTGCTTGATAACACTTCCCTCTCGAACGACTTCTGTCCCAGCGCGTCCGCTCGGGAAACTAGGAGCGTCAAGGGGAAGGCAAGCCACAGGGTGTATGCTTTATTAATTTAGAGGTGATTACAAGCGAATTACAAGGAGCCCTTATGCGAAGTATCGCTTTAGGTGCTCCGCATGCCAAGTATGTGCTAACTCTTCACCTTCTAAATTAGCTAATTTAAATGAACCAGGGCGCCCCGAGCGGACGATTAGATATGGACCTTCCCATTTATTGGCTAACTTCCCTGGTGCTATAATGCTTCGTAGAACAAGATGACCCGGCCTTAATTCACTAAGCTTAACCTTCGGGTCATACCAAGTCTTCGTCTGCTGATGATATTTTGATAAATTAGCTACAGCTCGAAGCCTTGTCTCTTCTGACAAATCTACCGAAGCTTGTCTTTCTTCTTCGATGTTTGGTTCGGTGCTGCGAAATGAGCCCCCTTTGAGCTCCGTTGGAGTCATAGCTTCATCTCCGAATAGTAGTCTGAACGGAGTAAAACCTGTGGACCTTGTTTGCGTAGTCCGAATGGACCACAGAATCTTCGGAAGCTCTTCGGTCCACAGTCCCTTTGACAACCCTACTATTCTTCGATTTAGCCCTGATAAGATATTTCCATTGGCTCGCTCAACGGCTCCATTCGACTGAGGATGTCTCACTGCAGCAAAACATAGTTGAATGCCTAGGTCTTCGCAAAACTTCCTGAAGGGTTCTGCGTCGAACTGTGTTCCATTATCAACTGTGAGATATTTAGGCACTCCGAACCGGCAAATAATGTTCTTCCAGAAGAATTTCTGTACATTATTCGAAGTGATAGCTGTTAAGGGCTCTGCTTCGACCCACTTAGAAAAATATTCGATAGCTACCACTGCGAACTTTAAATTTCCCTTTGCTAACGGAAAGGGACCAATTAGATCCATACCCCATCTGGCCATAGGCCATACCGGAGCAATGACTTGAAGAGCTGTTGGTGGGCGATGACTCCGTCGACCCATCCACTGGCATCCTTGACAAGTGCGGACCAAGCTCTCCGCATCAGCTGTTATTGTGGGCCAATAAAGCCCCTGGCGAAGTGTTTTTCCTGCCAGAGCTCTAGGGGCTAAATGACTTCCACAAAGGCCTTCATGAATTTCTCGAAGAATTTCTTGGCCTTCGGCTTGAGATATACATCGGAGTAGAGGGGAACATACTCCGGCCTTGTATAATATACCGTTGATTAACTGATAGTTTCTTGCTCTGAGCTTTAATCTTGACAATTGGGGTTCTTCGGGCAAATTTGTTCCTCCTTGCAAGAGTTCTATGATTGAATCTTTCCAATCTGCACTAGGAATGCAGAGAATCTCTGCAGAAGCAACTTGTGGCACCGAAGGTATATTGAGCTCCTCATAGAAAGCTTCGTCAGGCACATCCACAGCTCCGGCAGCAGCCTTCGCTAAAATGTCCGCTTGCACGTTTTCAACTCTTGGGATACTCCGAATGGAAATACCCTTGAAATGTGCTTCGATCTTGCGAATTTCTTCCAAGTACTTTGCAAGCTGTGGATGTCGGACTTGAAAACTTTTGTCTACGTGCCCTGCTACTATCTGAGAATCTGTTTTTATAATTATTCTTGTAGCCCCTAGAGCACGTGCTTTCCGAAGTCCCAATAATATTCCTTCGTACTCCGCTATATTATTGGTAGACTTAAAGTTGAGTCTTGCGGAGTACATTGCTCTTTGTCCTGATGGTGAAATTAATACTGCCCCAATGCCTGCTCCGGATGCTTGAAAAGCTCCATCGGAGTAAATAATCCAAACTCCGTCATCTGATTTTTCGGAAGTCAACTTCGCAGGTGGAGTCCACTCTGCTACGAAGTCTGCTAGGACTTGAGATTTGATAGCTGTCCTTGCCAGGAAAGATATGCCGAAGGGTGCTAGTTCTACTGCCCACTTTCCAATCCTTCCAGTGGAATCTTTGCTTCGGAGCATATCTCCTAAAGGATATGAAGTTGGTACAATTACATTATGAGCCAAAAAATAATGCCTTAACTTCCTCGAAGCCATTATCAGAGCATAAACGAACTTTTCAAGTTCGGAGTATCTTGTCTTTGCTCCTGACAATGCTTCGGATACAAAATAGACAGGATTTTGGACCAACTTCCCATTGATATCTGCTTCTCTGACAAGGACTGCGCTGACAGCTGAGCCTGTAGCTGCAAGATACAGAAGTAGGGTTTCGTCCGCAATAGGCACCGTAAGTGTAGCAAGATTGCTGAGATAATTTTTAATGTCTTCGAAGCTTCTTTGACACTCCGGTGTCCATGCAAAATCTTCGGACCCTTTCAAAGCTTTAAAAATTGGCAAACTCCTCTCCGCAGACCTTGATAAAAACCTGCTAAGTGCGGCCAGACGTCCAGTCAGCTTTTGCACTTGCTTTAAATTCTCGGGAGGAGCCATCTTCTGCAGCGCAGTTATTTGAGTAGGGCTAGCTTCAATTCCCCTGCTTGAAACTAAGTACCCTAACAACTTTCCAGCCTTAGCTCCGAATATACATTTTTCGGGGTTAAGGCGGATCCCACATGCCCGAAGGCTATTGAATGTTTCTGCTAAGTCTAGGCTATGTTGGTGCTTCAAAGCACTCTTTATTACAATATCATCCATATAGGCCTCCACATTGCGACCTAGTTGATGACCTAGAGCCTTAGCAACTAATCTTGAAAAAGTAGCCCCGGCATTTCTTAAGCCGAAGGGCATTCTTACATAGCAGAAGACTCCCGAAGGAGTTACAAAGCTCGTCTTGATTTCATCTTCGCGCTTCAACCATATTTGATGATAACCTGAATACGCGTCGAGGAAGCTTAATAACTCCGAACCTGCAGTGGAGTCAACTAGCTGATCAATTCGGGGCATGGGGTAGGGGTCACGTGGGCACGCTTTATTCAGAGATGTGAAATCAATGCACATGCGCCACTTTCCGGAGGACTTCTTCCTGACGAAGACTGGGTTGGCTAACCATTCTGTATGGGCCACTTCTCTGATAATCCCAGCCTTCAGCAGTTTTTCAACTTCGTCCTTAGCTAAAGCAGCTCTCTCTGCGGACATCTTTCGGAGCCCTTGTCGAACAGGCCGGGCCTTCGGGTTTACAAGCAAACTATGTTCAATAATATCCCGATCGACTCCGGTGATATCTTCGTCAGACCAAGCGAAGACATCCAAATTTTCTTCTACGACCTTTTCCAAGGAAGTTGCAACTTCGGGAGGTAAATCTTTACCAAATTGAAAAGTGTATTCTTTACCATCTTTGACAATGACCTTCGTTGCAATTTCTCCTTCGGGACTTGGTCTTGGAAATGACTTCTTCGAAGCTTCGGAGGAGGCTGAAAAAATTTCTCCATTATCTTGGACACTGTTTACTTGCCTCGGATCAAGAGGAGGACCATGACCATATTCTGCCCTCCGAGCTATGGCTTGATCTCCGAAGATTGTCAGAACTCCTGATTGTGTGGGCATCTTTATGCACAAGTAGTTGTGATGCGCCACAGCTCCGAACTGATTCAACATGCCTCGCCCAAAGATGACATTATAAGCATACGGGGCGTCCACCACATCAAAGATAACTTCTTCAGTTCGGGCTAGTAAACCTTCTCCGAAGGTTACTTCCAGGCCTATTTGGCCAAGTGCATCTAGCGGAGGTCCTGCAAAGCCTTGCAGAGGACGAGCCGCTGGGAGGAGATGCTTCCGGGAAATGCATAACTGATCGAAGGCTTGTACAAATATAATATCTGCCGAGCTACCTCCGTCAATTAGCACCCTTCGAACTTCTGTTCCTGCAATATCAGCAGTAATAACCAATGGATCTGCATGCGGGAACTTGATACCAGCTGCATCCTCCGCAGAGAAAGATATTGGAACATGAGACCACTCCGGCATTGCAGCTGCAGATGACGAAGTCCCAATGTGGCCTACTTCTCGAACGTACTCTCTTCGCTGTCTCTTGGACATGCTTCCGAGGGTACCTCCTCCGGAGATAGGGAGAACTACTCTCTTCCCTCTATCTTGCCCTTCTTCTTGCTTCGGAGGTGGCATAACATTGGCCACCGGAGGATGCCTTGCAGCATCAAGATTTTCTATCCGCGCCACAGCCTGGACCGGCTCCGAGCGCACTGCTGCTGCCGGACTTCGGTCGGTACTACCTCGACCCGAAGTTCTCTCCAAGTATTCTACCCGAAGGGTAAGAATAGCCTTGCAAGTGTCAGTTGCATGGCTTCGGTTCTCTCCATGAATACAGCAAAAAAGGGTCTGGCCCTTGCCAGCCATTTTCCCTGGCGGCCTCCAGCCGTTGGACTTGTTCCCTGCAGACTGTGGAGCTCTTGGTGCAAACTTCTGCGGGGGTGCAATGTTTAAGACCTCAGAACGAGGGTGCTTTTGCCCTCTTCTTCTATCATGTTGCACTTCGGAGACTGGTTCTTGCGGCTGAGCCGAAGTCTTCACCTCTGCTTTAACTTCTGTCAACACTGTCGAAGTAGCAGTAGTCCTCCGAAGCCAACCTTCTTCTGACTTCGAGTACTCCTCGAAGTACGACATCAGCTGTGATACTGTGGTGATGCTTTTCCGATGCAATTTATCCAAAAGGCCTTTATGACTGACGCCTTCCCGAGCTGCATCAACCACCGAGGATGTGGACAGCCCCCGAATTTGCGACTTCGTGTGAGCGAAGCGCTTGAAGTACTGCCTCAATGTTTCTCCGGGGAGCTGTTTCACTTGGAAAAGGCTTCCTGTCGACATGGGGGGCACGAAGGTGCCCTGAAAGTTACTTATGAACTTCTTCTTCAACTGTAACCATGACGTGATTGATCCTGGTTTTAAAGACCAGAACCATCTCAACGCCACTCCTTCAAGGGCTAACGGGAAGCACTTCGCCATAGTTTCTCTGTCTCCGCCACTAGCCTCGATTGCTAGGGCATAAGAACGTGCAAACTCACTGGGATCTTCGTCTCCGGCATACTTGCAAAGCTTCGAAGCTTTGAACCTCGGATCGAAGCGAACCTTCTGAAGCTCGGGATGCAACGGAGATTCATTGTCGTAGGAAGCGTTCTCCGGGGCTTCGGTATAGTCAAGATCGTCATCTTCGTGCACTTCGGGGATAACTGGGGTGACTTGAGGACGAAGCCTGTTCGCAGCCTCTTGCCGCCACCTCGTTACCTCGGCTTGAAGATTGGCCATTTGAGTGGCCATATCTCCAAGGCTATCTTCATCTCCTCCGGAAGGACCTTCCGGGTCTTGAGAACTGGTATGATCAGTTTGAATCGGAATGGAGGGTGGCAGAGTGGCTCCGGGCGGTCGGAGTGTAGAAGGGGTTGGTGGAGAGGTTTCATATCCTCGAGGGATAGAAGCCCCTGGCGGAGTTAGAGGTGGAGGGATAGTCGAAGACCCTCCGACTTCGACTGTGTCGAAGGGTATCTCTCCGGAGATCCGAGAGGACCTCCGAGTGGGATTGCGAGGTGCGCTCCGCTTAGGAGGCATGATGCAAGAGGTTGGTAGAGAACGAAGTTTTTTGGACTAAGTTCCCCACGGACGGCGCCAACTGTTGGCGTAAAAGATTACGCTAACAGGTTTCTGTAGAAAAGAAACTAACAAACGAAGTGTTTGCGAAGCAAACTGTTCTAAGCCTCCGAAAGGATAATAACTTAGAATAGTTCGAAAGTGTGTATTGATTCACTTGTAATCGGTCGTTATTACAGGATGAAATGGGGGGTATTTATAGGCCTAAACATTAAGGAAAAGACCTATTTACCCCTTTATTACAACCGACATTAAGGAAACTATTCGGTTTCCTTAATAGGGCTAAAATGGTAAAAGACTAATCTAATAGGATAGAAAATAAGTCTTCCATCTTAGCTGGCAGAAAAGATCCTGAAGGGCTTTGGCCCGAAGACATACTTCGAACCAATGCCTGTCTTCGGGCTTCGAACCAGGTTCCAAGCACCTTCGAAGATGGCCTTCGGACAATCTTCGAACTGGTTGGCTGTCTTCATGCTGCTTTGGCAATAACCCCGAAGATGAGATATTTTCCCCCAACAAGCATCTTTAACTAACACTTTAGAGGTAGCCATAACCTTTTCTCTTTCAGATAAGTTATACTTTTTAAATTCATTATCTACAGCTAGCTCCCATTGAATATATGCATGAGGATTATAATTTCTTTCAAAATTAGGTATTGCACATTTGAACCTAACTAGAATTTCATCACATACCTCATATTTATCGTGTTGATTTATATGTGTCGATGAAGATGTCGATATTGAGCTTCACTATATCCTATCTCCGTGTCTATCCCTGCCATGATTAGTAGTAGACAAGAAACGTACAAATAATATGTACGCTCCTATTAACTACAAGATTGTGAAGTCACAAAGTCACACTCTCTCAATCTTGTATCAAGCTCTTACAAGTTCTTACCAATACAAGCATGAAAGTGTTGTACACCGACTTAACCACAAACACCACAGAGATTAGATGTATCGATGTCTTGGCAAACACTTGGTTGTACAAGCTAGAACCACATTAGCATAAGAAAATTGAGTAATTGTTCAACGTCGGTATTGTGCCAATCCTAGGCTAGAATGTACTAGAGACGTGAGCCTAGACACAAACGATACCACCAAACCGACAAAGGTAGAATTATCTTTCCTCCTCTTTTCTCACAACTTTTCTTTCTTCCTTTTCTTTCGCTCCTTTTTTCCATTTTTGGTGTGACTTTTTTTCTTTTTGAGCAACTTTATGCCTTTTTTATTTTTTTAAGAACAGCAAATGACACAGTCCTAGTATACACAAAATCTCACTTCAGGACTCCTAAACTTTGTACGATCTAAACTAGAATGGAAACTACTGAATCTGAAGATGACTCTAAAAGGAAAAACATAGATCTCATTGTAACCTTTCCAAAATATATCAAAACTATCCAATCCGAGTTTGCATGTGCGATATATGATCATTTTAGTATACATGCACTATTTGCTCGAATAGTACTCGAAATCCAATAAAACAAACAGACTCCAATTATTTTTGAACTCGAAAACTAAGTGATAAAAATACCCTAAACACTTGATAAACAGAACAAAACACGGTGGTAAAAATATGACAAGAACTCAAAACTCTAAACGAACTAAACATTAAGACCAACAACTTCAGAAGACGCTGCAACCAAAAAATCAAAAGTCGATACCAAGCAGAACTAGTAAAAGGCTCAAAGAGCCTTGGTTCTCGGGCAAACTATTTTTTGTGGCTTTTCTGGACTGTAGGAAAAAAAATGATAACTCAAAATCTCTCTCCGATCAACTATAGCTCTGATACAACTTGATGGAGACCTAGGTGGCCCAATCTTTTGGTGAGAAGAGGATAAGATGATTTCGTTTGGAAAGAGATGACGTTGACGACCCGACTACAATCGTACGAGACATTTGTGTTGCGCCTTAGCGATTGATAGACCAACTCCAAGGGTTGTTGATCTAGCCGGTGATCAACCTTGTTCCTGCAAGGAATCGAAGAACGAGCAAGAACAAGATAAAGGAGCAACTAGTATTACTGGATATTAAATACACACAAAGGGTAGTTGGGGTTATGAAACGTGAAACCAGCGATCTAACCGATCACGGGTTTACACGGACAAGTAGTATTGGCTAAACTTTTATCTAATCAAAACACAAATTACAATAGTAGTTCGGCCAGGATTAAATAGGGGATGAGCAAGGGAAATTCAGCCAGCAACAAAGGCAGGTGTTTATAGCAAAAAATGGCATTAATGGTCAAATTAGGCAAATACTGAAAAATGGTATTTTTGACCGAAAATGTATCAAACCTGGCAAAGTCCGGTATGACCGTCTATGGTAGGCTGGTCCAACCGGCCAGGTCCGGTCAGACCGGACCCATGGGCTCGGTCAGACCAGCCAAGGTCCAGGATATGGATCCGAGGAGGATTCGAGGTATTTTGCCCAAATCTTATCTTAGCAGGGTTTTGGCCGCATATAACTATATCTCTAGCCAGGGATAACTAGCCCACCCCCTATAAATATTAGGGGCAAGGCCGATTCAAGGGCTCTCTCTCGAATCTCGAAAATCCAAAGCCCTAGCTTTGAATCGCGTTTATTTCCTTTACTTTCCCCATCTTTGTGGGTTTGCTTGAAAGCCCTCCGTCTGCCACGTCTGTAATCATGGTAACCCTTGCTGGTTCGCTTGTGAACCTCCCGTTAATCCACGTAATGGATTGCTATCCCCTTTTATCGGTTTTTATCGCCCTACTCGGTAATTCGGCCCTCTGGCTGAATTGTGTTTGATCTCTTATTATCTTTGCAGAATAATTGTCTCCCTGAGCACCTCAGCAAAATTGGGAGGCGATCGGATCTTGTTTGCTAGGCCATCTGGGTTTTAACAGATCGGATCTGCTGTCGCCGGTCCGACCAGTGGCGTAGGGGCGGTCTGACCGGAGCCCCTTCGTCAGGCTGTTTTCGGCAACGGCCGGTCAGACCAAAGGCGCCTCACCGGTCTGACCGGGATCCTCTGCACCACGCCGAAGCCTTTTGCCGAAGCCCCATTCGCCGGAGTTCTGCGCGCCGGTGCCCACACACTTCGAAGCCTACCTCACCTGTCCAACCGGGAGTACTTCACCGGTCCGACCGAAACCCTCCGTACCATGCCGGAGCTCACCTCGCAGCTACCTTCGGGATGTGCTCCCGAAGCCCCTCCACATGTCTAGTCCGACCGAGGGCATACCTCTGGTCTGACCGAGCTTAAGGCTGAAGGTGCCCTAGGGACCCTTCGGACAATCTTCGTTGTAACTCCGAATCAGCCTCTGAATTGGTCGATTCTAGGTATTTTAATCATTTTTTTATTGTTTACAATGTCACTAGTACTTTTTGGCCAATTGGATTTAAATATTAATTATTTATCTAATTGTCTGGTGACTCCAAATCCCTTGTCACTATCCAGGGTAGTCGAAACGCGACGTCGGTATCGTTGCGATACTTTTGGATGTCGAACCGGCCCAAGTGCGGGGACGCATTTCTGCATCAACACACTTTTTGGCGACTCCGCTGGGGACAACGCTAACCATGACTACTACCTCTACATCGGCAGCGGGTACCTCTACTACATCTAAATCCACTACACCGCCGATGAACACTATGGGGGGGCGCGGACATCGATGACCGCAACATTATGATGCCCACCATGGCAGACATATCTGAGGAAGACCGAGCAAAAATCGAAGCAAAAAAGAAGGAACTCGAAGAACTGATGCTCAGAGATTGCATAAAGACACGCTCGGGCTTCGTCATGTGCGACAACCTCAACGTAAACCAGGTACGCCCGTCATCATCCCCTTTATCTGCCTCACAAGTCGACCGTAGAATAGATGCGTCTATTGATCAGGCGATTAGTGCCTCGCTAGCCAATAAACTAGAACCCGCAGTTGTCTCGCAAGTGGAAGAAGTATTTAGAAGGTTTGGTTTTACTGAGGACAATTCACCAGCACCAATCACTAGTATTCCGCTAGCACAACATATTTATAGTAGAACCGATGGCAATACTAGAAAAACCATCACATTTCTAGCTACATCATCCACAGCCGAAACACATAGTTATGCTTATGGCCAGGCAAACCCAGCTTATCAAGTGCCACCACCGCCTGCGCCCATACATGCTCTGCCACCGCCGCTCGCACTACACACTCCCACACCGCAGCATAGGCCAGAGCATGCTGATATACCGCCATGCATCCCACCATCACATGAAAGAAGCGTGCAAGCATTAGACCACGATGATATCGAGGAACGTATTCGCGCGCTATTTAGGGAATGCACCGGCTTTACACCTCAGGATAGTGCTAGGGTTTATCAAAAACCATATCCCAACCACTTTGACACCATTCCGTACCCTCGCGGTTATAGAGTCCTAGATTTCACAAAATTTGATGGCGAGGGTAGTAAATCCACATTAGAACACATTAGCCAATTTTAGCACAATGTGGTGAAGCTAGCGAGTCGGACACATTGAAACTCAGGTTATTTTCCTTATCATTGTTCGGCACCGCATTCACCTGGTTTTCAGCGCTCCCACCGAACTCCGTCCAGACGTGGGCTTAGCTAGAGCAGAAGTTTCATGATTATTTCTACACAGGCGAGACCGAGCTTAGGCTATCACACCTCACAGCGATTAAGCAAAAATCTAGCGAAAGTGTTTCTGAATACATCAAGCGCTTTAGAGACACTAGGAATAAATGTTTTAGCCTAATCATATCAGAAAGGGACCTAGCAGACCTTACATTTAATGGCCTACGGACAGAAATTAGGGAACGAATGGATAACCAGAATCTTCTAGACGTTAGCCAAGTCTTGCAACAGGCTCTGGTCCAGGAAGGGTGAGCCAAAGATAAAAAATTTGTTAAAACTTTTAATAAGCCAAAGGCTAAAATTCACAATATGGAGCACTCTGACGAGGGAGAATCCAAAGAGGAAGAAGATCCGGACGATACGTACACGGCCGAATGGACTTGGAGCGCAAAGTCTAAGCCCGTCACCTGCTCCGAATTGCGGCCGTCTCCCTCTAAGAGTCGGCCTAATGAAATTAGATATTCTTTCGATGTAACTAAGTGTGATAAGATATTTGATTTCCGATTAAAAAATCAACTCCTACGGCTGCCGAAAGGGCAAGTCATGCCATCCACCGATGAATTAAAGAAGCGTCCCTACTGCAAGTGGCATGATTTGCATTCTCATTACACTAATGATTGCAATGTTTTTCGTTGGCAGGTACAATCGGTCATAAAGGAAGGATGATTGAAAATAGAAGTGAATCCAAAGATGAAAGTAGATAGAGACCATTTTCCCATGAACAACGTTGAGCTCAAGGGAAAGAAGGTGTTGATTCGGCCGGAGCAGGCCGAGTCAGCTAAAGGGAAAGCGGTCGTCATAGGAGACACTCGCACGCGAACACTCGTACCAAAGAATCCGAAGGTAGGAGTGTGGAAAGAAAATATTTAGCCATCATCTTTGGCCAGGCACCACAGAAGGCCGAAGGTGACTTACAAGATTTTCTTTTGGATAAGCACCAGCAAAGGTCCGAGAGGAGAGGTGTTCGCCCACGGGCTCCGAGACGATCGAAGCCCCCTAGGAGAATGAACCCTGCGAGGGTTGAGTTCGGACCTCAAGGCCCGAACACCTTTTCGGAGTGGATACAACCTCTGGCAGGGTTCGTACCTCAGTGGCTGAACCCCCCTCCGGGTTGGTCCCAACCTCCGGTAGGGTTCGGACCTCAGTGGCCGAACCCTCCTCTGGCTTGGACCTAGTTTCCGGGAGGCCTCGGGCCTCAGTGGCCGAACCCACCTCCTCCGGATGGGCTCCAACCTCTAGGGGGATTCCTCCGGATGGATTCAGTCTCTAGCGGCCGGTCCCATCTCCGCCATGGGCTAGTTTACCTCCGGCTTGGCAGGACCCTTCGCTGGTCTGGTCCGAGGTACCGTCGATGTGGCCAAGCTTCCAACAGGCCAATAGGTTCGGCACTTAGTGGGCGAGGCCACTAGAGCCTCTGATGCCACCACCCTATTGCTGGGCGATGGCTCTGACTTGGCCTCCACCATCGAAGAACATCGGGCAATGTCCGGCTACTAAAACTCACATTCCTTCTAGTGTCTCCGAGTGGCAGGATCATGGGCCGATGCAAGATGATAACATTATTCTCTGCCTGTCCGTAGTACCTAAAAACCGGGCTCTGTGAGATGGCACCGGACAGGATGGACGCGAAGACGCCCTGGAGATTATAGTCATCAGGGTGGGATCCCAGGAGGTCCGAATCCCGAAGGGTGCCCCAATGGGACAGCGCGAAGACCCGGTCAAAGCCCGGTCTGACCGGCCTACAATGGCCGGTCCAACCGGCCTTACGATGGTTTTCAGCATAGACCGGTCCGATCGGCCTGCTATGGCTGGTCCAACTGACCAGGAGCAAGGGATCTCTCATGGCAAGCGCAAGATATCCGAGGCCGATTCAGACAAGTCCCCTTCGCCTAAAAATGCTAGAAGCAAGACTGTGGCACCCAACACCTGTCCTCAGCCATCGTGGGGGCCCTCGGGGATGTCCAAGTCACAAAAGAGGAGGTTGCAGCTCTTGCGATCACAAGAGATACGAGAAGAGAAGGCCGAGGAGGCGCGAGACACACTTTTTGAGGAAATCCGTCCTCGGCCCACCGTGAAGGTCTGGAGACCTAGGCCGGTCATGATCGATGACTCGGCCCCCATTGTTAGCTCCGACGACGATGACTTGCTCAACGACGACTACACTCCCGTCTCCAAGGGGCCCGCTCCTCAGGCGATGAACATCGGCGTCGTCATGTTACCTTTCGAGTTCGCTCCACTACAGGAAGAGGCCGAGGTCACACAACTAGACCTTGGCCCATGGGACGCTGTATTCGAGAAGCCCAGAGATACAAGCCGTCACCTGAGACCTCTCTACATAAGGGGGCACATCGATGGAAAGCCTATCTCGAGGATGCTCGTCGATGGCGGCTCCACTGTGAACCTAATGTCGTACTCCCTTCTAAGGAAGCTCGACAAAGATCGATGACAACGACCTGAAGAAGACCAATGTCACCCTCAATAGCTTCAACGGAGACACGACATAGGCCAGAGGTGTGCTATCTCTAGAACTGACAGTAGGGAACAAGACGCTACCTACCGCCTTCTTCGTCGTCGACGTGCAAGGTAATTATAATGTATTGCTTGGACGTGATTGGATCCACACAAACCAGTGTATGCCGTCTACCCTGCACCAGCACCTGATACAATGGGATGGCGATGAAGTCGAGATAGTATACGCCGATACATCATCCCATGTTAGTTTGGCCAATACGTCCGGCGACGCCACCCATGATGAGATAGAATGCTTGTCGGGACGGGACCTCTCGGATTACAACTTTGTCAGTGTATTAGAGGGGAGGTTCGTTCCTATTTCCGTAAAGCCGGTCGGTGTGGCTCGGTTGTGTCTAAGGTAGCAGAATGTCTAGCGCTAATCTTGATTGGCTAAAATCTCACGTGGAGCAATATCGGTCTTCTCAAGACGGTATCGCCGAAGCCATTGAAGATTTTAGTGAGGTAGAAAAATTAGGTCAAGGCTTCTCGTCAGCCGACCCTTTGGAACAAGTAGACAGAGGAGATGGTAGTGTTCTGAGGCCGACATTTGTAAATCATAATTTGAATAATGATGTAAAGGCCGAAGTAATAAAATTGCTTCGATCGTATGTTGATTACTTCGCATGGGACTACAGCGAGATGCTCGAGTTAAGCCGAGAGCTTGTTGAGCATCGACTCCCCATCAAACCCGGGTTTAGGCCTTATAAGCAGCCGCCGCGCCACTTCAATTCGGCCATCTATGACCAAGTTAAAGAGGAGGTTGAACGTCTACTAGCGGAAGGTTTTATTAGGCAATGCAGGTACGCGGAATGGGTTGCTAACATCATGCCTGTCGAGAAGAAAGAGAGTGGCAAGATCCGCATCTGCGTCGACTTTAGGGATTTGAACAAAGCCACTCCGAAAGACGAGTACCCCACGCCGATATCCGACATGTTGATCAACGAGGCCTCGGGACACAAGGTACTAAGTTTTCTTGACGGCAATGCCAGTTATAATCAAATCTTTATGGTCGAGGAAGATGTTTTTAGAACGGCTTTTCGCTGCCCCGGTTTTGTCGGCTTGTTTGAGTGGGTAGTAATGACGTTTGGTTTAAAGAATGCTGGCGCCACATACCAACGTGCCATGAACTTAATCTTTCATGACTTGCTAGGAGTTATGTTAGAGGTTTATATAGATGATGTTGTTGTCAAATTGGACGCCATGGAGAACCACCTCGCCGATTTGAGAGTTGCTTTCGAAAGAATGCGGCAGTATGGCTTAAAAATGAACCCGCTCAAGTGTGCATTTGGCATATCGGCGGGTAAGTTCTTGGGATTCATGATTCATGAAAGAGGCATTGAAATTGATCCTAAGAGGTTTGAGAAAATTAGAGAATGTGTAGCGCCGACATGTAAGAAACATGTGCAGAAACTGCTAGGCAAGGTTAATTATTTGCGATGCTTTATATCTAACTTGTCTAGCAAATTTGATGCTTTCGTCCCAATACTCTGGCTAAAAAATGAAGCCGAGTTCACTTGGGGGGCAAGCCAGAAATGCACCTTTGAGAAAATCAAAGAGTGCTTATCGACGCCCCCAGTAGTAAGGGCGCCGAAGACCGGGATTCCATTTTGGCTTTATATTGCCACAGAGAAGAGTGTGATTGGGGCCGTGTTGACTCAAGACATTGAAGGAAGAGAGTACATCATCACCTTCTTGAGTCATCGACTTCTAGACGCTGAGACAAGGTACGTGTTTGTGGAGCGTTTGTGTTTATCCCTCTATTATGCGTGTACCAAATTGCGTAACTATCTTCTCCCTAGCACATGTGTTGTCACTTGCCAAACGGATGTCATAAAGTACATGTTGCAAAAGTAGATTCTAAGTGGTAGAATTGGCAAGTGGGCGTATGCGTTAATTGAGTATGATTTGGCTTATGAACCATTGAGAGCTATGAAAGGCCAAGTCATTGCTAATTTTATAGTAGATCGCCATGTAGATGTCAATTGGGGCGATGAAGTTGCTTTGATTGAAGTATTACCATGTAAACTTTATTTCGATGGTCCGGCTTGCAAAAATGGCCAAGGTGTGGGAGTGGTGCTCGTATCACCAAGTGGTATGCACTTTGAAACCTCGGCCTGTTTAGAATTTCATTCAACTAATAATCAGGCCAAATATGAAGCCCTATTGCTAGGTCTTGAGGTGTTAAACTCCATGGGTGTGAAATATGTTCACGCATATGGTGATTCTTTATTAGTCGTGCAACAAGTAGCCAAGCTTCCTCAATGTTTTAACGGTTTACTAAATAGCTACTTGGATAAGTGTTTAGACTTAATTGATACCTTTAATGATTTTGATTTACTCATGTATCTAGAGAGGCCAACTCACTTGCAAATGACTTGGCTCAACAAGCATCAGGCTATCAAATTATGAGAGGTAAATTATGCACATGGGAAAAGCCGATGCTTGAAGACGATGTAGCTCCCAAAGGTACTGATGTCGGCCTGACCGACCTTGTAAGCACGGTCAGACCGCCCTTGCATTCCCAGTCCAACCGACCATGTCAAGATGGTCATACCAAACCATGCTAGATGACCGACAATAGCCGGTTGAACCGGGCCAACATGGCCGGTTCGACTGACTGTTGCTAGGAAGGTTTAGCACTTGGGGGGCAGGTCCAAGTGAGAAATCTCGAGGCCAGTTCTAGTGGGAATTTGGTCATTGCTCCTTTGATCAGTGAGGATGATTGGAGGATCCCAATCGTCCAATATTTAAGAAACCCGAGTCAAAGGGTTGATCGGAAGGTTCGGCTACTGGCGTTCAAATTTGTTTTACTTGACGACATGTTGTATCGCCGAACTGTCGATGGAGTACTTTTGAAGTGTTTGGACTCCAATCAAGCTAGAGTTGTTGTAGGAGAAGTTCATGAAGGGCTTTGCGGTACCCACCAATCGGCCGCAAAAATGAGTTGGATGCTCAAAAGGGCGGGTTTTTATTGCCCGACTATGACTGAAGACTGTTTTAGATACTATAGAGAGTGTGAAGCTTGTCAAAAGTTTGGCAATATTCAGCTAGCACCTGTGTCGATGCTTAATCCTATTATCAAACCATGGCCGTTCCGAGGATGGATTTTAGACATCATCAGCCAAATTCATCCTCCATCTTCAAAAGGGCATCTGTTCGTATTGATGGCAATGGATTACTTCACCAAGTGGACCGAGGTCATGCCGCTCAAGAACATGACTCACAACAAGGTGATTGATTTCATCTTGAAACACATTATACACAGATTCGACATTCCCTAAACTCTCACTACAGACCAAGGTACTTCATTTGTTGCTAAAGAGGTGAGGGACTTTGCCGAATACTATGGGATCAAATTGATAAATTCTTCCCCATATTATGCGCATGCCAATGGTCAGGCCGAGTCTAGTAACAAAACTGTGATTAAACTAATCATGAAAAAGATTGAAGAGTTTCCAAAAAGGTGGCATGAGGTACTTTCCGAAGCTCTATGGGCTAGTTGAGTTGCAAGGCATGGTGCCACTAAAGTCAGTCCATATGAGTTAGTATATGGACAAGAAGTCGTTCTACCGGTAGAGGTGGATCTTGGCTCACTTAGATTTCTTAAGCAAGATAGCTTATCGGTCGACGAATATGAGTGTTTTAACAATTGCGTTATTTCCAGCAGGTTTTTATGTGGTGGAGTGTGATGTGGAGAATGAACCTCGAAGGGTTCTAACAGAGGGAGAAAAGGGTTTATACTGGTTCGGGCCTCTCCTAGGAGATAATAACCCTATGTCCAGTTGTGGTGGATTTGGCATGGTATGCCCTAGTATAGAGCAATAATTCCAGGGTCTCTTGGCCCCCTGGAGCGTGTCCCCCTGTTACAAGAGCTTGGCCCTGCTTTTATAGGCGCGCAGGCCAAAGGAAAAGACCGGGATGCCCCCTATGAGCCCTAGGCTCACTTTGCAGCTTTACAGCTTACAGGCGTGTCAGGCTGCGCCAGGCTTTTGACTAGCTAAACGACATACCAGGGGCGGCGGGGCCCCCTGTATGGCCTATACTTAGATATTTCTTGAGCTTCGAAGTAGGGGCCGGAGCCTTTCTGGCAGAGGCTGCGAAGAGGGCTCCGAGGTGCGCCCCGAAGGGGGCTTCGAAGCACGCCCCGAGCAAGGCTCCGAATAAGGCTCCGAACTGGGGTCTCGGAGCCTTGACCTCGAACTGGCCTCCGAACTGGGGGCCTCCGAACCGGGTCCGCCGAACCGGGGCCTCGAACTGGGATCCCCCAAACTGGGCTATCGGAGGTCGGCCTCCAGCAACCTTCACCGGAGGGTGGCCTCCGGCATCCTGCGCCCGGAGGGCGGGCCCGAACTGGGGGCTCCGAGCCGGACCCCCCGATCTGGGGGCTCCGAAGCTATAGGCTCTAAAGGGCACCTTGGGACCTGAAAACAACTCTTAGAGAGAAAACAGGCTCCGACAGCACTGGGCTCTGGGCCGAAGGCTGTCGGAGGTTGACGTCATTTGGCCCCTGTTCAAGGGAAATATATTCCCCCAACAATGAGACACTTCTAAAGGATAATTTAGAAGAAGTGACTAATAAGAGGTTGAAGGCTCTAGAAGCAATAGAGAAAGATAAAAGAAGAGTAGCTAGGGCCTACAACAAGAAGGTCAAGGCAAAATCGTTTCAAATCAACAACTTGGTATGGAAGATGATTTTACCATTAGGCACTAACAGCTCAAAATTTGGTAAATGGTCACCTAGTTGGGAAGGACCTTTTAAGGTAGTTGAAATCACTCCAGGCAACGCATATGTCCTAGAGTCTTTACAAGGAGAGCGATTTCGAAGGGCTTTGAATGGTAGATATTTGAAAAAGTACTTCCCAAGTGTGTGGCAAAACGCTTGAAGTGTTAAAAGGCCGATTTTGAAAGTATCGCCCAAGGCCCATCATGCTTTTAGCTCACTAAGTGTAACACCCCAAATTTTCAGAGAAAAAAATACCAATTATTATATTTTTCTGGAAATGATTTATTTTGAAATACCTTTAATACCCTTCTAGGCTTAAATGCACTAAAACCTAGAGGAGATGTCCAAACCAGAAGCTAGAAAATTTTGTATATGATCCCAAGGCCAAGAAATATTTTTGAGAATTTTTACAGATTTTTATAACCCTTGGAAGTAGCCCAAATATTTTAAACTAATTGCAGCAATTATTTTTATCCAGAAAAGAATTCAAACTGTAACATGCCCCTTTCCCCCAATCTCCCCAACCGGCCGGCCCAGCCCACTCCCTCCACGCGCCCCGGACTAAAAGGCGGACCCAATTGGTCAGTGACCCTCTCCCCCGCACGCGCACACCCGACGTCTCGGCCCCACTTGTCGGCGCTAACATCCCCGTACGCCCGACGGCTCGGCCCCACCCGTCAGCCGCCACGCCCATACGCTCGCGCCCGCTGACCACCTTGGCCCACCTGTCGGACCCGTCATCCACCTCGTGCCACCCCCTAGCTCCGCTAGCCTCCGATCGCGCCTCGGATCCACCCCCGTCGGCCCCCTCGCTTTAATTCATCGCCGGCATTAAAACCCCCATGACGCGCCGACCGTTCCCCCCATTAATCCACGCGTAATTGCCCACTATCGCTCGCATGCATGGAAGGCCCTTGCCGGCGTTACTCTCGGCCTCCCCCGATTGTGCCCCCTGCCCCCGCCAACGCCTGTATTTAAACCCTATGCCTCAACCGCGTCCAGCCCCCACGCCAATTCACATTGAGGACGAAAAGAATGCCCACACTCTGGTTTTTAACACCACCCCGCCACCTTTGCTCCAGGCGCCATTCGCCATCGCCGGGGTACTCCTCCACCCTCGGCAACCGCACCAACATGACCGTCGATGCCTCCCCGACCTTGCCCACTGCTCCATCGACGATGAATCTCGCCAAAGCCGCCTCGCCGACAAGGGACCCGAACCCCTCCACCGTCTACACTCGTCGCCGGCCACACCCCGTCGACCTCAGACCACCGCAGCGGTACCTTCATGTTCCCCTAGTTGCCCTCTTTCCATTTCAAGGCGTAGATAGGACTGTCGGCCATCGCCACCTCCGCAAGCCCGTCGCCACGTCTCATCCATCACCGGAGAAGATGACCAGCGCGGGTAAAATACTCGTGCCATGTCGGATTCGATCATGACCGCATGATCTTGATCCGGTGGTGTGAATTAAAGTCCTTGCGAGGTTTAATCCCGCGCGTCCATCTGGTCAAAGGGGTATCGAGCGTCGTGGGCCCTTGATCGCCACTTAACGCCCCCGCCTCGCCTCCAAGCGTTGGATCTAGATCCAATGGTCTAGGATTGGCTGGACCACGCGCACAGTGCACGGGTTCACAGTGGATCCGGTTCACCGTGGACCCGAGACCATTTCCTGTTTAAATAAAAATCCAGAAATTGATTTAAACTTTGGAAATTTATATATTGCTCATTTTAACTCCAAATTTAACCATTTTAATTCCAGAAAATTCATAATTTTATTCTCTACATGTTAATGCAAAATAAAAAGTAGGTTTACTTTGAGTATTTCATGTTTATTTAATAAAATATTCAAATGCACTTTAGGATAAACTACAAATTTGTCCATTTCTACTTTAGGAAAATTTATCTTTTATTCTTTTCATACTAGTATAAATGAAACACTAGGTTCATTCTGAACTTTCTATTTTAAGTAGTTAGAAATTTAAAATACGTTAGTTTACATTATTATTCCTTTTATAAAGGCCATTATTTCACTAAAGTTCATTTTAAAATGTTCTTAAGATAAATTTCAGAAAGTTAATGACTTTATTTTCCTTGGTTCAAACCAATCAAAACCAATATGCCTATTGTGTGGATTTTGGATTGTTTATTGAATGTTATGTTTATTATTCATATTGAAAAGACTACGACGCCGCCGAGGAGCCGGAGTACTTCTCGGAAGTCCCTTCCTCACCTTTCGCTGAACAAGGCAAGTCGCCAAACCAATCTTTTGAGCATGTTGAACCCATGTTTTATTAAACTATCACTAAAACACATAGGATATACATGCATTAGTCAAATGAAAGCCTTACAATATATTTATTTAGATCCCCGACCTTGACGTGCAACCCAAGCCATGCTATCTAGCCTAAACTCCTTGTCACCATATTATTAGTACTATTAGCTAGTGTCCAATGTATCGACACGATTGCTATAGGATTAAAAATGAGTCGTAGCGATTAGAATCTACTATATGATCCACGTTATTCTTATCTCTGGAATTCTGTTGGTGATAGAGTTATGGTTATGAGTGTATGCATGGTGGGTTCCGGGTGCAAGCTAGGGCATTGGTCGGTAGCACCTTGGGCACTACAAGGACCGGTCTGTGTGATCCATTGCAATACACTTCCGTACTAACCACTGAGGAGCCATGCTGAATAGCGTGGGCCTCATGGCTCTAGAAGTGATGAGTCATTGTCAACGATAGTCAACAAGGACTGAAGAAGAGAAGAGATCTGCTGTTTCATGGGCCGCGTGTGACTCAGGTACACGGGCAGCGAGCGACTGTCGGGCAGAGGAGGCTGCGAAGTCGGGCTGGCCCAATCCGGGTGCATGGGCCAGAAGAAGTAGAAGACCCACTGGCTGTTGACCAGGACTGACTCAGGTACACGGGCGGTGAGTGATTGCCGGGCTGAGAGAGCCGCGGAGTCGGGCCGGCCCAATCCGGGTACCTGGTGCAAAGCTGGTGGAGGCTTTGTCAGTTTCAGCGTAAAACTGACAACCGTTGATTCTGTATCCGACTGTCCAGAAGAATAGCTTCAGGATATGTCATCTGTTACTCTAGGCCCACAGTCAGTCAGTTGTGTCTGTAAAAATACCTAAGGGCAGTAGAGTCTTTTTCTGTATTTTTGAGTCTGTAAAAACCCTAAGGGGCTGGTAGAATATTCCTAGTGTTGGGCTGCCTATAAATAGCACCCCAATCCCTAGGGTTTGGACTACCCTTTTGTGCTGAAATCAAATCCACCCATTGGGTCACTTTTGCCTCTCTTCTCTCTCTCATGTGCGCCGCCAGGACTGGCTCCTCCCTGTTCTTGCATTATTTTCACTCAAATCTCTTAGATGCTTTAATGCTTTGATCCCTGGTGAATTTATTGCTTGCATTTTGTTTGGTTTGGGGAGTTATTGCCTTACCTACGGGCTGCTGAATTTATTCTTGAAGAGAAGCTTCTTCGGCTGGGAGTGTTCTTCACGGTGGTAGTACTAGTTCTTGCTGTTGCAAGTAGTACTGCTTTACTGTAGCTACAGTGTTCGGCTGCAGCTTTTCACCTTCTA
The DNA here is from genome assembly GCA_019279435.1 of Zizania palustris. Classification (NCBI taxonomy): domain Eukaryota; kingdom Viridiplantae; phylum Streptophyta; class Magnoliopsida; order Poales; family Poaceae; genus Zizania; species Zizania palustris. Next base: position 26,910,275 of record JAAALK010000290.1, read on the forward strand.
TCCCCCAGCTTTTTGATCGAAGCTGACAGTCTCTTTTGCCTTTTCCTGGTGTGTCTGGCGAAGCTCGGTTCCGTGCGATGCCCCTCAACTCCGTGAGGCAGGCTCCGATCGAACCTCTTTAAAGGCTTCGCTTAGACTTCGAACTTCGGTCTTTGTGTCTGAGTTGCTAGATTCGAAGCTCCTCCTGTATGGACAGCATTGCATACTTCGAACTAGCATACTCCGAATCTATCTGTTCGAAGTGCACACTTCACTAGGTTTCGAAGTTGGGTCCGAAGCTTGTCCGTTCTGATAGACTTCGCTTGGATTTCTTTGTGGCGTGTCTGCCTTCGTTTCTCCTCTCGAAGTTTTACTTTTCGAAGATAGAGTGTAGGCTTCGGACTTGATTTTCTGTCTCGTAACAGACTTCGCTTCTACGTTTCGAAGGTTGTCTGTTTGTGTGTTCGAAGCTTTGTGTTCGAAGGTTCGTGTTCGAAGGTTTAGCTTCGAGACTTTCGGTTCGAAGTACCTTCGAAGTCTTGTCTTCGAAGTGCATACTTTGAAGCAAGCTTCGGCACTGTTTTTACTTCGCTCCGAAGTTCGTGAGTCGAAGCTGTGTGCGAAGACTTGTCTTCGAAGTGCATACTTCGAACCAAGCTCCGGCACTGTTTCTTTTCTTCGCTCCGAAGTACTCTTCGCTTCTTACCACTTCGAACTAGGCTAGATAGTGTCACCTTCGGCTTTTCGGACAGACTCAGTCACCATCCTCCGAAGCAGACTTCGACGTGCGAAGGGGGCTTCGCCAAGTACCGAACAGGAGACAACTTTGGACAGTAACTTCTCTTTTCACTTTATACATACTTAGATTATTTCATTGAGAAGTATAGGGCTGTTACAACTTGTTTATCTGCCTAGTTGCACCACTTTAGTTTTACACTGTTTAATCATCAGATGCTTCTAGGTTAGAAACCTTTAGACTTAGGCCTTCTGTTTATTTTCTGCTGCGTAGTATTTTTGAGGTGCGTTGGGTATTGGGAACAGGCCATTGATTCGAAAAGATTTTTTAAGGCGCCCATTCACCCCCCCTCTGGTCGCTACTTTCGGTCCTACAAGTGGTATCAGAGCCTGGTTAGGGTTTTTCCATACCTTAACCGGTTCTAAACCCCGGTAGTGACCATGACGTCTCCTGGCAAGGTCCCGTCCTTGGAAGCGTATGGCTATAATTATTGGAAGACTCGCATGCGATCTTATCTAATGAGCCAGGGCTCGGACATATGGGACATTTGTGTTCACACCACATTTGTCATTCTGCCAGTCACTGAGCATGGTACTGCTGGTATCATTGCTCAGCATCTGAGCAACAGTAAGGCTGTGAACATTCTGTTTTCTGGATTAGGTCCCACTGAGTTTGAGCGTGTGAGTCATCTCTCCACTGCGAGAGAGATCTGGGCTACCCTCAAGGCACACCATGAGGGAACAGCACAGGTCAAGGCTCGGCTCTATCAGACCTACCGGCGTGAATATGAGAATTTCACACAGAAGCCGGGTGAATCTGTTGAGGCTTTGTTTGGTCGCTTTCAGTCGATCATTAACAAGCTTCGGGACAACAAGGCTGAGGGTGCTCAGTTAGTCTCAGATCACGAGCAGGCGCTCAAGGTTCTTCATACCTTGGACCCAAAGATCTGGGAGATCAAGGTATCCTCTATCGTTGAGAGCACTTCTTACGATACCTTGACCATTTTTGAGTTATTTAGCAAGCTGAAGGCCACTGAGGTAGATATCCAGCTGAGATCAAATCTCACTGGTTCGGGATCAAAATCCCTGGCCCTTGCTACACCTTCTGTTGATCCCTCTGCTGTGAGTTGTGCTGGGTTCTCTTTGATGTCTATCACTGAGGACCAGCTTGAGTCTTTGGGAGATGATGAGTTGTGTCTGTTTAACAACCGGGTGCGTCGTGTCTATGACAAAAGAATGTTCAAAAGACACGGCACAAAATCCGGATGCTTTGAGTGTGGTGATCCAGGACACTTCATCGCCGACTGCCCCAAGCGCAACGGCCACAAGAAGGGCACCAGTGGCAGCTTCCACGACTCCGGCAAGCATGAGAGCTCATCCTTCAACAAGGGCAAGCCGAAGACTCGTTTCTTCAAGAAGGCCCTGAAGGACTACCGGCGAGAGAACAAGAAGCGCGACAAGGCCTTCTTCGCCGAGATGGAGAAGAGCTACTCCAAGCAGTCCACGTCTTCTTCCTCTTCATCAAGCTCAAGCGATGAGGAGATCGTCATCAGGAAGGGGAAGGACAAGGACGATCCGGCGGGCCTCTGCTTCATGGCCTTCGGAGACAAGCCGAAGAGCCGCTCACACCAGCGTCGAAGATCCCGCAAGAGCTTCTGTTCAATGGCTCTTGGGGATAAGGAAGAAAAGAGCTCCTCCGACGACTCCGACGACGACGATAGCAAGGTATCATCATATGAGCGCGAAATTGTTGATTTACTTGAGAGCAATCGTCAGGAGTTGAAGTATCGGGAAAAACTGCTTAGGGGGGCTAAGAAAAGGATAGATGAGTTAGAAAGTGAGCTTGCCGTAGCCAACGGCAGAGTTGAGAGTCTATCTTCTTCCCCTTGCTTGGGTGGTAGCAGTGAGTGCCCGAAGTGTGAGGCGCTCCTGTGTGACCTGTCGACTTTGAAGTCTAGGTACACAGAAAGGGTTGATGAGAGGGATGCTTTGGCCACTGAGCTTGAAAGCGCTCAGCTGGAGCTGAAAGATGCTCAAGCCACTGTCGTCACACCCTGTGTTCATTGCCCAACTCATCTAGCTGCCTTAGCTGAGCTGAAATCCAAGGGCGATGAGCATTTGGGTGATTTGGAGAGGTTAAGAGCTGAGCTTGCGCAGACTAAGCTAGAGCTTGAGACATTGTCAGTTCCACCCACTGTCTGTGAGAACTGTCTGTCTCTTAGAATGGAGTTGATCAAGCTGAAATCTGAAAAGTCTGTCCAAGTGGAGAGTGAGTGTGAGACCTGCTTGTCTCAGGTGGAGGTACTAGCTTCCTTGAGAGAGGAGCTAGCTGATTCTCAGAATGAGAATTTTTATCTCCGGTCTATCCTGAGTTGGATCAGTGCTAGAGAGCCACAACTCGGCATGATGATCCAGCAGTTCAAGAGGCAGGATGGGTTTCTGGTAGGTTATACCTACACCAAGGCTGACTTTGAGAGTGCCATTAGCCGGGCAGTGGAGTGGAGTAAAATGACTCCAGAGCAGAGGTATCCCAAGACCCACTCTACTGAGTCTTCCCTGGCTTGTCAGCCCAAGGATGGAGTGATCAATGAACCACCTAAAGCTCCACCCAAGAAACCTATCTGGGTTCCTAAGCCCAAACACCTCCACTCCTCTTTAGATTCTCTTCCTGGACCCTCTCAGCCCAAGAAGACCACACCAAACACTACCAAGCCCAAGAACCCCAAGCCTCAACCACATCCCAAGAAGCCTACCTATCATTGTGAGTATTGTCAGAGAGACGGGCATCTTGCGGAGTTTTGCTTCAGGAGGAAGCGGGTTGAGAGAGCAGAGAGGGCTCATAGTGATCAGGTGCAGTTCTACCAGCAGGGTGGTAGACTGCGTGTTCCTCGGCGCGGGGAGAGGCTGGAGGCCAGGCCGCGTCGTGTAGGTGGTGGTAGAGGAGACGGCTTTCTTGCCCATGCTCCAGTTGGTGGTGTTCGTTCCGGCAGAGTTCCAGACCATGTTGGCTACGGTTCTGGACCTCGTGGCCGTAGGGTTAGGAAGAACCGTGGACCGCGCTTTGAGCCGCGTTTTGGTCCAAACTCTTTTGATGGTTTTCGCTTTCCATCTTTTGAGCAGATGGCTCGACACTGGTTTAGCTATTTTGCTAAACCTGGTGCCGGACCATTTGCTCCCACTTACAGACATTGATAGTGCAGGACCGGGGACTGGAGGATATTTGGATCATGGACTCAGGATGCTCTCGCCACATGACGGGACATCGCAGATGGTTCTCCAGTCTCACTCCCCCGAACTCAAAAGAGTACATCACTTTCGGGAACAGCGGTCAAGGGAAAGTAAGTGGCATAGGCTCAATTAGCATTTCAGATCATTTCTCTTTAAAGAATGTTGCTCTGGTTAAAAATCTGAATTTCAATTTAATATCTGTTTCGCAACTTCTTGAGGATGGTTTGGAAGTGCGTTTTAAGAAGGGCAATTCTTCTGTGATTGATTCTAGAGGGTCTTTGGTTTGTCAGATTTTACCCTTCGGTAAAGTTTTTCGAATTGACTTCTCTAGTTCTTTTGGCCCTTCTCGCTGTTTGATTGCTGGATCTTCTTTTGAGCTCTGGAAGTGGCATAGGAGGTTAGGTCATTTGAGTTTTGATCTGCTAGTCAGATTAAGCTCTATGGATCTCATCCGAGGATTGCCCAAGCTTAAAATGGAGAAGGATCTAGTTTGTCATCCCTGTCGTCATGGGAAAATGGTTGCTGCTTCTCACTCACCGGTGACTCAGGTGATGACTACGTATCCAGGCGAGCTTTTACATTTGGATACTGTAGGTCCAGCTCGGGTACGCTCAGTCGGTGGGAAGTGGTATGCACTTGTGATTGTTGACGACTTTTCTCGTTTCTCGTGGGTTTTCTTTTTGGAGTCTAAGGATGAAACTTTTCAATTTGTCCATGATCTGATTTTGAAGCTGAAGAATGAGAACAATGGTCGGATGCGAGCAATTCGCTCCGACAACGGCTCTGAGTTCAAGAACTCTCAGTTCGTCAGCTTCTGTGGTGATCAGGGTCTGGACCATCAGTTTTCTTCTCCTTACACTCCCCCACAGAACGGCGTTGTGGAACGAAAGAACCGCACGCTAGTTGAGATGGCCAGGACGATGCTCGACGAGCACAGGACTCCTAGGCGTTTTTGGGCTGAAGCCATGAACACGGCTTGCTATCTTGCCAACCGTATTTTTCTTCGAGCTTACATTGGTAAGACTTCATATGAGTTGCGGTTTGGCAGACAGCCCAAGGTGACCCACTTGCGAGCGTTTGGCTGCAAGTGCTTTGTGCTCAAGAAGGGAGGGCATTTGGACAAGTTTGAGTCTCGTTGCTGGGATGGTATTTTTCTTGGTTATGCATTGCATTCTCGAGGCTTCCGTGTTTGGAACCTCGAATCCCAGCTGCTTGTCGAGACGTGTGAGGTTTCTTTTGATGAGTCCTTGCCTTCTTTGACTCCTTCTTTTGAGCTTTCTGGTGATGATGAGCTCGGAGAGTCCATCTTCGAGGAAGATGAGGATACTCCAGCTGCTGTTGAGGGCGGGCCTTCTGCATCCCCCGCAGAGCCCACACCCTCTGTGACTTCGACTGATGATGAAGGCGGACCTCTGATCACCTCTTCCACTTCGATCGAGCCCCTTCAGTCGAGTCCAGAGGTGCCTGCTGCTGACTCCGGTGAGGTGACTTCAGATCACCAGGGAACCCGAGCAGTGCAGCGTGACCACCCCTCAGAGCTCATCATTGGTGATTTGACTGAGAGGACTTTGCGTTCTTCTGCCTCTCTCGCTGTGTTTGCTGAATCTGCGTTTGTTGCATCTTTTGAGCCCAGAGACATTTCTCATGCTCTTTCTGATTCTAATTGGATTAATGCTATGCAAGAAGAGCTTGAGAATTTTGTCCGCAATCGGGTTTGGACACTAGTTGAGCCGCCACCAGGATGCAACCCCATAGGCACCAAGTGGGTATTCAAGAACAAACAAGGTGAAGATGGGGTTGTGGTGCGCAACAAAGCTCGACTAGTTGCCCAGGGTTATTGCCAAAAGGAAGGTATTGACTTTGAAGAAACCTTCGCTCCTGTTGCCCGTCTTGAGTCCATTCGTATTCTTCTAGCTTTTGCCGTTTCGAAGGGTTTTAAGCTTTTTCAAATGGACGTTAAGAGTGCTTTTCTGAACGGGTTCATAGAGGAGGAAGTATATGTTAGGCAACCCCCCGGTTTTGAGAACCCTAAGTTTCCTCGACATGTTTTTAAGTTGCACAAAGCTTTATATGGGTTGAAGCAAGCCCCCAGGGCTTGGTATGACCGGTTAAAGCAGTTTTTGTTGGGGAAGGGCTTTGTGATGGGTTCTGTGGATAAAACTCTTTTCCTGCTCAGAGATGCTTCAGATTTCTTAGTTGCTCAGATTTATGTGGACGATATTATTTTTGGCGGTACTACTGATTCTCTTGTGTCCAAGTTTTCTGAGCAGATGCACAGTGAGTTTGAGATGAGCCTCATGGGTGAGCTTAAGTATTTCTTAGGGCTCCAGATCAAGCAGACCAAGGACGGCACCTTCATCCACCAAGGTAAGTACACTCGTGATATGCTTAAGAAATTTGACTTTGGTGGTGAATTGAAGCCGCAGATGACCCCGATGGGTACTTCTGGGGGTCTGGACAAGGACGAGAGCGGTGTCAAGGTCAATGAGAGAGAGTTTCGAGGGATGATCGGTTCGCTGTTGTACTTAACGGCAACAAGACCAGACATACAGTTCGCCGTGGGACTTTGCGCGCGTTTTCAGTCTTCACCACGTGCGTCTCATCGGCAGGCTGTCAAGCGCATTTTCAGGTATCTCACCTATGCGCCTGATCTTGGTCTTTATTATTCAGCATCATCATCACTTGATTTATCTGGCTTTTCGGACGCCGACTTTGGTGGGTGCCGGTTGGATCGCAAGTCGACTTCCGGTACTTGCCAGTTTCTTGGTTCTTCCCTTGTATCTTGGTCTTCTCGAAAGCAATCTGGAGTTGCTCTTTCGACCACAGAGGCCGAGTACGTAGCTGCTGCCAGCTGCTGCTCACAGATGGTTTGGATGATTTCTACTCTACGAGACTTTGGGTTGCTCTTTCCTACCAGGGTTCCATTGTTTTGCGACAGCACAAGTGCTATTAGTGTAGGGAAAAACCCATGTCTCCACTCAAAAACCAAACATATTGATGTGCGCTTTCACTTTTTGCGGGATCAATATGAGAAAGGTGTCATTGACCTTGTTCATGTTGATACCCATCATCAGTTGGCTGACATTTTCACCAAACCCCTAGATCAGTCTACATTTGAGCGTTTACGAGGGGATTTGGGTGTTGTGTATCCTTTCTAGGATATTTTGCGTCAGTTTTCCTTCTTTTTTACTCTTTTCTTGAGTCTTTTTGTGTGTGTTCATATCATACATATTCACATATCACACTTCTGAGTCTGCTTCTGTTATATGATTGAACTGCTTTACTTATTCTAGCTGGTACATGCTTTTGATTACTTGTCAATGATCATGCTTTGATTCAGTTCGCTTGACATGTTTGATATCTGTCATATGCATGGCTTTTACGCTTTCAAACTTGAAAAATGATCACCATTGCTTCTGGTAACTAGCATGTGTAGGCTGAATGCTTTTGCTATTTGTTACATGCCTTGTAGCTAGTTCATCACATAGATGCAGATATGCAACTTGGACATCTTTATGCTTTAACATGGAAAATGTGCTATAAAAATGATAAAAATCAAACATGAATGAAAATTCCATGCCTTTTTATGCTTGAGTTGAAAAGATCCAAGTGGGTTTGCCTTGTCACATTGCATTGTTCTGGACTGCTTACCATAGCACTTTGGTATGAACTAGGACAGTGAAGTGTATGCCAAGACCAATGTCTTAAGCTTCTGATGGTCCAGTACTGGCCTAGGCTTGACTTGGTCGGTTAGCATAAGGTTTGACATGCAAATAACCCTTGGCAAAAATGACAAAGGAAAATGAAAAAGCCTGAACTCTAAAGGGATAACAAGTTTGCTGAAGCACTTTGTTTTGAACAATGCTTATCTGGGTAGATATCAGTTAGCTTCTGCATCTCATGCCTTACCTCGCTTGTTTGCTAGAGAATGTGGTGATGCTTTTATTTACAAAAACTGAAAAATGCGTGCTAAATGACTTTCTTTAGATATCATCTGTTGCACTGATCATGCCATGTATCTTAGACAGTATCTCTTTTGCTGTACATGTTAGATACTGTATTTGCAGTCAATCATATCTGAGAAGCATGCTTTCTACACTCCACCTGCACCCCAGTTGCATTCACTGCATATTTTGAGGGGGAGTTGCATTTCAGGGGGAGTCTGTGTCTCTTTTGAGTGCTTGATGAGTTCACTTGTCAACAAGGGGGAGAGAAAATTGGGATCAGAGTTTAAGGGGGAGTTCTTACTCTGTTGATATCCTTGTTGTTCTGCAATCGCACTCATTTTGAGCTTTTGTGTTTTGGTTAACCATAATGACCGGTTCTTGCTTTTGTTTGGCTTTTGGTCATTAAGGTTAAACTTTTACCTTATTTTTCTTCTTCTTTGTTCTCTTGTGTTTTGTTTTCGTGTTTCCACATTTGTTCACAGGTGTTGAAGAGCTGAGAATTGAGGAGTGTTGACAATGCACTCATCAAGGGGGAGATTGAGGAGCCATGCTGAATAGCGTGGGCCTCATGGCTCTAGAAGTGATGAGTCATTGTCAACGATAGTCAACAAGGACTGAAGAAGAGAAGAGATCTGCTGTTTCATGGGCCGCGTGTGACTCAGGTACACGGGCAGCGAGCGACTGTCGGGCAGAGGAGGCTGCGAAGTCGGGCTGGCCCAATCCGGGTGCATGGGCCAGAAGCAGTAGAAGACCCACTGGCTGTTGACCAGGACTGACTCAGGTACACGGGCGGTGAGTGATTGCCGGGCTGAGAGAGCCACGGAGTCGGGCCGGCCCAATCCGGGTACCTGGTGCAAAGCTGGTGGAGGCTTTGTCAGTTTCAGCGTAAAACTGACAACCGTTGATTCTGTATCCGACTGTCCAGAAGAATAGCTTCAGGATATGTCATCTGTTACTCTAGGCCCACAGTCAGTCAGTTGTGTCTGTAAAAATACCTAAGGGCAGTAGAGTCTTTTTCTGTATTTTTGAGTCTGTAAAAACCCTAAGGGGCTGGTAGAATATTCCTAGTGTTGGACTGCCTATAAATAGCACCCCAATCCCTAGGGTTTGGACTACCCTTTTGTGCTGAAATCAAATCCACCCATTGGGTCACTTTTGCCTCTCTTCTCTCTCTCATGTGCGCCGCCAGGACTGGCTCCTCCCTGTTCTTGCATTATTTTCACTCAAATCTCTTAGATGCTTTAATGCTTTGATCCCTGGTGAATTTATTGCTTGCATTTTGTTTGGTTTGGGGAGTTATTGCCTTACCTACGGGCTGCTGAATTTATTCTTGAAGAGAAGCTTCTTCGGCTGGGAGTGTTCTTCACGGTGGTAGTACTAGTTCTTGCTGTTGCAAGTAGTACTGCTTTACTGTAGCTACAGTGTTCGGCTGCAGCTTTTCACCTTCTATCCCCCAGCTTTTTGATCGAAGCTGACAGTCTCTTTTGCCTTTTCCTGGTGTGTCTGGCGAAGCTCGGTTCCGTGCGATGCCCCTCAACTCCGTGAGGCAGGCTCCGATCGAACCTCTTTAAAGGCTTCGCTTAGACTTCGAACTTCGGTCTTTGTGTCTGAGTTGCTAGATTCGAAGCTCCTCCTGTATGGACAGCATTGCATACTTCGAACTAGCATACTCCGAATCTATCTGTTCGAAGTGCACACTTCACTAGGTTTCGAAGTTGGGTCCGAAGCTTGTCCGTTCTGATAGACTTCGCTTGGATTTCTTTGTGGCGTGTCTGCCTTCGTTTCTCCTCTCGAAGTTTTACTTTTCGAAGATAGAGTGTAGGCTTCGGACTTGATTTTCTGTCTCGTAACAGACTTCGCTTCTACGTTTCGAAGGTTGTCTGTTTGTGTGTTCGAAGCTTTGTGTTCGAAGGTTCGTGTTCGAAGGTTTAGCTTCGAGACTTTCGGTTCGAAGTACCTTCGAAGTCTTGTCTTCGAAGTGCATACTTCGAAGCAAGCTTCGGCACTGTTTTTACTTCGCTCCGAAGTTCGTGAGTCGAAGCTGTGTGCGAAGACTTGTCTTCGAAGTGCATACTTCGAACCAAGCTCCGGCACTGTTTCTTTTCTTCGCTCCGAAGTACTCTTCGCTTCTTACCACTTCGAACTAGGCTAGATAGTGACACCTTCGGCTTTTCGGACAGACTCAGTCACCATCCTCCGAAGCAGACTTCGACGTGCGAAGGGGGCTTCGCCAAGTACCGAACAGGAGACAACTTTGGACAGTAACTTCTCTTTTCACTTTATACATACTTAGATTATTTCATTGAGAAGTATAGGGCTGTTACAACTTGTTTATCTGCCTAGTTGCACCACTTTAGTTTTACACTGTTTAATCATCAGATGCTTCTAGGTTAGAAACCTTTAGACTTAGGCCTTCTGTTTATTTTCTGCTGCGTAGTATTTTTGAGGTGCGTTGGGTATTGGGAACAGGCCATTGATTCGAAAAGATTTTTTAAGGCGCCCATTCACCCCCCCTCTGGTCGCTACTTTCGGTCCTACAACCACAAGTCTAGTGGGTAAGTCCTAACTAAGGTATGGAGTGTTCCAAACCGAGGCCACCACTTGGAGATGGGTGAAGCAGCACCTATGGGTGGCTTGTACCGACGTGGCGCAAAAGGGGGTGCGACGTTAGCCGGGATGCGGTCCGGCCCGCCGGTGAAACCTAGAGCGGGTGGTTATCGCTTGGAGCATTTCATGCTGAGGTTTTGGCATGAGTTCCTGTGGTATGGGTCATCTCGTTACACTTTGGTGTATGGGATGAGTGCGTGCCTTGTGGGTACAGTAGTACACCTCTGATCAGAGTCATAAATCTTTTCGAAAAGCCGAGCCCACGGTCAAGGTTGGGTTGTGTGACATCCCACAGTTAGTTTACTTATAATGAATGTGCATGATGATTTGACATGTAGGGACCGTTGTGCAAGGAGGGAAAACGTACTCCTCGAGTTAGATGGTGTTATGATGTTCATGTTTATTATTCCGCATGATTAAATTTGACTGCACTAAATGCAATAACTGAAAAAGGTACTTTTCCACACTATTAGCCATTGCCCTTCCGTTGTTATTACCTTGCATTACTATTTGCATTTGCGGTGGCTTGTTGAGTACTTTTTGTACTCATACCCGTTGGACACACAATTCAGAGGATGCTTACTACGAAGATGGTCTCGAGTATCGACCTAGTCAAGAAGAAAGATCCTGAAGAGGGCCTTCGTCATGCAGTTTATTTTTATTGTATATTTTAATTTTACTCTTATGTAATAATGTGGTCTACGTACCACGAATGATTGCTCGTATGTACGTGTCGCATGATGAACCTCTTGTATTATTGTTTTTCTTTGGAAATTCAATAATGTTCCGATTTATTAAATCAGGGCGTTACACTAAGTTTGCTAAAAGGCAGGGGGCATGTGTTTATAGCAAAAAAATGGCATTAATGGTCAAATTAGGAAAATACTGAAAAATGGTATTTTTGACCGAAAATGTGTCAAACCTGGCAAAGGCCGGTCTGACCATCTATGGTAGGCTGGTCCAACCGGCCAGGTCCGGTCAGACTGGACCCATGGGCTCGGTCAGACCGGCCAAGGTCCAAAATATGGATCTGAGGAGGATTCGAGGTATTTTTGCCCAAATCTTATCTTAACAGAATTTTGGTCACATCTAACTCTATCTCTAGCCAAGGATAACCAGCCCACACCCTATAAATATTAGGGGCAAGGCCGATTCAAGCTCTCGCGAATCTCGAAAATCCAAAAGACCTAGCTTTGAATCGCGTTTATTTCCTTTACTTTCCACATCTTCATGGGTTTGCTTGAAAGCCCTCCGTCTGCCACGTCTGTAATCATGGTAACCCTTGCTGGTTCGCTTGGGAACCTCCCGTTAATCCACATAACAGATTGCTATCCCCTTTTATCGGTTTTTATCGCCCTACTCGGTAATTCGGCCCTCTGGCCGAATTGTGTTTAATCTCTTATTATCTTTGTAGAATAATTATCTCCCTGAGCACCTCTGCAAAATTTGGAGGTGATCAGATCTTGTTTGCTAGGTCATTCGGTTTTTAATAGATCGGATCTGCTGTCGCCGGTCTGACCGGTGGCGTAGGGGCAGTCTGACCAGAGCCCCCTCGTTAGGCTGTTTTCGGCAATGGCCAGTCAGACCAAAGGCGCCTCACCGGTCCGACCGAGATCCTCCACACCGTGCCGAAGCCTTTTGCCGAACGAAGCCCTGTTCGTCGGAGTTCTGCACGCTGGAGCCCGCACACTTCGAAGCCTACCTCGCTGGTTCGACGAGGAGTACTTCGCCGGTCCGACTGGAAACCTCCATACCACGCCAGAGCCCACCTCACAGCTACCTTCGGGACACGCTCCCGAATCCCCTCCGCACGTCCAGTCTGACCGGGATTAAGGCCGAAGGTGCCCTAGGGACCATTCGGAAAATCTTCGTTGTAACTCCGAATTGGCCTCCGAATTGGCCGATTCCAGGTATTTTAATCATTTTGTTACTGTTTACATTGCCACTAGTACTTTTCGGCCAATTGGATTGAAATATTAATTATTTATCTGATTGTCTGGCGACTCCAAATCCCTTATCACTATCCAGGGTAGTCAGAATATGGTGTCGGTATCGTTGCGATACTTTTGGATGTCGAACCGGCTCAAGTGCGGGGGCGCATTTCTGCGTCAACAGCAGGCTAAAAATCTAAATCTAAACATTCCTAAATTGGTTCGGACTAAAAAAGAAACACGCATTGATTTGGTGATTGCAATCTCCTCGGATGGAATCTGGAAGTGTAGCTGGATCCGTTGGAAAGATGCCATATCTAGCTTTCCAAAAAGTCCAAGATCATCTTAATTGGAGCTTCCATGTAAAAGTTATGCGCATTTGAACTTGGTATAGTCCTTGCAGTCTGAATCCCACACGTGTAGAACTTTATCTCCACTTTTTATTGGCACAAAAATAACGTCTCAAAGTTGCATATTATATTTGGATTGACTTTACTTGGTCCCCAATCAACTTCCATGATGTTCCATGCCGTTTATGTGCTCTTAATGTGTCGCTTGATCCATGAAGTAATTTCTATAATTGAAAACAAAGCCAACTCATGGTGTAGCATCCTTAGCTCAAATATATAAAATGTAAATCTAATATAGAATGGATGAACCTTGGGTTGTTTATTGTAAAGTGTAAACATGGTTATATCTGAGCTAGTGATGTCCTCATCAGTTACAATTCATAGAATTTGACATTCAGTTTCAAACATGGATGATGCATCTGCTCACCGAACTACTGAACCACAAGAAAAACTGACGAGAGGAGGATGAGAGAGGAAAGGTACATGAATCAGACGACCACAAGATGCTACATAGAAATGAAGAGGTCAAAAGGGAGACCAGAAACGACATATCTAGTGCATGGACATATAGATCTAGCTAGCGAGCGTTGACCAGCGAGGGAGGACATAGACCATTGGATCTAGACACTAGTGTTGTGATGCATCCTTGTCGAGTGCCAATGAGTCAACACTCTGATGAGTGGAGGCCGACAGCCGATGTCCGAGGGCACGTGAGTGAGGGGGTGAGGAGCGGATGATGGTGAAATGGTAGATCAACAGTGGGGTGAGGAGCAGAGCGAGGAGCAGCACTGTGAGCCTGTATGTACGGTAGAGGAGGAGGGACCGAGGGGTGCGAGGGGAGGAGGGGGCAAGTAAATGAGCGATTAAGTTAGGTTTCGAGGGTAGCGGGGGGATTTATATTGGTGCTAGGGTTAATAGGCGGATGAGGTCTAGCATTAAATAGGTCATGCTTGGGCCAACCCATTGTGCCAAGGTAGCATCCCAAGCATGGCATGGGGATCCGTGCTGGGCTAGTCTAGTCCCATTTACCAATGAGACATGTCATGCTTAGGCCATTCATAGAATCCGTGACTTGGACCAGACCAATGGGCCTAGTCTGTTTGGGCATCTATATGTGTATGTTGTCACTACCCGTGACATCGCACACTGCCTCTCGCGACGTTGCCTTTTCCTATGACTTCACGTGCGGCGGGGCCACATGCTTGGCTGGGGGTGTAGCCGTGTAGGGCTAGAAGCAAGAGCCAAACACCCGAGCCTTGGTCTATCTCAATGGAATATAAGCAAAGTTCGACTCAACTCAATTCATAAAGCAAGCTAAAAATTAGACTATGCTCATCTCTTGGCTCAAGTTCATTTGCATGCTTGATAATTTTCAATGTTTTAGCATGCAAAATGCAAATTAAATTTATGTATTTATATTTAATTACGATATTGTTGGTATAATGAATTATTACACAACGGGTTCAACAAGCCTCGAAGGGCTTAAGGTTTAGTCAAAGTGTTTAGGTCTATTTCAAGCCTCCGAATGGAGTAAGACCTTACGTCCGAAAGTATGAATATTGTTGTACTATGAAGTATTATGTGGTCTCCTTTTCAGCAGTAAAGAGGGGTATTTATAAGCATAATTCGCAAAGGGTAATATGTTATTACCCCCTACTTATAACTGACCACGTGGGTAATACACAATTTAAACACATGTAGGAGTAGCATAGTAAAACACTAAATGTATTGCTGTAAAGTATGCATCCCATATGAAGGGACGTATACCACTGGTTTTGGACATCGAGCTATGAAGCGGTTTATGACCTTCGAGGCAGTATTATTAAAGGCTTTGCTCTTGAAGGCTTTGGGGGCCTGACTACGAAGGGCTTTGAGGGTTTCGAAGGTTTCGAGGGCGTAGTTCAAAGCTCTTCACCTTCGAAGGGTTGTCTAAGAAATTATTTAATATTTGATGATTTCTTGAGTATGACGAGAATTAATACTTCCAATAGTAGCACTTTGCATTTATCTCTTCAATGGAGGAGGTGGATGCGCTTTGAATTTCAGTCGTACTTTGAATTTTAACACATCGAATGCGACCAGTAAATCAAAAATCTTTTCACGCAATATTTTAAGGAGCATTTAATGTGCTTGTGAGCATGATGGGATGTGCACTCGCGAGCCTAAACGATGCTGACAATTTCCAAAAGTCCAAAGCTGAACCGTCATGCCACCATTTTGGTGTAATTATTTTTACTGTGGCCCAACACATCAACGATCTTGTGGGGTTTAAACGCGGTAAGGATTTTTTGTGTTGAGGGGTGAGCCTAGCAATTTCCACCGCCTATATAAGCATCCTTGCACCCATAGTTCATTTTTAGGCTATCGAGTAGGAGCTCTCAATTTCTATCTCTCTTTACTGCTTTAGTCTTAATTTTCTACTTGTGTGCCTTGACTTTTGAAGGCCCCTTTGCTCGAGGGACTCGGTAGTTCCTCAAGATGAAAAATAAAACTTCAAAGCCTTGCCTTTGCACCACCATGGAGTTTTTGTCAATCCAAGTGAAATTTGTGGCCACATCAATGGTGAAGTCTCCTACAACTGCCTCAAAGCAGTAGAAAATGAATGGCCTCTGTCCTCCATCGAATTGATGAATACTTTGTCCATGGATGACTCCGTCATGAATGCTTGTGAGGACAAGGTCAAGCATCCCTATGAAGCATGCTTGCTGGAGGGCGAAGTGGTTCCAACCCTTGAGAAAATGAGGTTGTTGTCTTTGAGGCCATCGTCGAAGCAAGGCTCGGACTCCCATCTTCCCGACTTCTAGGGGAGGTTTTCGACATGTTTCACCACAAGCTCCCCTAGCTATCATAGAATGTAGTGGCGACATTGGCCATCTTCGAGTGGATGATGATGGTTTAAGGGTGTGAGGGAAGAGTGTATGTCTTTGTAGCCCTTCACGAAGCCAACTACTAACCAAAGCAGCGGTCTCAGAGTGACAAAACCATGAAGTTGGTGTTCTAGAGCATCAACTTCTAGCTTGGAAAATACCTCACGGGGAGGTTTTTAAGGAAGGCCTCGAATGAAATGTGGTACATGAAGTGGGAGCAAAGGTTGTTTTACCTGTCAATTGGTGACAACACTAGCCTTCGCTCCACCAATGCTCCCATCACATATCTCTACCACGCCGAGGGGGACCAAGAGGTCCAACACTGGAGTTGAAAGTTTCCTAGAGGAGGGGGTGAATAGGCAATCTTAAAGTTCTCAAGTAAACTTGTCAGTTTAACTTCAATGGCCTAGATTATCTAGGCTTAGTCGGATACTTTGGCTACGAGATAAAAACTAAAATAATTTGAGGTCTAGATTATTTAGGTTTGTTTGGATTATCCAAGCACTGCATATCAGCAATAATAAGAACTATAAAACATGACCTAGATAATGAACTACAATAGTGTATATTCAATGAACCTATTCTTTGCTAGTTAATAGATAGAGCAATAAGTAAACGACAACTAGCAAGAATAAATATGGACTCAATGAATTTTTACCGGAGTTCGGATCCCACGATCCTACGTATCCATTGAGGAAACCCCAAAGGGACCGATCTTTTTCAACCCTAATCCTAACAAAGCACTCACAACCGTAAGCCATATTTTTGACTTGCTACCTCTATGAAGATGAGGTGAGGCCTTGTACAAACTTTTCCAGTCACCCACAATCCTTGTGTGCTCATAGATCAATGTCTTGAAATTTAGGAGGGATTACCTCCAAGAGTAATATATCTGTTGACACAATCCAAGACCATGTGATCGAGATTTCTCATGAAGAACAATATGCCCAAAAATACCACAACTTCAAATAGGATGGATCAATAAGACTCAAGAAGTTTGGTAAAGAATGCTCAATCCAACTCTCAAAGATCCAATCAAGATCAAGCATAAGGATTAGAGAAAGAGAGTGCAAAAGGCAAGGCTAGTAGGTTTTGGAGAATGTGCCCTAACTGTGGGAGGGGGGAGATATTTATATCTCTTTCTCAAAACTAGATGTCAGATTAAAAAATCGTGTACTATTCATCCGGATGATCTAGACTGAATCAGATGTTCTAAACTACAAAATAAAAGAAACATAACGGTTATTTCGGATTGTCTACTTTTCGGGCCACAAAATAAATCCAAATAGAATGGGATTTTTGAGGAGCCATGTTGAAGATCATGGTCCTCATGGCTCAAGAAGAGGATGTATGATTGTCAACAAAAGTCAAGAAAGAGAGGAGATTAGAAGAAGAGAAGACCTATTATGTCTTGACCGCATGTGACTTAGGTGCACAAGAGGCGAGCGACTGCCGGGTAGAGGGAGCCATGAAGTCGGGACGGCCCAATCCTTGTATTTGGGCCAGGAATGATAGGAGACTCGTCATGGTTTGACTATGTTTGACTACGGTAAACGGGCGGCGAGTGACTAATGGGCTGAGGGGGCTACAGAGTCAGGTCGGCCTAATCCGGGTACCCAGTGTAGAGGCGACGAGCGCTTTGTTGGTTTCGGTGCAAAACCGATGCCCCAAATCTAGAATGTCAAATGGAGATCCGACAGTCCTAAAGTGAAGCCATAGCTTCTATGAAAGCTCCGCGTGAGGAGAAGTTACCTTTAGTTAGGATTTTAGTATTTTGCCTTTTAGGCCCACAATTTGTCTTAGTCTTTTCCATTTTATCCTTGCGTTTGTAATAAAACCCTAAGGGTTTTGTGGTCTTTTTGTGTCTATGTGGACTAGCTATTTAAAGCCCCCTAACCCCTAGGGTTAGGGAAACTCACTTGAATGAAAAAAATTAGAGTTCAAACTTTTATTCCTTCTTCTCCACTCCACAACACCGTCGCTACCCATTCTTTCTGTGCCATACGTTGGACATTCATTTCCCGCGTAGGTTCCACTTAGCCCCGTCCAGTTTAGTGCGTCCCTAGTTTTCTCTAGGCTGGGCATGCACACAAGGCTTGAGCAGAGGACACCTGCACATAGGATTTTATCACTGTGGTCTTTGACCATCTTTGACCGGACCCTCCTTGACTTATGTTGACCGTGTAACATCTATGGTGGGCCCTAAGCTTTACCAAATCTTGGCATCAACACATGCCCCCTAGTTTCGGAGCATTAAATGACCTCTCATGCTTCGAAATTACCGGCCATCATCATCTCTTGCCACCACATCTTCTCGCACGATCCTTTCACATTGATTAATTGTTAGCTAAAACCCTTCATTTTTAGTACTCTGAAATATCACCCAGGATTTTGGCTTTGTACTAATTTTGGCTTCCTCCACCTCTTCTTCTTCCTTCAACCATTCACAACTATGATTGATGTCGCCTCATCTGACACATTTAATTTTCTTTTGTGGCAGAGTCGGACCAGGTTTCATCTCACAACGTTTCGCATTGGTGTTCATTAAACTAAAGATTTGTTTCCCCTAATCCTGGACCTGCAAAGATTTTGGCATTTCGAAAACCGTACCCATGATTACGTTTTGACGAATGTTGCAGGTGGTCCCCACAAAATCTGGTGGGATCGACTTGACCCGGCTATCGAGGAGTTCCCTTTCGCTTTATAAGTATCTCACTAGCCTTTACTTTACGCTTTGTGCTTACTACTTCTGTTTTTCCCCCGAGCTTACTGCCACTGGCTTCAAATACTTCCTACGATCGCCGCTACTCGCCACCTGGAAAACCTAGTGGTAGTCCTGGCCAATGACTCGGGGCTGATACGGAGGTGCATCAATGATATCTTGAACTTCCTTTCCTAAGAGTTGGTTGACGTCCTTACGTTGGCAACTTACATGGAATTCCATCGGCCAGTCATGCAGTGGGTGTTGAGGAATATGGCTGATCATGCCATCTATGCATCACAGCAAAAGGTGATCGAAACCCATGACGCAGTGGTGCTGATTGAGGGAATCCTTCTAGATCGGCTCCATGGTGAGTCGTCGGTAACTTCATAGGAGCTGGACCTACTTCGGGAGGAGGAGGCTAACCTGGCCACGAAGCTGAACAGAGTGCGGGTGAAGATTGCTGCCAAGGAAGGTGCTCTGGTCTCCCTCCCGAAACGAATAGAAGCTCAAAAGCACCGGCTCACCTGTGCGGTCCATCTCGCGCAGCGCCAACATCGAGCCCTTCGGGACGTTCCTAGATCGGATGTTGAAGATTGTGCCAAGCAGGGGCCGATGGTTGGGTCTCCCTGTTTCCTTCATGGCCGATCGAGAAGGTCGGCTATTCTAGCCTCATCAGTGCTCGCGGCTGTGGAGCCAACTGAGAGTGATGTGGATTCTGTAGCAGTCTAGTCTAAGTATCGAGGAGATACGTAGGACCTTGTGGTGGCTCGTGGGCTACAACTCCATCAATAATCTTCTTGATCAGCCCATGGAGGATGTTTACCAATGTTCCAGATTGATTGATGAGCGTGTGGTGAAGCGCGTTGTTGATGATCTCCTAGAAACTGACATGATGGCTTTGTATCGGCTGACAGATCTCCATGGCCGTCACTAGTCTTTGCAATGGATCCATTAAGATGGGACCCGCTCGAGTCATTCTGTAGGCTTCAAGCACAACTCCTGGAAAGCATCAATGTGGTTCCGTACCTTCACCCTTTGTTCCTCAGTCAAGGTCTCCACTGGGCATGCAAAAAAGCGTGTTGGTGCATTTTTTCGTCACACTTTGACACACACGTGGCCTGGGAGATTTTCTTAACTCTGGTCCAGGTCCTACGTTCTTAGAAAAAAGGGTCAAGGCATGCCAATCAGTTTGGCCCTACAACTGATAATAAAATAGAGATAAAAATATCAGTAGCATAGCCTATCGGCTATCGAGCCGATGACCACAATGAGGATAGGATAATCGTGGACTATTACGCCGATCGACCATAGGGCCGATGACCACGGGCTAAGCAATCGGGCGAGGGTGCCATCAACCGATGAGATAGGCAGTTTGCATGTATGGGCCAATGAGCGCTTTTCGATGGCTAATAAGATATTGCATTGAATTGAAGATAACCTATTGGCTTGTACTCTGATAGAACCAAATAAAACGTGCTAGATAACATGTCTTGTTGATAGCAAAAAATTCCATTAATGGTTAAAATTGTCCAAAAGTCAAAATTGGTAATTTGGACAGAAAATATGCAATTTGCTTGCACAGGCCGGTCCAACCGGCCATATGGATCCGGTCAAACCGGCCCAAACCGAGTCTGAGCTATTTTGGGTTGTTTCAAGATGTTTTTTCTCTAATCAACTTGTAACGGTTTGGATGCATGATGGAGGCAATTAACAGCTCAAGAACGTAAAGACTAACCCCTATAAATGTAGGGGCAAGGCCGATTCAAGGGACCCCCCGAAATCCTAATAGATCCAATCTATTATTTAACTTGAATCATTTTTTAATTTCAATCTACTTTCCTTGCCCTAGGATTAGCCATAACGTCCATCTTTATTGGTTTGCGCTTTAAACCATCCGTCTGCCATGTCATAATCATGGTAACCCTTATCGATTTGCTTGTGAATCGTCCGTTCAATCCCTGTAACAGACTTCTATCATTTTTATCGGTTTTATAGATAATTCGATCTCTAGGACAAATTACTTCTGAGTTTTTGGTGTTTTGCAGGGTTTACAAGGTCATCTTCATCACCAATAACCTCTGCACCAAGTTTCTCACCATTGGTGCCACCGCCGGTGAGCCAAGGTGGCTACTACCTGCCTATCGGTCTGACCGACCGTTTTCCATCGATCTGACCGGGTCGTGTCGGCAACAGTCGGTCCGACCAGCCATACGCGACTGGTCTGACTACCCGTGTGTAGTCGGCCTAATCACCTTTCGCCTATTCACCGGTGCGACCGCTTGTGCACCGTTGGTCTGGCCGGCAGCCCTAGGCCGGTCTGACCGCTAGCATACGACCGACCTCCTTCACTGTTTGGCTGGTCCATGCGATTTCCCATAGAACACCCGGTCTGACCGCCGCCTTGAGGCCGGTCATACCACCGCCTTGAGGCCGGTCAGACCGCCATAACAGTATATTTAATCAGTCCAATTTGGTCGATTGATCTTTTCATTTCACTTTGGATAATCTGGTTACATCTGCAGGTGTGATTCGATTGCCCGGGGACTCCACTCATACCCCTCTTCATGGTCTAGGGTCATCGGAATGCGGTGTTAGCATCACGAGATGTTTAGCGGGCCACCCCTAGATGTTAGTGCACTTTTGGATTGCCGAACTGATGTTACTGTTCGTTGGTGCTTTATCGGTAGATTTTAGTGTCGACACACTTTTTTTGCGACTCCGCTAGGGACATACACGGTAAGCACGACTACGCCGCCGATGGGTACGACTACCACGACTACATCGACAGTACCCTCTACATTGTTGAACATGGCGTGGAGTGTGGAAATCGACGATGATAATGCCATCCTCCCCACCATCGACAACATGTCCGAGGATAGGGATAAGATCGTGGCCAAGACGAGGGAGTTGCACGCCCTCATGCTTGGTCACTACACGAAGACTCATGAGGGCTTCGTCAAGCGTACCCCCGATCTCCGTAGCATCTCCATGAATAAGGTGATGCCACCATCCCCTACTCTATCCCCCTTGGACATTGAGCGAAAGATAGCGGCAACCTTATATCAAGCGGTTAGTGCCACGTTTGAGAATCGTCTAGGGCCCAAGATAGAGGTGATGCTTAAGAGATTCGGTTTTACTGAGGCCGCTTCTCTGACTCCGATCGCTAGCGTACACCATGTTCATCACATCTACAGTAGAACCTATGGGAGTACCGGGAAGAGTGTCGTGTCCTCGGCCTCGCCATCTATGGCCGAGATGCCATTTTCCTTTGTCGGTCAGACCGGCCCTATGGCCGGTGAAACCTATGAGTGCCAAATGATGCCTCCAACAAATGTGCCATCCCATGGCACAGGGCGCATATTCTGTCTCACCTATGCCTATTACCATTATCGGTCAGACCGACTACCAAGCCGATCGGACCGACCCCTACACACTCGGTCAGACCAGCCCCATAACCGGTCAGACCACCCCCACAATATGTTTTGCGCCACCTCCGCCAGCACATAGACCACCTCTACCCGTGCTACCCGCACCCCCTGCTCCCGCACACCCGCATAGGCTAGATAACGCTACATATTATGAGCCACCACAAGAAGAGGGCAATAGAGGGGAGCCATGTGGCCGACACGCCTATTACCACTATCGGTCAGACCGACTACTTGGCCGATCCGACCAGCACCTACACACTCGGTCATAATAGCCCCATAACTGGTCAGACTACCCCCACAATATGTTATGCGTCACCTCCACCAACACATACACCACCTCTACCCGTGCTACCTGCACTTCCTGCTCCCGCACACCCGCATAGGCTAGATAACGCTACATATTATGAGCCACCGCGAGAGGAGGGCAATAGATGGGAGCAATGTGGCCGACACAGCGGTATCCCACCATGTGTCGTGCCCCCGCACGAGAGACGCACAGAAGAGAGGGGCGTAGATGACATAGATGAGCGCATTCACATGCTTTTTAAGGAGTATATGGGCTTCACACCCTGGGATCAGACTAGGGTTTACCACAAGTCGTACCCGGACCATTATGACACCATCCCATATCCTCGTGGCTTTAGGGTTCCCGAATTCACCAAATTTGATGGAGAGGGTAACAAGACCACATGGGAGCACATAGGTCAGTTTCTAGCTCAGTGTGGCGAAACTAGTGGGTCAGATGCTTTTAAGCTTAGATTGTTTTCTTTGCCGCTATCCGCACTGCTTTCACTTGGTTTTGGTGCTACCGCTGAACTTCGTTCAGACTTGGGCCCAACAAGAGCAGAAATTTCACGACTACTTATACACTCGAGAAGCCGAAATTTGACTCTCGCACCTGACATCGATTAAACAAAAATATAATGAGGGAATCTCTGACTACATTAGGCGGTTTAGAGACACAAGAAACCGATGTTTTAGCTTGAACATCTCCGAGAGGGATTTCACCGACTTAGCATTTAATGGTTTGCATTCCGAGCTTAAGGAGAAGCTAGAGGGCCAGAACTTCTTAGAAGTTAGTCAAGTTTTGTAGTAGGCACTGGTACAGGAAGGACGAGCCAAAAATAAAAAATTCACTATTGGGGGAAATAATCCCGGCAGTAGTACAAGCGAGATTAATGGTCGCCATGAGTATCATAGCCTATGGATGCATGGTGTGAAGATTAGGAGAGGAGCTGCGAAGCGATTAGCGAGGGCACACCGGGCTAGCCGAGGTCTGGTGCGGAGTCTGCCCTTGGCCAGAGGCCTTCGGTGGATAGCCTCTCAACTTCCCATCGAAGGATTCGGAGTGGAGCCCCTCGAAGGCTAGGGGACCTCAGAAGAAGACCTTGGAGGCGGCCGCGACAGGGTCCCGAGTGGGGTCCCCAAGAGTTTGGTAGGGGCAGGGTGCCAACCACTAAAGTAGAAGCGCGACAGCCGTGATGTAAAGTAGTCCCTATAGAGCATGATGAGAGGGTTAGTAGCAGTCTAATGTTGGTTAGGTGTATGATAAGACCGCAGGTGTGAGCCATCACACCTACCAAATGTAGCCATGTTTGAATGACTAACAGATTCTGTATGACCATATCCCTACCAATTAGGGATATGGTCATACAGACTAAAGGGCACAGAGGTATTGGCTCAGCTAGGGGCTCCACTATAAATACCCTCTCCCTGTATTTTATAGGGGGACATCTAGCTCAAGATCCAAGAATACAACATTTGGGCAAAACTTTCCATGTCAACCTAGTTTCCTCAACAGTTGGCGCCATCCATGGGGACCTTAGTCCAAGAATCTAACGTCCTCTCCACCTCACATTCACAAAGAAGAAGCATGTCTTCCAAAAAGGGCGCTAGCATGGTTCCCCTTAGAAGGTCCGCTTGGACCTCAAGGTAGGAGCCCGCTCAAGACAACCCCTCCTGCGGTGACGGAGACCGCCTCGGACCAAGATCCAAAAGCAATACCGAGGGCTAGAGACCTCTCCGACTTTGCGGGCCCATCTGCAGGCAAGCCAACGGCCACCCAGGAGGGGCTCGCCAGCCTCCATCAATCTAGTGACTGCCCTGCTAAGGTCCTCCGGACCGAATTCGTCCACTCGCAGGATCCGGAGACTTACTCCGGAGGGAGCGGGAGCCAAGCCGACGCACTGGCCACTAAAAACGCCTAGCTTAGAGTTGAGCTTGCGCGACGGTAGCAGGTGGCCATGGTACGGCCCTCGGAACCCGCGAGGGTGCCAGAGGTCAAAGCCGTCACGCTGAGCGATGATGAGGACCAAGGGGACCAGAGGGAGGAGCAGAACACATCCTTCGACAAAGAGTCTCCGCTGCACCCCGACCTATAGAGGGTGCGGTTTGACTTGAAGTTCCGTGCGGCGAAGCTTCCGAAGTACTCTAGAGAGTCTGACCACAGAGAGTTCTCTTGGTCCTACGCCTTGGCAATAGAAGCCTACGGAGGGGGCTGGGATATGATGGTGAACTGCTTCCCCCTCGCCCTCGAAGGAATCGCCCTCCGGTGGTTCTAGTCACTGATGTCGGGATCTATCAGATCGTGGGACCAACTGAAGAAAAGTTTGTCAACAAATTCCAAGGAACCTTCGTGGCCCCCATGTCCACTAGAAGCCTCTTCCAGGTGAAGCAGCAACCCGACGAGATGCTACATCAGTATTCACAACGCTTCGCCCACACCAAGCCCTAGATCAAGAGGTTGTCAGCCTCCACCATCATCGACGCGGCCCGCGAGGGCATCACCAACCTTGGCCTCCTCGACAAGCTTCACTGGAAGCTGATTTCATCGGTGGCCTAGCTGATGACGTACTTCGAGGAGTGCGCTAGGTCCAAGAAGTGGAAGCTTCGCAAGCAGGTGATGATCACCCCCATCCGAACTCCGGAGGCCCAAGTCTACGAAGCAAGAAGCCACAGCCCTCTACGCCCCATCCCCACCGAGCCCCATCACCGCGACTCACGGTGAGGGAAGAAGCATTACAGGGGTAAGGTTCTAAGCATCACCGCCCCGACCACCAAGCCCTCAAAATTCTAGCATGCCCAAGGCAGAGGGCGCTCCGTCGGTGCGAAGCCACCTACAAATGCCACGATCTGGAACACGGTCTTGCATTGCAACATTCACGGGGAGAATCAGAGCCACGACACCGACTCCCGCCGAACCATCCTCGCTCTCTAGAACAACTACCTCGAGCGGAGTTCCGGATGGGCGGTCCTCCAATAGGGAACCATCCGCCCCATGTGCCGAACCTGTCCAAGTGGTGGGTGGATTGACGAACCAGGGGCTCCGATGTACTTCCCGGAGTCGAACAAATTTTTGACCCCGAAGCTCGAGGAAGGTTCGGATCGGGGGTAGCACGTGGTGCTACCCATCTCTGAAGGGGGAGCCTTGGGAGGCATGTCGAAGAGGCAGCGGTGAGAGTATGTTCGGGAAGTTGGGCACATTGGTACCTCAGCCTCGACCACAATGCCCGAATGGTCACAAGTGCCCATCTCCTTCACCGCCAGCGACATGATCGGCATCAAGTTTCCACACGCCGACCACCTCATCGTCACCACCAATATCGTCGGCATTGAGGTGCGTCGGGTGCTTGTTGACGGAGGCAGTTCCACTGACATCTTTTTTGTGCACGACTTTGATAAGCTCTGCATCTCTAGGAATCACCTGCTCCCGACCACTAGGCTGCTCCAAGGGTTTGTGGGCCCACCACTCGATGCCCTTGGTTAGATAGGCCTCGAGGTGACATTCAGGGAAGGCCCCCTCTCACAAACCGAAGAGGTCATCTTCAACGTCATCGACACCCCCTATACTTACAATGCCATCATCAGGAGGGGCATGCTGAACTGGTTCGGAGTCATCATGCATCACAACTACCTCTGCATGAAGATGCCGACTCTGAGAGGAGTCCTCTCCATCCTCAGTGACTAGGACGTGGCCCGCAGGGTGGAGTACGGCCACTCCACCCCACTGGAACCATGACAAGTCAATAGCATCCGGGAGAGCCCATATGATGAAGGCCCTCTACCTCCCGCCAAGCCCCCAAGAGGACCGGCCGCCAAGCCTCACCCCGAAGGAGAGGTGCTCACCAGAGTCATCATCAACGAGGGGCAGGAATACCCCATCCAGTTCGGTGGGGGACTGGAGCCCGAAGTCATGGCCAAGTTGGAGGAAGTGGTATGGGACAACCTGGACATCTTCACGTGGTCGGATGAAGACTTCCCAAGGGTGGACCACAGCATCATCGAGCACTCCCTCTCGGTGAACCCGAAGGCGCACCCGGTCCACCAGGGGCTCTGCAAGTTGTCCATAGAAAGAGCTGACCTCGCCAAGGCGGATGTTGAGAAGCTTCTCTGGGCCAGAGTCATCAGGGAGATTATCCACACAGAATGGCTATCGAACCCCGTCTTTGTTAAAAGAAAAATTCTGGCAAATGGCTCATGTTTATCGATTTCACTGTTGACACAAAAATGTGTCCCCACACTTTGGTCAGTTCGATGATCCAAAAGTGTGTGGATACTTAGGGACAAGCCTAAGCGTAACACAACACCAATGTCGCGTTCCGACTACCCTTAACCGTGGTAAGGGGGTGGAGTCACCAGGTAATCAGATCACACAAAATAATCCAATTAGCCGAAAGAAATGTATTAAACAAAACAAATCAGCAAGCTGAGTGGAGCTTCACTGATTCGAAGTATAGTGCGAAGGGTGTCGCCGAAGGGTACCTTTGGCGTTCGGACTAACCTGGCCGAAGAGGAACTCTGAACCGATCTGGATGCGACAATCACCTCTAAACAGCGGGGTTCAGCGCGAAGTCTTCGACACAGTAAGATACAGAATAATGACTTAGATGCAATGCTCGGGCATAACTTTGTCTGACAGGGGGTACAAGTGTGGCGAAGCCTGTCGTGATGAAGCCTGTTGCGGAGCGTATTGGCATGCAGGACTTGGTCAAACCATCAATAGCGTGACGATCTGGCACGGATGGTCGAAGTAGTACTCTCGCCGAGGGGTGTTCTGGCAGCCTCCGAAACCAATCTCTTAGCTTCGGGCACCTCCGACGAAGTATCTCCGAACGTGGAAACCTGCAAAAGAGTAGATTCGAAGTACCAATTTGGCCTGGTGATCTAATTTTGCTAAGTGTTGCAGTAGGGGTGAAGATATCAATCTGTTATGCAGATTAGCAGATACTTCACAAGTGAAGTAACAAGACGATAACAATCTATTATGTAGATTAACAGATAGTTCACAAGGGAAGTAATAAGGATTACCACTGTTTCGAAGTGGCCATCGGAGGGCTTCCAGGCAAACCCACGAAGATTGCAGAAAATAAAGGTAAAATAAAGGTACGGTTCAAAGCTAGGGCTTTGTGGTTGATTTGTGTTGGGGGGTTCTGAACTGGCCTCACCCCTATATTTATAGGGGCTAGACTTCTAATCTCTAAGTCTAATCTGTTATGACTTGCCTGAATCAAGCGTAGAGATAAACACTTAGCCAGAATCAGATTCAATTCTATCTCTGCCTGAAGTGGGCCTTCGGCTAGGCCCGCCGAAGCCTGCTCCTCAGGCTAAAGCTTCAGCGGATTGGGCCTCTGAAGGCCTTCGGGCCGAAGGCTGCAGGCTTGCTGGAAGCTTTTGAAGCCCATAGCCTGGTGGGCCTTTGGCCCTGTAGGGCTTCGGCTAAACCCGGGACATGTGTATTTTTGGCCCAAATTACTAAAATTGATATTTTGACAATCTTAACCATTAATGCCATTTTTTGCTATCAACACATGCCCCCCTGCCTTTTAGTGAACTAAGTAAACTAAGAGCATAACGGGCTAAGGACGATACTTTTCATATTGGCCTTTCGACACTTTTCAAGTTGTTTGCCACACACTTGGGAAATACCTTTTCAAGTACCTACCATTCAAAGCTCTTTGAAACCGCTCTCCTTGCAGAGACTCTAAGACATATGAATTGCCTAGAGCGATTTCGGCTATTTTGAAAGTACCTTCACAACTGGGTGACCATTTACCAAATTTAGGGCTCTTAGCGCCTAAGGGCAAAATCATCTTCCAAACCAAGTCACCTACTTGAAACGATTTTGGTTTAACCTTCTTATTGTAGGCCTTAGCTACTCTCTTCTTGTCTATTTCTATAGCTTCCAAAGCCCTCAATCTCTTATCGGTCACTTCTTCTAGATTGTCCTTCAAAAGAGTCTCATACTCGCCGACCGATAAGCCATCTTGCTTTAGAATTCTCAAAGAGCCAAGATCTACTTCTATAGGTAGAACGACTTCTTGTCCATACATCAACTCATATGGACTAACTTTGGTAGCACCGTGCTTCGCAATTCTACAAGCCCATAGCGCCTCGGAGAGCACCTCATGCCACCTTTTAGGGAATTCTTCAATTTTCTTCCTAATGAGCTTAATCACGATTTTATTACTAGACTCGGCCTGACCATTGGCCTGAGCATAGTAGGGCGAAGAGTTTATCAACTTAATACCATAACACTCAGCGAAGTCCCTTACTTCTTTAGAAACAAATGAGCTACCTTGATCTGTAGTGAGGATTTGAGGAATGTCGAATCTATGTATGATGTGCTTCAAGATAAAGTCAAGTACCTCGTTGTGAGTCCTGTTCTTGAGAGGTATGGCTTCGGTCCATTTGGTGAAGTAGTCTGTTGCCATCAACACGAACCAATGCCCTTTTGAGGAAGGAGGGTAAATTTGGCCGATGAAGTCTAAACCCCAACCTCGGAACGACCATGACTTGACAATAGGGTTGAGTAATGAAGCAGGAGCTAACTGAATATTGCCAAACTTCTGACATGCTTCACACCCTCTATAATACTTAAAACAATCCTCAGTCATAGTCGGCCAGTAGAAACCTGCTCTTTTGAGCATCCAACTCATTTTCTGGGCCGACTGATGAGTGCCACAAAGCCCTTCATGGACTTCTCCCGTAGCCACCTGGGATCTTTCATTGTCTAGACATTTTAATAGTACTCCATCAATGGTTCGGCGATACAGTGTGTCGTCTATCAACACAAATTTAAACGCTTGTCGCCAAACCTTCCGATTAACCCTTTGGCTAGGGTCCCTCAAATACTGGACGATTGGAATTCTCCAATCGCCCTTATGGGCTTCGGAGGGTTTCGCTAGCTCACTCCCTAAAAAAGTATCTAGGCTATTGATTTCGGAGTGCCCCCCAAGCCCTGCTGGCTTCTGCCGAAGGTTGGCTGGACTAGCTACGTGGAGCGCATCAGGCCGAAGCCCCCTGCCAGAGGGTGCGGATTCCCAGGAGCCCTTGCTGTCCTGGGGACTCTGGCTCGTGGGGTCCGGCATGCCAGACTCTTCGGTGGGTGGAGCACTCCGGTCTCGGGACTTTGGCACGCGGTAGCCTTCGGCAGCCGGAGGGGTTTGATCCGGAGGGTGCACTTGCCCGAAGTCACTGGCTTCGGCAGCGAGACCAAACATCGGCTTCTCTCGTACATTAAATTTTCCTCTCCTGACTTGGTAACCAGATGCTTGCTGAGCCAAATCATTTGTAATCGAATTGGCCTTCTTGACACATGAGAAATTTTGAAGTCATCAAAAGTAGAAATTATGTCCAGGCACTTATCCAAGTAGCTGTTTAGCAAGCCATTAAAACATTGAGCACTCTTAGCCACTTGCTGCACCACTAACAGGGAATCACCATGTGCATGAACATGTTTAACACCCATGGATTCTAATAATTCAAGCCCTAGCAGTAAAGCCTCGTATTCAGCTTGGTTATTAGTACAAGGAAATTGTAAACGAGCCGAGGTCTAAAAGTGTGCCCCGCTAGGTGATATGAGAACCACTCCAATACCTTGGCCATTTTTGCAAGCTGAACCATCAAAGTAAAGTTCCCACGGCATTACCTCAATCAAAGCAACATTGTCGCTCCAACTGACGTCTATGTGGTGATCAACTATAAAGTTGGCTACGATCTGGCCTTTCATAGCTCTTAGGGGTTCATAGGCCAAATCATATTCAATCAAAGCGTAAGCCCACTTTCCGATTCTTCCACTTAGAATCGGCTTTTGCAACATGTGTTTTATAACATCGGTTTGGCAAACGACAACACATGTAGTGGGGAGAAGATAGTGGCGCAACTTGGTACACACGTAGTAAAGTGATAAACACAAACGTTCCACAAACACGTACCTGGTCTCGGCACCCAGCAGGCGGCAGCTCAAGAACGTAATGATGTAGTCTTTTCCTTCTACCTCCTGGGTTAGCACGACCCCGATCATGCTATCTTCAGCAGCGATGTATAGCCAAAACGGAATCCCAGCTTTTGGTGCTCTCACCACGGGCGGCGATGACAAACACTCCTTGATTTTCTCAAAGGCGCTTTACTGGCTTGCCCCCCAAGTGAACTCGGCCTCGTTCTTTAGCCGGAGTATGGGGACAAAGGCATCAATCTTGCTAGACAAGATAGATATAAAGCGACGCAAATAATTCATCCTTCCTAGCAACTTTTCCACATCTTTCTTGCATGTCCGTGCCGTAACGTTTCTAATTTTCTCAAGCCTCTTAGGATCAATCTCTATGCCTCTTTAATGAATCATGAAACCTAAGAACTTACCTGCCGACACGCCAAAAGCACATTTGAGTGGGTTCATTTTTAAACCATACTGCTGCATCCTATCAAAAGCAACTTTCAAATCGGCTAAATGGTTTCCCATAGAGTCTGATTTGACTACAACATCATCAATGTACACTCCTAACATAACTCCAAGCAAGTCATGAAAAATCAAGTTCATAGCGCGCTGATATGTGGTGCCAGCATTTTTCAAACCGAAAGTCATAATGACCCACTCGAACAAACCGACAAAACTAGGGCACCAAAAGGCCGTCTTGTAGACATCCTCTTCGGCCATAAAGATTTGATTATAACCAGCATTGTCATCAAGAAAAGTTAGTACCTTGTGTCCCTTAGCATCGTTGATTAGCATGTCAGCTATCTGCATCGGATACTCATCCTTCGAAGTGGCCATGTTCAGATCCCTGAAATCAATACATACTCGTATCTTTCCGCTCCCTTTCTTCTCTACAGGCACAATGTTAGCGACCCATTCTGCGTACCTGCATGGCCTAATAAATCTAGCTTTGAGCAGTCGCTCTACTTCTTCTTTAATTCGGTCATAGATGGCCGAGTTAAAGCGATGAGGAGGCTGTTTATAAGGCCTAAATCTGGACTTGATTGGTAGCCGATGCTCCACGAGCTCACAGCTTAGTCCTGGCATCTCGCTATACTCCCATGCGAAACAATCGACATACGACCGAAGCAACTTTATTACTTCGGCCTTTTCATCAGGCTCTAAATGTTGGTTTACAAAAGTTGGCCTCGGGGTGCTACCATCACCTATGTCAACTTCTTCTAAGGGATCGGCCGATGCAAAACCTTGTCCTAATTTCTCTACTTTGCTAAAGTCCTCGATGGCCTGGGCAATACCGTCTTTATTAGACCGATACTTCTCTACACGAGACTTTAGCCAATCCAAATTACTCTTGCTAGACATGACTGCTAATACAAAAACAGTCGCGCTACACCAGCCAGATTTATAGACACTAGTACAAAATGTCCTCCGGACATGCTAACAAAATCGTAATCCGAAAGATCCCTACCTGACAGACACTCTACCTTGTTGTGAACGGCGTCAACTAACACATCGGCCAATGCTACTTGGGCAAAGTGTCTGCGGGAATGACTTCTACCTCATCACCGTCCCACTGAATTAGGCACTAGTGCAGAGTAGAAGGAATGCAGCAATTCACGTGAATCCAGTCATGCCCAAGCAGCACGCTGTAGTTACCTGGTACATCGACAACGAAAAATGTTGTTGGCAACGTCTTGTTGCCCACTGTCAACTCCATGGAGAGCACGCCCTTGCCCTCGGAACTCTCGCCGTTGAAACCGTTGAGCATCAAGTTAGTCTTCTTCAGATCATCCTCGTCCCTGCCAAGTTTCTTCAACAGCGAGTAGGGCATTAGGTTAACAGTGGCGCCATCGTCAACAAGCATCTGGGAAATCGGCTTTCTATCAATGTGACCTTTGACCTAGAGAGGCTTCATATGGCGAGCCGAGTCCTCGGGCTTCTCAAAAATAGCGTTGCGCGGGCTGAGGTTCAATTGAGTGACCTCGGCCTTGTCCCGCAGCTGGGCAAACTCGGCGGGCAGCGTGACAACATTGATGTCCACTTCCTGGGGTGTAGGCCCCTCGGAGACAGACGAGTAGTCATCGTCGAGCATGTCGTCGTCGTTGTCGCTCGGACTGGGGGCTGGGTTGGTCATCTCAACCGACTTCATCCTCCATACCTATCTTGTAGTTGGACCAGGGTGTATTTCTCCAAAAATAGCATCACGCTCATCCTCGGATTTCTTCTCGCGCATCTCCTGTGCCCGTAGTCATTGCAGACGCCTCTTTTGTGATTTGGACATGCCTGGAGGTGCCCAAGATGGTTGTGGCTTGGTGCCAGGTGCCACTGCCTGTTTCCTGTCGACTTTAGCTGAAGTGGTACTACTCACTTCAGCCTCGTGCACTCTGTATTCGGAGGGGCCTTCGCTGTAGACCCCGGTAGTCAGACCTTCCTCATCTGGCCAATAGGACCAGGCTCCATCGCGGGCTTCGGCCGAAGGAGGGGACTTACCTCCGTCAGACTATGACGATAAGGCCTTCGAGATTGGGACTTCCTGAGACCCTACTCTGACTGTGATAGCTTCGGACTGCCTATCCTCGGCCTCTTCGCGTCTGTATTTTTGACTTCGCTCTGCACGGGCCGATTCGGAGGTACCACGGACAGCCTGTGGATGTTGCCTCCCTCCGCTGCGTCTGTTTGTCCCTCCCATTCATAATACTTCGAATCCAATACCTCGAGGGGCCTAGAGATGACTCTCCCATTATTAGGAGGGGTAAATTCCATCTTGACCGCTCACATCCCAAGGCATGTTTCACAACACACATGAAAACAACCCTTATAACTACCCTATTACAGAATAGCGTTAGGAAGCATCTAAGTGTGTCACTACGCATTCTAGAATCAAATGACAATCTCACGTCCAAGGACTCTGTAGGACACCATTTGAGATGACAACTGTTGGCACATAACAATCTCAGCAGTATCTCAAGTGGGTCTGTCCAACACCATGTTCACCAACATGTGTCCACATCACTGATTTGACATCTCTATGTCTATGATCTATGAAAGAGAATCATCAATCAGTCAGATGTACTAATCCATGTATCTTCAATGTCCCACATGATGACAAGATTAGGGACCCTTTTGAACAACATCGTCATAAAGCAAAAAGTTTCACATAACAAGTCGTACTCATTAATTAAATGCAAACGATATTTATTCAAGGAACAAGATAAAAATTATCCTCATACATTAACATAAACTCTACTAGCATCTTCCACAAACACATGACTCACTCATGCAAGTATCTAATACCCATGGAGCTCATATGCGCCTCATACTTGGGCCGTGGAAGAGGTTTCGTCAACGGATCCGCCATGTTCAAATCCGCGTGCACCTTGCATGATGAGGACATCACTTCACATGATACACACATGGAGCCTCCACCTACAATTCAGTTACTAGGACGAATCACACGCGCCCGTGCCCGTCGCTTGAACCATGAGGTTAATTCTTTCCTTAGCAACTATGTCAATATTTGTTTGGACGGGATGCTACTGAATACTAGCGATATTTTGTTACTTAGGAACATGGGAGATGGAATAAAAGAGTTGGAGCTGAAGACGGAGTCGCATGGATGTTTTGAAGTCAAGATTGGCGCGTTCTTTGACTTTTTGGAAAGCTGAGGAGAAGACGGATCGTTTGCCGTTGGTTTCACCTCATTTGGAGTCTCGAGTCATTCTGTGTGATTTAAACAGTCCTGCGTGACAGAATTGGGCCATGTTGGCCCATAGTCTGAGTCTGTATGTCTTCTAGCCCACAGCCCGTGTCTGTTCGCCTTCCACAGGCTGCCGCCGTATATATTCCCATGCTAGCCGCCTCTAGGGTTAGGTTTTGCTTTGTTTGCATCTACACTGTTGTGTTTAGATCCCGCCTCTTGCACCGGACCGATTGGCTGCTGCATTGGCGTTTGTGAAACCTCACCTTATCTTCGTTTGTCTGTTTTGGCATTCGATTTGTATCCTTCCTGTTCTTGCTTGTGTTCTTGGGTTCGCTTGCAGGAATTAGCCTTCATGGCGAGGTCAATCGCGTTCTGCGTGGTTGATAACCAACGGAGACAGTGGTGTAACGATTGCAAGGTTTTGATCCGCCGGACCGGAGCCTTGGATCGCCAACGTCGAGATTCTCCACCAACCCAAGTTTATCCTTTACCTAGCGGAAGATCGGGACCACTCCCCCATCAGTTGGTATCAGAGCTCAGATTCCCCGTTAGGTAATCTCGATCTGCTTTTGTTTTACCCAAAGTCCAGAAAACCGCACCAAAAAAAAATTCCCCACCGAGAACCCCTTTGTGCCTTACGATTTTAATTTCAGCTTTAACTTTGTTGAGTTCATGTTCTTGGTCGAGTCTTGTTGCTGGTTTAGTCACCCCTCTGTGTCATTTGAGGAGTAGTTGTTTTTGTGTCTCAGAAAAAAATTCCCCACCGAAACCTCCCCCTTCCGCAACCCTAATTTGTTTTCCACATCGACTCTTGTGACCCCCCATCAGTAAAACAGGCATAACTTTTTGCTCCTTTGGCAGAAAAATCTGAAATTTTTTGAGCGTGTTCCTGACCCAATTTGGAAGACCTCTCCAAAGTCGCCAAAAAAATCAGGAAGATAAAGAAAAAAATTGGACAAAGTTTTTGCTCGTCGTTCAGCGAACTTGTTTGAATTTTTGTGAGCCACATCCCACCTCAGTTGTAGGTGCCAATTTTTGTGGTTGCATCTCTGGTCATCCTTGTTCAAAAAAAAATAGAGTGAAAAAAAAGAGAAAAAAATATATAAAAAAAGAGAAGCGGTCCTGTTAGTTGCTTGTCCGAACTCTTGTCCGAACTCTTGTCCGTTCTCTTGTCCGATCAGTGGCAGGCAGTGGCAGTTTCTGCTTGTCCAATCCCTTGTCCGAACTCTTGTCCGATCTCTTGTCCGATCAGTGGCAGGCAGTGGCAGTTTCAGTGGCAGTTTCTGCTTGTCCAATCCCTTGTCCGATCTCTTGTCCGATCTCTTGTCCGATCTGCAGAGAGCTGATTTTGGCCTGTGTTGCTTCCATTTGAGTTTTGGGCACATAGTTTCCCTCTATTGCTTGAATTTTCACCTTGGGAGCACTAAGGCCAGCAACTTTGACGAGTACTAGGGAATACTTATTGAACTTGGTTTAACTGTTATTATTATCGCTAATCCTTGCTACTCACTTTGCCTTCTAAGCTACACCTTTCTCTTGGTCAGGACAGTTTCATTTCTTGCAATTGTACACCACCCTCTACTTGGTTCATCACCTGTAGGCCGGTGACCTCACTGCGGCGTGGTAAGAACACTTGCAAGCGTGGGTAAGGTGCTTGACGGATTGCTTCCACCACACACCCACCACCCCACCTAGCTGTTTACATAAGGATTATTCTTTTTTGTTTTGTCTTTTCACTAACATGGCAGCACTTATTGTACAACGTGACTTGAGCACTCACATGGACCAGGACGACCAGGCACAACGGAACAATATATTTCAGACCTTCTTCCGCGTCAAAGACCATCGTGTACGTGTCATCATCGACAGCGGTAGTTGCAACAATTTGGTGAGCCTCAACGTGGTAACTAAGCTTCAACTTCCCACATGTGCACATCCACACCCTTACCACGTGCAATGGCTCAACGATATCGGTAAGGTCAAGGTAACACAAACTGCTCACATCGAATTTTCCATTGGTACATACTTCAGAGTTGCTGATTTTGATGTAGTACCAATGTAAGCATGTTCTCTATTACTTGGTAGACCTTGGGTATATGATACTGATGCTACACACCATGGTAGGAGCAATAAGTACACATTTATGTATAAAGGAAAGAAAGTTACATTGCTTCCTATGACTCCTGCTGAAATTGTGAAATTTGAACAAGAAAAACGTGCTAGGGACGCACAAAAGAGCAAACAACTTTCTGAAAATCAGCAAGTAGCTAAAACACTTTTGAGGCACAAAAAAGATAAAGTTGTTTCTCCTTCCTCATCACAAGTTATTAATCTGAAAGGATGTGTCATGCATGCAACTAAAACTAACCTTGCAGTACGTAGTTTTCTTGGTCTTGCAGGTTTCTACCGGCGTTTTGTGAAAGATTTCGGCACCATAGCCGGTCCTTTACCTGAGTTGACCAAGAAGGGAGTTACTTCTACTTGGGAGCCAGCACAAGAACAAGCTTTTGCCACACTCAAGGATCGCCTTACACGTGCACCTCTACTTCAGCTACCCGACTTCAGTAAGCCTGTTGAGTTAGAATGTGTTGCTAGTGGTGTTGGAATAGGAGGTGTGCTGCTACAAGGAGGTAAACCCGTGACCTATTCTAGTGAGAAATTGCATGGTCCACAATTGAATTATTTTACCTATGATAAGGAATTATATGCCTTAGTGCGTGTGCTTGAAACTTGGCAACATTACCTTTTGCCTAAGGAGTTTATTATACATTCTGATCATGAAGCACTAAAATATTTGAGAGGGCAAGCTAAACTGAACCATAGACATGTTAAATGGGTTGAATTTATTGAATCTTTCCCATACATTGTGAAATACAAGAATGGCAAAGAAAGTGTGGTTGCTGATGCATTGTCTCGTAGGATTGTTCTTTTATCTCAACTTGATATTAACGTTCCAGATTTGGAAAGTTTGAAAGATTTGTATGTTGTAGATAAAGAATTTGCTGAAGCATTCACTAAATGTAATGATGGGAAAGGTTGGAAAAGATTTCATGTTTATGACGGTTTCTTGTTCCATGCTAACAAGTTATGTGTTCCAGATTCGTCCGTACGTTTGCTGTTGTTGCAGGAATCACATGTCGGTGGATTAATGGAACATTTTGGGAGAGAAAAGACTTTGGCCCTGCTGTCCAATAATTTTTATTGGCTCAAGATGCGGAGAGATGTTGAACGATTTGTGCAGCGTTGTGCCACATACCATAAAGCTAAGTCCAAACTTAACCCATATGGTTTGTATACTCCACTTCCTGTTTCTAGTGCACCTTGGGAAGATATTAGCATGGACTTTATTGTGGGATTGCCTAGGACAAAGAGGGGGAGAGACTCCATATTTGTAAGAGTGGATAGGTTTTCTAAAATGGCACACTTTATTCCCTGTCACAAGACCAACGATGCTTCACATATTGCTGATTTATTTTTCAGGGAAATTGTGAGATTGCACGGGATGCCTAGAGCCATTGTTTCAGATCGTGATGTGAAGTTTATGAGCTACTTTTGGAAGACAATGTGGGCCAAGCTTGGCACAAAATTGCTATTTTCAACAACTTGTCACCCGCAAACTGATGGTCAAACAGAGGTGGTAAACCGTACACTCTCCATGTTGCTGCGAACAATGATTAAGAAGAACTTGAAAGAATGGGAGGACTGCCTTCCACATGATGAATTTGCATACAATAGAGCTGTTCAATCAACAACACAATTGTGTCCGTCTGAAGTGGTGTATGGTTTTAAGCCAACCACACTACTTGATTTGCTGCCACTTCCTTTTCAAGAGAGAGCAAACATGCAGGCAACTAAGCGTGCAGAGTTTGTGAAAGCTATGCATCTGAAGACCAAGGAAGTTATAGAAAAGAAGGCACGCTATTTTGCTCAAAGGACAAATAAAGGAAGAAAGAAGATGTTTTTCAAACCAGGAGATCTTGTTTGGTTGTACTTGCGCAAGGATCGTTTTCCTGATTTGAGAAAGTTTAAATTGATGCCCCGTGCTGATGATTTAAAACCCTATTTGGGAGCTGACGATGAGCTTGAGTCGAGGACGACTCCAATTCAAGAGGGGGAGGATGATGAGGACATCACTTTACATGATACACACATGGAGCCTCCACCTACAATTCAGTTACTAGGACGAATCACACGCGCCCGTGCCCGTCGCTTGAACCATGAGGTTAATTCTTTCCTTAGCAACTATGTCAATATTTGTTTGGACGGGATGCTACTGAATACTAGCGATATTTTGTTGCTTAGGAACATGGGAGATGGAATAAAAGAGTTGGAGCTGAAGACGGAGTCGCACGGATGTTTTGAAGTCAAGATTTCGCTGGTTCGGACTACATCAACCACCCTTCACCAAAATGGGCATAACTTCCTCATACGAAGTCCGATTGGCGCGTTCTTTGACTTTTTGGAAAGCTGAGGAGAAGACGGATCGTTTGCCGTTGGTTTCACCTCATTTGGAGTCTCGAGTCATTCTGTGTGATTTAAACAGTCCTGCGTGACAGAACTGGGCCATGTTGGCCCATAGTCTGAGTCTGTACGTCTTCTAGCCCACAGCCCGTGTCTGTTCGCCTTCCACAGGCTGCCGCCCTATATATTCTCATGCCAGCCGCCTCTAGGGTTAGGTTTTGCTTTGTTTGCATCTACACTGTTGTGTTTAGATCCCGCCTCTTGCACCGGACCGATTGGCTGCTGCATTGGCGTTTGTGAAACCTCACCTTATCTTCGTTTGTCTGTTTTGGCATTCGATTTGTATCCTTCCTATTCTTGCTTGTGTTCTTGGGTTCGCTTGCAGGAATTAGCCTTCGTGGCGAGGTCAATCGCGTTCTGCGTGGTTGATAACCAACGGAGACAGTGGTGTAACGATTGCAAGGTTTTGATCCGCCGGACCGGAGCCTTGGATCGCCAACGTCGAGATTCTCCACCAACCCAAGTTTATCCTTTACCTAGCGGAAGATCGGGACCACTCTCCCATCATTGCAAATCTTCACATCACCTCTCTCAATGATCTCGCGGATCAGGTGATATTGCTGAAGTATATGTGTGGATTTCTAGTGTGATCTAGGCTCCTTGGCTTGCACAATGGCACCACTATTATCACAATAGAGGTCCACTGGACTAGATGCACTAGGAACAACACCCAACTCATAAACAAACTTCCTGATCCGAACAGCCTCCTTCGGCGCTTCTCAAGCAGCGATATACTCAGCTTCCATTGTAGAATCGGCCACCGTCTCTTGCTTGGAACTCTTCCAACTTACTGTGTCTCCATTAAGGCAGAACACAAAACAAGATTGCGATTGAGAATCATCTTTATCGGTCTGGAAGCTAGCATCCATGTAGCCACTTACAACGAGCTCCTCTTCACCACTGTAAACCAGGAATATTTCCTCAATCCTTCTCATAGTACTTAGAGCATATGACACATCTGGGCGTGTACATAGCATGGCATACATGATGGATCCAATTGCAGAGGCATACGGGATCACACTCATCTTCTCTAGCTCATCAGGTGTCACAGCAGACTGAGTCTTACTAAGAGAAATACCATGTGACATCGGTAGAAAACCTTTCTTAGAATTCTGCATTTTGAACCATTTCAAAACCTTGTCAATGTACATACTTTGGCTTAATTCAATTAACTGTTTTGATCTATCCCTATGGATCTTTATGCCCAAAATGTATGCTGTCTCTCCAAGATCTTTCATCGAAAAACTATTTTTTAGTGAAGTCTTGACAAAATTCAACAAAGGAATGTCATTTCCGATCAACAATATGTCATCCACATATAGGACCAGAAATACAAGTGAGCTCCCACTAGACTTTTTGTAAACACAAGGCTCTTCTTCGTTCTTGATGAAGCCAAACCCTTTGACTACCTCATCAAAACGAAGATTCCAACTTCGAGAAGCTTGCTTCAATCCATAAATGGGCTTTAGCAACTTACAAACTTTCCCAGCATTCCCCGAACCGTCAAGACCTTTAGGCTGTGTCATGTACACATCCTCACTTAGGTTTCCATTTAGTAAAGTCGTCTTGACATCCATTTGCCATATCTCATAATCATAAAATGCGGCAATAGCTAGGATGATCCGAATAGACTTAAGCATAGCGATGGGTGAAAACGTTTCATCATAATAAACACCTTTAATTTGTCTATCTTTTTCTTTAGGATCCATTTACACTCAATAGTTTTACACCATCGGGTCGATCAACCAAGTTCCAAACTTGGTTAACTCGGATGGACTCCAACTCGGATACAATGGCTCCAAGCCATTTCTTAGAGTCTGGT
The DNA here is from genome assembly GCA_019279435.1 of Zizania palustris. Taxonomy (NCBI): domain Eukaryota; kingdom Viridiplantae; phylum Streptophyta; class Magnoliopsida; order Poales; family Poaceae; genus Zizania; species Zizania palustris. The sequence continues at coordinate 26,950,306 of JAAALK010000290.1, forward strand.
CCCATCACTACTTCCTCATAGGTCTTGGGCTCATCGTTGTCCAACAACAACACATCGCGATTCCTAGTGGTCAAGAACATATACCTCTCTAGTGCATGGACTACTCTCCCAGACCTCCTTAGGGCTGGCGCATCCATAATAGGGTCTACAACATCTTGTGCCTCCTACTCTGGCTTAGTGGGATCTAGAACACTTTCCAGTGGCTCTCGAACCGTTTCGAGATGCACAATCCTCCCATTAAGTCCTTTTGAGAGAAACTCTTTCTCAAGAAATACACCATTTCGAGGGACAAACACTTTGCCCTCCTCTCTATTATAGAAATAGTAACCTTTGGTTTCCCTAGGATACCCCACAAAGAAGCACTTGTTAGACTTAGGATTGAGCTTGTCAGACGTCATACGGTTGACACACGCCTCACATCCCCAAATCTTTAGAAAATACAAACTGGGATGCCTCCCAGACCACATCTCATATGGCGTCTTCTCTACTGACTTAGATGTAACTCTATTAATCGTGAAAGCTGCGGTTTTTAGAGTGTCACCCCAAAAGTATAATGGAAGATCAGTGTGACTCATCATGGACCGCACCATGTCCAACAAAGTGTGGTTTCTCCACTCAGACACACCATTCTATTGAGGCGTGCCAGGTGGAGTCAGCTGTGGAACAATTCCAAACTACTTCAGATGATCACTAAACTCATGGCTCAAATATTCACCCCCACGATCCGATCGTAGAAATTTAATTTTTCTTGCCCGTATGATTTTGTACCTCATTCTGGAACTCCTTGAACTTTTCGAAGGATTCCCAATTATGCCGCATCAAGTAGACATAGCCATATCCACTAATGTTGTCGGTAAAAGTAATAAAGTACTGAAACCATTTACTAGCTGTGTGACTCATTGGACCACACACTTCAGTATGTACTATGGACAATAGCTCACATGCCCTCTCACTCTGTCTAGTGAAAGGTGTTGTTGGGGGAAAATACTTCATCCCCAGGATCCTACCAGATTCCAAGCAAATACATTATAGAACGAAGATAAAGGCAAGTCTTAGTCTCGGAGCCCAAGACTCCCTCCGAACTAAATGGCTCGAAGCTGAAGGTTCCATCCAAGCCCCGATCCAAAGAGACCCTCCAAAGAGCTTCCCCTCTAGAGTGGAAAACAACCAGAAGGATGGGACGTCTACTTTATCAACATCCTTCGAGCATGTTTTACCATATTAACCCTATAAGGGATACCAAAATAGTATCCACTATGTCGGTTATAATTAAGGGGTAAAAAGGTCTTTTCATTCGAGATTTTACCTATAAATACCCCCTTTTCACCCTGTAAGAGGTATCGAATATTCTGATATTCAATACACACTTCGAACTATTCCGAGCTATTATCCTATTAGGAGGCTTGAGATACTCTGCATTCACAAATACTTCGTTTGTGAGTTCTTGGTCTTATAGAACCTGTTAGTGTAATCTGTTGTGCCAATAGTTGGCGCCGTCCGTGGGGAGCTTAGTACTAAAAGCTAGTTCTCTGCCACTGCCTGTACTTCAAAGTATGTTTACATAGCGAGCTTCGGGGTCCTAGGATTCCGCACACCCTTCGGCAAGAAGCTTCAAGTATAGCTCGAAGGCCTTTCTCGCCTTCCACCACTGTTCAAAGCTCTCGGTCTCTGAACCCTGCTTAGCTTCGTATGTCATGCCTCCCAAGCAGAGTATAGCCACCGACCCTCTCCAAAGGTCCTCTCGGACCTCCGGAGCAGGACCTTCAGGCATCCCCCAAACTCCTGAAGTAGTTAATAACCCCTAAGCAACCGGAGCCCCTCAGGCAGCTCCGTTCGTACTCCGAACTGACTATGTTAGTTCCCAAGACCCAGAGGACCACTCTAGAGGAAGTGAAGACCTCCCCGAAGACATGACCGCTCAGATGGCCTGACTTCAGGCGGAGGTCGAAAGATGTAGGCAGGAGGCCGCAGACAAGCTTCGTCCTCAGGCCAACCCTGCCTCTTCGGAGACGCATCAAGACGACGACCTGATTATTATCTCGAAGCTCCCCAAGTCTGAGAGAGCATTGAGAACCCATCCTTTGATGACGAATCTCCGCTGCATCCAGACTTGCAGAAGGTGCGCTTCGATCCCAGGTTCCGAGCCTTGAAGCTGCACAAGTACTCCAGAGGGGCTGATCCTGGAGAATTCTCTCGCTCCTACGCTCTTGCAATAGAAGCTAGCGGAGGGGTCTGGAATACAATGGAAAAATGTTTCCCCCTCACATTAGAAGGCATAGCCCTTCGTTGGTTTTGGTCTCTAAAGCCAGGATCAATTAAATCGTGGGAGCAGTTGAAGAAGAAATTCGTTAGTAATTTCCAAGGGACCTTCGTAGCTTCGATGTCTACTAGAAGCCTTTTTCAGGTGAAACAGTAGGCAGGAGAAACTCTTCGGCAATACAAGGGGCTATCCACGTCATCTGTTGTGGATGCGGCGCGCGAAGGTGTAATGAACCCTGGCCTCCTCGACAAACTCCACTGAAAGCCAATGTCTTCAGTGTCACAGTTGATGGCATACTTTGAGCAGTATGCCAAATCAGAAGAAGGGTGTCTTTGGAGGACTGCTTCGTCCACACCAACCCATCAAGAAGTCAATGTAGAACCAAGGGTTCCGAGTCCTCTGCAAAATCCCTTCGATAATCGTTCTCATGATCAGAGAAGGGGAAGGAAGCACCCTGGCTCCGAAGTATTGAATATTGCCCCCTCCGCTCCAAAGATGCCTTCCAACTATCAACAGGCTCAAGGTAACAAAGCTAGTGGCTAGAGACCACCAAGGAAGCTAGCTGGCCAAAGCCAGAATTTCCTTTGTTGTGTGCAGGGTGAAAACAGAAGCCACGCCACCAAGGATTGCAAGTCCATACTAGCTCTCCGGAGCGAGTATCTTGAAAGAAGCTCGAATCAAAGCACTGTTGATCGAGCCCCTCCGGCAGCACGGCCTAGCCCATGCAAGCTATCGGACATGTAGGCAATCTTGAAGCCCCTATGAAACCTTCAGTGGCCAACATTATGCCACCACCGAAGCAAGAAGGCCTTCAAGATCGTGGCAAACGAGTAGCATACCCATCTCCGGAGGGGGGGACCCTCGGTAATATGTTGAAACGTCAATGGAGGGATTACGTTCGTGAAGTAGGACATATAAGGACCTCAAATTCGGCTGCAGAAATGCCCGAGTGGTCCCATGTGCCCATATCTTTCTCTGCCAATGATGCTGCAGGGGTCAAAGGGTGTTGGTCGACGGTGGATGCTCCGCTGACATACTCTTCATTCAAGCCTTCGATCAAATATGCATCCCCCGAAGGCATCTACTTCTAGCAGCCCATCCACTCCAAGGCTTCGCAGGCCCCCCTCTCGAAGCCCTCAGCCAAATAGGACTCGAGGTTGCTTTTGGCGAGGGGCGCATAGCCAAAGTCGAAGAGGTTATTTTTGACATTGTTGATGCCCCGTACGCCTACAACGCAATCTTCGGAAGAGGGATGCTGAATCAGTTTGGAGCCGTGGCGCACCATAATTATTTGTGTCTCAAAGTACCCACGCAAGGTGGAGTCCTTACGATCCTACGAGATCAAGCTGCAGCTAGGAGATCAGAATATGGCCATGGCCCACCTCTCGATCCTCGGTAGGTAAACAGTGTGCAAGAGCACTCGGAGGAGGCTTTGGAGTCCCTGGACCCTCCGAAGAACCCTTCCATCAAGCCAAGCCTAGAAGGTGATATAGTCACCAGGATCATTGTAAAAGAAGGTAGGGAATACCCCATTTAGTTTAGCAAGGGGCTGCCCTCGGAGATCGCCACATCGCTAGAAGAAGTGGTTCGAGGAAATTTGGATGTCTTCACCTGGTCAGACGAAGATATCCGTGGAGTTGACCCGAGCATTACCAAGCACAACTTACTTGTCAACCCTAAGGTTCAACCTGTTCACCAGGGGCTCTGCAAGATGTCAACTGAGAGAGCAGACCTCGCTAAAGAAGAGGTGGAAAAGTTGTTAAGAGCCGGAGTCATTAGGGAGGTGGCCCACATAGAGTGGTTGGCTAACCCCGTCTTCGTCAAGAAAAAGGGATCCAGTAAGTGGCTCATGTGCATTGACTTCACATATTTGAATAAAGCATACCCACGAGACCCCTACCCCATGTCCCGCATTGATCAACTCGTTGATTCTACGGCTGGCTCTGAGCTCCTGAGTTTCCTTGATGCATACTCCAGTTACCATCAAATATGGATGAAACGTGAAGACGAAGCCAAGAAAACCTTTATAACCCCTTCTGGAGTATTCTATTATGTCTGAATGCCCTTCGGCTTGAGACATGTCGGGGCAACTTTTTCACGTCTTATTGCTAAATCTCTAGGTCACCAGATAGGCCAAAATGTCGAAGCCTATATGGATCACATTGTAATAAAGAGTGCTTTAAAGCACCAACATAGTCTAGACTTAGCAGAAATATTTGAGAACCTCCAAGCATGTGGAGTCCGCCTCAACCCTGAAAATTGTATTTTTGAAGCTCAAGCGAGAAAGTTGCTAGGGTACTTAGTTTCAAGCAGAGGAATCGAAGCTAGCCCGACGCATATAAGTGAACTGCATAGGATGTCTTCACCTAAAAATTTGAAGCAAGTCCAGAAACTGGCTGAACACTTTGCAGCTCTCAACAGATTCCTGTCTAGATCAGCGGAGCGAAGCCTCCCAATTTTCAAAGCTTTAAAAGGGTCTGAAAGCTTTAATTGGACGCTGGAGTGCCAAAAAAGCTTCGACGAAATCAAGGACTATCTTGGGAATTTGTCAATGCTTACTGTGCCCCTTGCAGAGGAAACTCTCCTCCTGTATCTTGCAGCAATAGGCTCCACAGTTAGCGCAGTGCATGTCAGAGAGATAGAGCTCAATGGAAAACTGGTGCAGAACCGAATATTCTTTGTTTCAAAAGCCTTGTCCAGAGCAAAAACATGGTACTCCGAGCTTGAGAAATTCTCATATGCTTTGGTAATGGCCTCACGAAAGCTAAGTCATTACTTTTTAGCTCACAATGTAATTGTCCCTACATCGTATCCCCTTGGCGATATGCTCCGGAGCAAAGACTCCACTAGGAGAATTGGAAAATGGGCTGTCGAGCTAGCCCCCTTCGGTATTTCCTTCACCGCAAGAACAACCATTAAGTCTCAAGATGTAGCTGATTTTGTTGCAGAATGGACTCCATCCGCAGTTTGGGCTCCAGAAGAATCATGCGAAGGAGTGTGGACGGTATACTCCGATGGAGCATTTCAAGCATCAGGAGCTGGTGCCGGAGACGTGATAATTTCACCTTCAGGGCAGAAAGCAATGTACTCTGCAAGGCTCAACTTTAATTCCACTAACAATATTGCATAGTACGAAGGAATCCTCCTTGGCCTCCGAAAAGTGCGCGCACTTGGCGCCACTCGGGTTATAATCAAAACATATTCTCAAGTCATTGCAGGGCATGTTGACAAAAGCTTCCAAGCTCGGCATCCAAATCTTGCGAAGTACTTAGAAGAAATCCACAAGACGGAGGCATTATTCAAAGGAATTTCAGTCCGGAGCATCCCTCGAGCAGATAATAACTTGCGAACATCCTGGCGAAGGCTGCTACCGGAGTATTGGATGTCCTAGAAGGAGCTTTTTATGAAGAGCTTGTAAACCCTTCGGTACCTCAGCCACCCTCTACAGATGTACTTTGCATACCAATCACTGATTGGCAGAGCCTAATATTAGACTTTTTGCAGATCAAAGCAAGTTCACTCGAAGGCCCAGAATTGCAAAGGTTACAATCGAGGGTCTAGAATTATAAGCTTGTCAATGGAGTGCTATATAAAGCAGGAGTCTGTACTCCTCTACTCTGATGCATCTCGCAAACTGAAGGCCAAGATATACTTTGGGAAATTCATGAAGGCTTGTGTGGTAGCCACTTAGCCCCTCGGGCTTTAGCAGGCAAGACACTTTGCCATGGACTTTATTGGCCAATAATTGTAGCAGATGCAGAATTATTGGTTCGAACCTATTAAGGGTGCCAATGGATGGGAAGATGAAACCATCGTCCTCTAACACCCCACCAAGTCATTGCTCCGGTATGGCCGATGGCACAGTGGGGAATGGATCTCATCGGCCCCTTCCCAATGGCGAAGGGTAACTTGAAGTTTGCGGTGATAGCAATCGAATACTTTTCTAAATGGGTCGAAGCCGAACCCTTAACTGCTATCACTTCGAAAAATGTGCAGAAATTCTTCTGGCAAAATATTATTTGCATGTTCGGAGTGCCTAGAGAGTTGTCAATTGACAATGGCACCCAATTTGATGCCAAAACTTTTAGAGAATTATGCGAAGAGCTGGGCATTAAAATGTGCTTTGCAGCTGTACGCCATCACCAATCCAATGGAGCCATGGAGCAGGCCAATGGAAATATTCTGTCCGACTTAAATCAGAGGATTGTAGATGGCAAAGGGGCTATGGACCGAAGAGCTCCCTAATATTTTATGGTCCATTCGGACCATTCAAGCTAGGTCTATAGGTTTTACCCCATTTAGGTTGTTGTTCGGAGACGAAGCCATGACTCCAACGGAGCTGAAAGGTGGATTCCTTCGCACAATGGAACCAGAAGTTAAAAATGAAAGAAACACTTTGCTTGACTTATCCGAAGAAACGAGGCTACAAGTTGTCGCTAATTTGACAAAGTACAAAGACCAGACTAAAGCATGGTATTATCCAAAGGTAAAAGTTAATGAACTTAGGCTGGGTCATTTGGTACTGCGAAGTGTAACTGCTTTGGGAAAATTAGGAAATAAATGGGAAGGACCATATATTATCCTACGCTCAGGGCGCCCCAGATCTTTTAAATTAGCAAATTTAGAAGGGGAAGAATTAAAGCATGCGTGGCATGTGGAGCACCTTAAACGTTATTACGCTTAGGGGCTCCTTGTAAAGAATTGTAAAGTACCTTTCTAAATGAATAAAATCTTGTGGTTTGAATTATGCTTACCCCTCAATATTCCCTACCCCTGATGGATGCATTAGGAGACCGGAGATGCTTGCAGAGGTAAGCATCTTTCATCAGAGCCCAATAAATGGCCTTCAAACCACTCGATCGAAGTTTCCGTAAAAGAGCCAAAGGTGGCCAAAACCTATAGATTCCGAGCCACCGGCTTGAAAGCATCCATAGAAGCGTCCAAGGACTATAAAATCATAGAGTTTGAACCAATGGTTTGGAGCATCCGTTAAAGAGCCGAAGGTGGCCAAAACCTACGGATTCTGAGCCACCGGCTTGAAAGCATCCGTAGAAGAGTTCAAGGACTATAAAATCAGGGAGTTTGAACCACTGGTTCAGAGCATCCGTTAAAGAGCCGAAGGTTGCCAAAACCTACGGATTCCGAGCCACCAGCTTGAAAGCATCCGTAGAAGAGTCCAAGGACTATAAAATCATGGAGTTCGAACCACTAGTTCGGAGCATCCATTAAAGAGCCGAAGGTGGCCAAAATCTACGGATTCCGAGCCACCAGCTTGAAAGCATCTGTAGAAGAGTCCAAGGACCATAAAATCATGAATTTCGAACCACTGGTTCAGAGCATCCGTTAAAGAGCCAAAGGTGGCCAAAACCTATGGATTCCGAGCCATCGGCTTGATAGCATCCGTAGAGGGGTCTAAGGACTATAAACAAATAGATTCCGATCCTCCAGATTCAAAGCATCTAAAAAAGAGTCGAAGGTGACCACATTATGAGGTTTCAAGGCCCCGGCCAAATAAACCCCATCAAGAGTCCTAAGTGACCATTTTCGGAGCTCTAATTTATAAGTTCGAAGCTCCTTACCAAGTCCATAGTGACCATCTTTACCGGCATCGAACCATTAGTTCGATACGTGTCCTACTGTACCTCTACTAGGTAAGATATCATGATATGAACAAATAGTTCAAAGAACTCTACGAAAAAGTAGAATTCGTGGTTATCAAGTACTATTTGCGAAGCCTCGGCTTTAATATGTTGGGCATTGTGCATGACCGACCCTATTGCATTGCATAAGGCCACCCCCCAAAAAGAGGGGCAGGGGAATAAGGCACAATCAAATGATGCGTCTCAAATAAATTATATTGCTTGACAAAGTCACATTACAAACATCATAATCAAGAAAAATTAGTATCTAAGCCTAAGTAGAAACAAAGACCTCTCCGACCCCTAGAGCTACCTCTAGGACTAGCTCGGCCTTCGAAGCCTGGTGTTCTTAGAACCTTTCTTTTGGTTCAAGTTCGACTGCCCTTTTGCGAAGCTCTCCAGACTTTCTGCTCTTCTTGAAGTTCGGCCCAAGTTAGAAGCTGTTCGGAGCTAGCCTCCTTCGGGTCTTCAACTTGATGTTCCGAATCAGACCAATCTACATACTCCGAAGATGAAGATGTTGTTACTTTATCTTCTTTGATATAAGAGAGCACTTTGCTACAAATATCGGGTGCTATCTCTTCATGTTCCCCCCGAAGAACAGAAAATCATCGGCGCCTATAAGACCTTAAGCTCTCAAGAATGGCCCATTGTTGGTGAAGCCCTTCGTCAAGTTCTAATACTTCGAGGTCAATGTCCGAAGCATGTGGCAAAAAATAAAAACAAACATCCAAGAAAATACTTTTCATTCATTGAAACAAAAGAACATTACAAAGTCTTTTTTACATAACAAAAGCCCCTTAAGAGGCTAGACCTTTGGGTCTGGAGGCGAAGCAATTGGCGGAGGTGGAGCCAGAGGCCTCATCTATGTTTGCCTCTGCCGACGGGCTTCAGCGATCCATGCCTAGGCCGCATCTTCGTTATCTGCTTTCCAGGTTGCCCGGAAGGCTTCCCAAGCTAATGCGACGTCCAGCGATGGTTGCAACAAGCCTCTGTCAGCAAAGCTTGTAGGCGTCGAACCCTTCACCGGAGCAATGGAGATCCCGATGGCTTCGAGCTAATGAAGGACTCTGATCCTGGCTACTTGTCCGGATATTTCTCCATAGCGAGTATCAGAGCCCTTCATCATCTTGGCTGATGCCTGGATTATCTTGAGCTTACGGCCAAGAGGTTCATCCGCCGTAGCTGAGGAAGATGGGAAGACTGTTCAAAAATATTCCAGAACACCTTGGAGGGTGTCCATGGTCTAATCAGCCACCTCGTTGTGCTTCGCCTCAGCCCTCATTTTGTCAGTGGCGATGGTGGAAAGATCGGTTGTCTTTGTCATCAAGTAATTCTTCTGAGACAGCGCTTGCTGAAGCGCTTCTCGGAGCTGCACAAGTTCAGCCGTGGAAGTCACCTCCACTGCTCGAAGCTTGTTGACTTCAGCTCTGAGCACCACCTGCTCTTCTTGGAGCTCTTTAATTGAAGACGCCAGGCTAGAGTGAGCATGCTGCTCCGTTCGAAGCGCCTCCTCCACAATGGCCTTCGCCTTCTGCTCTTCGAGGAGTGTTTCCTCTAATTGCAGGGACTTATCTTTGGAGCCCTTAAGAGCCCTCTGGAGTGTTGTAACCTTCCTTTTGAGCCGATTAAATTCGAGCTCGTTGGAAGTCATCGTCGCCCTAGCAAGAACAAATTGCTGCAAAAAGCAAAGTAAGTATGGTGTAATTACAATAAATTAAATGTACATTATGTCCCTCGCATACCTGGAGGGTAGCTATTTCGAGGGCAATGTCTAGCTCCGATCCACTGGCTTTGCTCAACGCAGAGACCAGCTCGGAGTTGCCAACCTCTTGGCTCTTTTTAGCCAAGGGTTGCAGGAGACACCGAAGCCCTGTCCGCTGCTCCAAGAACGGAGCTTACAGTGGGAGCCAGGACAGGGCTCTCCGTCATCTTCGGTGGGATCCTCCTCCAAAGCATCCACCGAAGGATCGTTCGTCTACCTCGACGGCATTGTCACCAAGGAAGGGATAGGCCCAGGCCAAAACTTGCCTTTACCTCTCCCCATTGCTGGAGCCACCAGAGCCACCTCTTCCATCGAAGTGGACCCCTCCACAGGAGTGACACCCTCGGCTAAAGCAGCTCCAATGGAATTAGTCTCCGCTGCCGGAGCCACCTCTTCTACCGGAGCCGAGTCCTTCGCCAAGGCTCCGTCTCGAGTTGGAGCCATGTTGCTCCCCGAAGCATTTACAAACATAAGGTATTTGCCAATCATCTAAAAGATATTGTCAATTCAATGAAATTATTTCAGGTATGATGAATCAAGAAGTAAAGACTGAAGGCTTACCTCCGTCTAAATTTTAAGGAAGAATTATGCGATCCCCCAGATACTCGTACATTCTGAGGTACTCCTCGATGTCCTCCCCCGAAGTTTGTTCTAGAGTGGCGGATGTAGAGGTCATTACCTCTGTCACCACCACTCCGGTCACGGGTGAAACAGAGCCCACTCGCATCATTTCCTGAACCCATATAGGCTCAATTCGGACTACCTCCTCCCCTTCAACCACCGGCACTGCCTCGACATTGGCCTGAGGTGGATCCTCGGTTTTGGTCCGAGAATCCCCATTGCCACCCTCCATGAGTAGAGCTTCAAGCTCCCTCCCCATTCGGGCCTCCGAAGTCTCCTCCACTTCAGACTCCTCCAAAGAAGAGATCTGAATGTCTAATGAAGGCAGATACACTGGAGGTAAAGGGAGCTTAGCCTTCCACGGCCACCTTTTTCACCGGAGTCTTCATGGCCTTGGAGGTCCCAGCAGCAGCTTTCCTCTTTCGAGAGGCTGGACCCGCTGCATCGAAGCTTGGAAAAGGAGGGGCTTCGATCCCGAGTGTACTCCACACTCGGTTGGAGCATTCCCAACTCCCAACTAGCTCCACCCTTCGTTGCTTCTCCACTACGATAGGGGAAGCGTGCACCCTCTCCGCTGCTCGAGCTATTTGCTCCGGAGCTAGCTCCAACGGAGCCGCTAAAACAAGGTATAAATCTATTAAGAAAAATTATAGATATTCTATAAAATTAATTTAAGTGCAGGAGATATCGAAGTGTTACCTAGAGAGTTCAAAGAGATGTCTCGAAGCCCCCTGTTGGCGTAAAAGTTACACCAACAGGTTCTTAGTAGTTAAGAACAAACAAACAAGAGGTTTGTGCTTTTAGGACAAACTTGAGCCTCCGTAAAGGATAACAACTCAAGAGGTCCGAATGTATGTGTTTGAATCACTGGTTCTGGATCCTTCTTACAAGGTACAATGGGGGGTATTTATAGGGAAAAAAGCTTAAGGAATAGACCTATTTACCCTTATATTACAAATGACCTCCAGTATTATAAACAAGGTTATACACGGTAAAGTGCTGTAGGGTAGATGGATAAGCAGGGCATCCAATCAGTCACGTCTTCCTGCTTCGAAGCCTCCTCCTTCCCTTCGGAGGGTCCTTCGAGACTTCGCATCGTGACACCCTCCGACCGTGCTGACGTATGCTTCAAGCATTAGTCAGCCATCTTCGGGATCTTCTTGGAGCCCTCGGAGGGTTAACCTTTAAGTCCTGGAAATGAAGTAATTTCCCCCAACAGTAGCCCCTCGAATACGCCTTTCTGTAGATAACCTATTTTTTAGAAAGAAGGCAGTATACGAAAGGAACATTTTTAGTTTCTGAGGCTTAAAGGGAATGCGAAGATGTTATGATTTAGCCCAGAATATTGGGCCCAATATTTTAAAACATTCGTCTCCGAGTTTTGGCATAGTGGGAAAATTCCCTGGGAATAGCATGGTTTCGGAGCATGAGTGTTACGAAAGCGGTTACGGAGTGTGAACGTCGTGCAAGCGGTTACGAAGTGTCTTTCGTCGTGGCGACGGTTACAGAGTGTGAACGTCGTGGGGTACCGTCAATATGACCGTTACGGCGCAAATAGCCGTTACCCTCTGTAAAAAAGAAGTAACGGTCGATTTCTTCAGCGGTTGCACGCCGTTCCAATTACCAGCCCCACCTGTTGGTGACGGAAGCCGAACCTGCAGTGTGAAACTTCTCGAAGAGCAGTATAGTTTGTGCGGTTATAAAAGGGGGAAATAGGGATTACTGGAAGTTTTTTACCGCATTCACCGTTCCTGCAATTCACCTTTCCCTTCAACCTTCCGCACCTTCGAGCATTTGAGCGCAATAGCGAGAACCAGCCACACAACTCCATTGGCGGCTAACACTCTGGCGCAGCGGCAGGCGTGGGCCGCATCAGCAGCCACGGCAATGGCGGGGGGTCCGGGCGGTGCTTGGCCCAAGAACCCTCGAGCGGTCCGCCCGCCCTCCAAGAAGAAGATGGCCCAAAGCTTTGTCATCGGCCAGTCTGTGAGCACCGCGGAGTCCATTGAAGAGGCAGTAGACGGGAAGCTGGGAGCCGGAATGAGGACTCGAGTTCCCGGGACAGAGTCGACTCCACGGCCTCGGAGCGGAGAAGTGGTAGTCTTCGAGGCGTTCTTCGAAGCGGGTCTGGGGCTACCAGCCGTGGATTTTCTGGCAGAGGTACTGGACCTGTTCCACATAACCCTGCCTCAATTGTCTCCCAACGCAATCGTCCGCCTGGCCGTCTTCGAGTGGGCTCTTCGGGCGGAGGGGTGTGAAGGGCGCTCCGAGATCTTCGCAGCGACCCACGAGGCTATCTGCCAGCCGAAGCCTCAAGATGGGCCTGGAGACTCGAAGGTGACAGTGGCCTTCGGCAGTGTTAATTTCCAGCTACGGCGGGAGCACGCTCTTCATTTCCCTACGAAGGCCATAAACGATCGATGGTATACAAATTGGATACTTCGGTGGTTTTACGCCGAAGTAGGAGAAGACTCCCCCCTTTCGGGCCCTCTTCAAGAAATATGGTTCCGGAAGGAAGCGGACATCTCCCCGAACCCTAGCCTGCTCACGACGAGGCTAGGGTTGCTGGCTTCAGTGGCTCGTCGCATGAGTATGCGCGACCTGGCCGAAGAGTTCGTCGGCCTTCGGATCTCACCCCTCGGAGCCAGTTGGCCAATCTCCATCCCGCAAGCCTCGGAGGGGGACCTCCGAAACATAGGTACGTCTTTCTCCTGCGGCATCATTTTATATGAACACATTAATTATACTTATGCTTCTTATACCTTTTTCTTTTCAGCGGCACCTCTAGCCTTAGCTCCGGACGACATAGTCCGAGCTACCGAACGAATTCTCGGAGCCCCTTCGGTGGCCGAGAGGCAGAGGAGGCTGGAGCTGGTGGGGAGTTGGGAGCGCTCGAACAGGGTGTGGAGAGCCCTCGGCATGGAGCCTCCGCAGCTTCCCGACTTCGCCCCAGCTGGAGCGGCGGCTCGCAAGAGGAAAGCAGCGGCCGAGCCCTCTAAAAAAGCTGGCAAGCAACCTCTTCAGAAGAAGGCGGCGAAGCAGCCTCCGCACTTGACGCCCGCTTCATCTTCTTCGTCGCCGGATGAGCGGAGCCCGACTCCCGAAGAGGCAGAAGACTCCGGAGGTGCTACAGCGAAGGCCTTCGAAGACTACCTTTTGATTGATGAAGACACGGAGGAGGTCCCCCCAAACCTCTCCGGCAGGGAGGGTGTTAGTGCAACTCCGTTGGCTCCTCCTGCACCCGTCAACGTGCAAGTGGAGTCATACTCTACCTCCGACTTGCCTGCGCCCGAAGGGGTTCCCGCGGAGGTCGTGGCCCCGATGGACGAAACCGAGGGTAGGACTTCGGGGGATGATTTTGACAATATCCTCCGGATGTACGAAGTCCTGGAGGATCCGGCGATCCTTCCTCCGGCGGCTCTTGGAGGTATTTTCCCGGAGCTCTTTCTTTTTTCGTCGGCATTCGCTTGCTATCTGTAGAATATGTTAATTAATCTTGGTATTTGAAATAGGTACCTCTTCGGGTACCGAAGCCTTGGTGGCGCCCGACGTCCCCGCTTCTTCGGAGACGGTCACCCGAGCGGACCCTCCGGCTCCCCTGGGGGCTCCGAGCCCGGTGGTGGAGAACGTATCCTTCGGAGCGGACGATGTGCTCCCTGGGACGGAATTGGCTCCGGCCGTGGCGACCTCGACTACTGAAGGCGCCTCCGACAACAGTGGCTCCGGCCGGAGATGTGGCGGCTGAAGGTCGGAATGTTCTTGCCTCTCCCCCTTTTGTGCCGGGGAGGGGTAAGAGTATTTCCAGCCTGGGCCTTCGGGTTGACCAAGCAGCGCCCTCCGTTGGCAACTCAGAGGATGAGGCTGCAGAGGACGACGCCCGGGCCTTGTCTTGGCTCCCTCTTCTGGCTCCTTTCTTGGAGCATCGGAGCAGCCTTCGAAGGCTCCTGGAGCCCCTGGCTGAGAAAAGCCAGGACATTGCCAATTCGGAGTTGATCTCCGCTTTGAGCGAAGTTAGGGCTTCGAGCCTCAACACGGCCCTCGAAAGGGCTGCCCTTCAGGTATGAAAAAGACACCACAGTTGTTGTATTTTAATGGTCAAAACTTCTTTAGCACTTACCTTGTTTTCCTTGCAGCAATTCGCCCTTGCTAGAGCGGCAGCGACTTCCAGCGAGGTCGAAATTAACCGACTTAACCGGAAGGTTACAGCCCTTCAAACAGCTCTTGATGACTCCACCGGGAGGTCTCTCAGGCTGAATGAAGAACTCTTGGAAGAACGGAAGGCTAAGGCAGCGTCTGACGAAGCCCTTGAAGCCCTCCGCTCTCATGCCGAAGAAGCCGAGGCTGAACGAGTGGTCCTCCGTGCGGAGGTCGAGAAGCTTCGCCAGGATGCGGCTGCTTCGAACGGACATCTGGTGGAACTTCCAAGGGGCTCTTAGCCAGGCAATGGCTCAGAAGAGTTCCTTGATGCTTCGGGTGGCCGCGTTGGACGCAACTGTTGCAAGCCTGGAAGTAGCAGATAGAAAGAATTCCAGTACTGCTGACCGTACCTTGGAAGCTCTTCAGGGTACGTTAGAGTACTTTGGCACCATGTGCCCTTCGACCTCTGCTGCAACCTCCGAGCCGCTCGACCGGAAGCTGACGAGGATCCAGGTAGCTTCGTCGCTGATGAAGAATTCCGGAGTACGGTACGGAGAGATCTCCGGACAGTGCGCCGGCATCGGGGTTCTTCGCCACCTCGAATCTCTTCGGATTCCCTTCGATTCGGTTAGTGGTTCGTCTCCTGGAGGCTTCGCGGATGATGACCTGCTGTGGCCGTCTTCGGAGGTGGCTTCGGCTTGGGAAGCTTTCCGATCAGTATGGAAGGCAGATCATAAGGTTGCTGCTAAGGCTTGGATCGACGAGGCCCACCGGCAAAAGCAAGCTCAAGCGAAGCCACCACTCCCGACTTCGCCAGCGCCTTCGGTCCCAGCTCCGCCAACCGACCCGCAGGTCTAGCTGCTTAGGGTTGTTGTGTACCTGTGGTCTTGTAAACTTTGTTTAATTAATGAGAAAGTTATAAACAGTACTTGTCTTGGGTGCTCTGCTCTTTTTTTAGGTTCTGTCATGCCCTTCGAGCCCTGACTTCGTACTTTTGGAACCTACTGCCGAGCTTCGAAAGGAGTGGGCAGTTCTTGAGAGTTTGAGACCTTACCGCCGCTCCCGCTTTTCTGTTCCTCGCGGAGTCGGGGGGGAGTTACCCTTGAAGTACGAAGGGACGTTCTGTCTTATATTAAAGAGGAAGAAAAGGAAGAGGGGTCTTCGTCTTCCGAGCCTGTCGACTGGTCTGACTCGGAGTATCAAGCCGAAAACCTTGCCGAGGCCGGCTCCGAAAGGCTCTTGACGTGGGCCGAACTTCAGGAGGAGCAGAAGAAACTGCGAGCCTCGAGGAAAAAGAGAAGTTCCCGGCCTAAAAAGACTTCAAGCTCCGAAGGGCAAAGTAGCCGCAGGGGTAGCTCTAGGGGTCGAAAGGGTCTCCGTTTTTATTTGGGTTTAGATAACAATTTTTCCTGATGTATGAGTATAATATTTTAATGTGGAATGCTTCGACAGTATGCTGTGTGACTCCTATCCTCCTACCCCCCTTGTGGGTGGCGGAGCTTTTATCATATATAAGGGTTCGCTAGGCACAATGATTGTCCGAACACCTGTATGCTTCGAATTTTGCACATGTCACCATCGATAAGTAGATAAAAAATTTAAAGTCCTTAGACTCTTCTACGGATCCTAACAAGCCGTAGCCTGGAATCCGTAGGTTGGCCACCTACGGCTCTTTTACAGATACTTCGCACCCGGAGGCTTGAAATTCTGTCTTGTTTAAAGTCCTTAGACTCTTCTACGGATCCTAACAAGCCGGAGCCTGGAATCCGTAGGTTGGCCACCTACGGCTCTTTTACAGATACTTCGCACCCGGAGGCTTGAAATTCTGTCTTGTTTAAAGTCCTTAGACTCTTCTACGGATCCTAACAAGCCGGAGCCTGGAATCCGTAGGTTGGCCACCTACGGCTCTTTTACAGATACTTCGCACCCGGAGGCTTGAAATTCTGTCTTGTTTAAAGTCCTTAGACTCTTCTACGGATCCTAACAAGCCGGAGCCTGGAATCCGTAGGTTGGCCACCTACGGCTCTTTTACAGATACTTCGCACCCGGAGGCTTGAAATTCTGTCTTGTTTAAAGTCCTTAGACTCTTCTACGGATCCTAACAAGCCGGAGCCTGGAATCCGTAGGTTGGCGGAGCCACTGAACCAATGGTTCGTAGCCAGCCCCTTGGGTTTTTTCGAAAAATGCTTGGCTCTGCTAGCATCACCGACCTTCGAATGCGTCCATCCGGAGGGTGGGATGTTCGAAGGGCAAAACAAATCTCAACCCTTAGCTTTATTTATAAAAGGAGTGTTACAAGTGATTACAAGGGAGCCTTAAGCGTAATATATCTTAAGGTGCTCCGCATGCCACGCATGTTTCAACTCTTCTCCTTCTAAATTAGCTAATTTAAACGATCCGGGGCGTCCTGAGCGTAAGATAACATATGGTCCTTCCCATTTGTTTCCTAGCTTCCCCGGAGCTATTACATTTCGCAATACTAGATGACCGGGCTTTAACTCAGTTAACTTGACCTTCGGGTCATACCATGTCTTTGTGTGCTCTTGGTACTTCGTCAGGTTGGCGACAGCTCGAAGCCTTGTTTCTTCTGACAAGTCTATTGAAGCACTCCGATCATCTTCGTCTTCGTGTTGAATTACGCGAAGTGACTCCCCTTTGAGCTCCGTAGGGGTCATGGCTTCGTCTCCGAAGAGCAACCTGAATGGCGTGAAGCCGGTTGATCTAGTTTGCGTGGTTCGGATAGACCATAAAATTTTAGGTAGCTCTTCGACCCATAGGCCCTTGGCCAATCCCACAATTCGGCGATTTAACCCGGAGAGGATATTCCCGTTGGCTCGTTCGACGGCTCCGTTGGATTGCGGGTGTCGCACTGCTGCGAAGCATAGCTTAATACCCAGTTCTTCACAGAATGTTTGGAAGGTATCAGCTTCGAACTGGGTTCCGTTATCCACCGTTAATTCTCTGGGGACTCCGAACCTGCATATAATATTCTGCCAGAAGAACCTTTGCACGTTCTTCGATGTGATGGCTGTTAGCGGCTCTGCTTCCACCCATTTTGAGAAGTATTCTATTGCTACGACCGCAAATTTCAAACCGCCCTTTGCTGGTGGGAAAGGGCCTATGAGGTCCATGCCCCATCTAGCCATCGGCCATACCGGGGCAATAACTTGAAGTTGAGTTGGTGGGCGATGGCTCCTTCTGCCCATCCATTGGCAGCCTTGGCATGTTCGAACTAGGTCTTCGGCGTCTCTGACGATTGTCGGCCAATAAAAACCTTGCCGGAGCGTCTTGCCTGCTAGCGCTCTAGGAGCTAGATGACCTCCGCACAGCCCTTCGTGGATGCCTCGAAGTATGTCTTGTCCTTCAGGTTGAGAGATGCATCGAAGCAGTGGCGAGCATACTCCGGCCTTATACAGTATTTCCCCAATAAGTTTGTAATTTCGAGCTCTTGATTGCAATCTTCGAGCTTCTGGGCCTTCCGGAAGGTCATTGCTACCCTGCAACATAGTTATTATCGGGGTTCGCCAATCCGTAGCTTGAATACACATTACTTCTGACGAGGGTATTTGGTCAGCTGCTGGCTGCTCTAATTCTTCGTAGAAAGCGCCCTCTGGGAGGTCCACTGCTCCTGCTGCAGCCTTTGCAAGGATATCTGCAAGTTGATTTTCTGCTCGTGGTATGCTTCGAACTGTAAACCCTTTGAATGCTGCTTCTGCCTTGCGGATTTCTTGAAGGTATTGCGCGAGATGTGGGTTTTTTGCTTGGAAGCTTTTGTCAATATGCCCCGCGACGACTTGGGAATCTGTCTTGATCATTATCCTTGTAGCTCCGAGTGCTTTAGCCTTTCGGAGGCCTAGCAAGATTCCTTCATACTCGGCGACGTTATTAGTGGTTCGAAAGTTAAGCCTTGCTGAATACATTGCCTTTTGCCCTGATGGTGACAAGATTACTGCCCCTGCTCCGGCACCTGATGCTTGGTAGGCTCCGTTGAGAATATTGTCCAGAAACCGTCGGAGGGTTCTTCCGGAGTCCATACTGCAGATGGAGTCCACTCTGCTACGAAATCTGCTATAATTTGCGATTTAACGGCCGTCCTTGCTGTGAAGGAGATTTCGAAGGGTGCCAGCTCGACTGCCCACTTTCCAACCCTGCCTGTGGAATCTTTGTTCCGGAGCATATCTCCAAGAGGATACGATGTAGGGACAATAAGGTTATGCGCCAAGAAATAATGCCTTAGCTTTCGCGAGGCCATCACTAAAGCATAAGCAAACTTTTCAAGCTCGGAGTATCTGATCTTGGCTCCTGATAATGCCTCCGAGACAAAATAAACTGGGTTTTGTACCAGCTTCTCTTTAAGCTCGATTTCTCGGACCAGTACTGCGCTTACTGCTGATCCTGTCGCTGCAAGGTATAAAAGCAATGTTTCCCCTGGAAGAGGAACGGTTAAGGTTGATAATGTTCCAAGGTAGGCTTTTATTTCTTCGAAGCTCTTTTGGCACTCCGGCGTCCAGCTGAAGCTTTCGGAGCCTTTGAGTGCCTTGAAAATTGGGAGGCTTCGCTCTGTCGATCTGGACAGGAACCTGCTGAGTGCTGCTAGCCTTCCTGCTAGTTTCTGTACTTGCTTCAAATTCTCGGGTGGAGCCATTCTTTGTAGTGCACTTATTTGCGTTGGGCTGGCTTCGATCCCCCTGCTCGAAACTAAGTACCCTAGCAGCTTCCCTGCTTGTGCTCCGAATATACATTTTTCGGGATTGAGGCGTACTCCACATGCTCGGAGGCTCTCGAAAGTTTCATCTAAATCTATGCTATGCTGATGCTTTTGAGCACTTTTTATTACAATATCGTCCATGTAGGCCTCGACATTGCGGCCTATCTGATGGCCTAAAGCCTTAGCTATTAAGCGAGAAAATGTGGCTCCGGCATTCCGCAAACCAAAAGGCATTCTTACATAGCAGAATACTCCCGAAGGAGTTATGAAACTTGTCTTGGCCTCGTCTTCGCGTTTCAGCCATACTTGATGGTACCCGAGTAGGCATCGAGGAAGCTTAATAGTTCGGAGCCGGCTGTGGAATCTATTAATTGATCTATTCGGGGCATTGGGTAGGGGTCTCGCGGGCATGCTTTATTTAGTGATGTGAAGTCAATACACATGCGCCATTTGCTGGAATCCTTCTTTCTTACAAAAGCAGGGTTGGCCAACCACTCGGTATGGGCCACCTCCCTGATAATGCCAGCTTTTAACAACTTTTCCACTTCGGCCTTGGCTAAATTTGCTCTTTCTGTTGATAGCTTTCGGAGCCCCTGGCGCACCGGCTTGGCCTTCGGGTTGACGAGCAGACTGTGCTCGATGATGCTTCGGTCGACCCCCGTGATATCTTCGTCGGTCCAAGCAAACATGTCTAGATTCTTCTTGACGACTTCTTCTAATGAGGCGGTTATCTCCGGAGATAGCCCCTTGCCGAATTTTATTGGGTATTCTTTGCCGTCTTCTGAGATTATTCTTGTCTCGACATCACCCTCCGGGCTTGGTTTGAGCGAGGATCCCTTCGGGGGGCTCAAGGCCTCCGGTACTTCTTTGGCGCTCTCCGCCACATTATGCACTTGTCGAGGGTCCAATGGCTGCCCGTGGCCATATTCCGTCCTTCTGGCTACAGCCTGGTCTCCTGAAATAGTGAGCACTCCACCTTGTGTGGGCATTTTGAGACAAAGGTAGTTGTGATGCGCTATAGCCCCGAATTGGTTTAACATCCCTCGTCCGAAGATAGCATTGTAAGCGTAGGGGGCATCCACCACGTCGAAAATCACCTCCTCTACTCGGGCCAGCGGCCCCTCTCCGAAGGCAACCTCGAGGCCTATTTGGCCGAGGGCATCGAGAGGCGGTCCTGAGAACCCTTGAAGTGGCCGGGCTGCAGGGAGTAGATGCTTCCGGGGTATACACATCTGGTCGAAGGCTTGGACGAAGAGTATGTCTGCGGAGCTTCCACCGTCCACCAGGATCCTCCGAACATCAGCCCCTGCTATATCGGCAGAGATGACTAATGGGTCAGCATGGGGAAACTTCACCCCTACTGCATCGCTGGCTGTGAATGAGATGGGCACACGGGACCATTCTGGCATCCCCTCAGCGGAACTTGAAGTCCCAATGTGCCCAACTTCGCGGACGTACTCGCGGCGCTGTCTCTTGGACATGCTGCCGAGGGTCCCCCCTCCGGAGATGGGTAGGACCACTCTCTTGCCGCGGTCTTGTGGATCTTCGTGCCTTGGTGGTGGCATAATACTGGCCACCGGTAGCCGTATGGGGGCTTCGAGGGCACCGGCTCGGGCCACAGCTTGAACAGGCTCCGATCGTGTCGTGGGTGGAGCTCGGTCCGAAGTACCCCTCCTGGTATTTCGGTCAATGTATTCACCCCGAAGGGTCAATATCGTCTTGCAGTCCTTCGTGTCATGGCTTCTATTATCGCCATGCACGCAGCAGAAATGACTCTGGCGCCTTCCCGGCATCCTTTCTTGAGGTACCGACGGCCCAGCCTTGAAATTTTTTACCTGCTGGAAATTGGCAGGTGCCTTCGAAGCTGAAGGTGTAATGTTTAGCACTTCCGAACGGAAATGCTTCTTCCCTCGCCTGTACTCGCTAGGGCGGCTGTCTTGTGGAGGTTGCGGTGGAGCGGTGGCTTCTGGCTCCCTTTTTACTTCCCGGAGGGTGGGTAGTGCTGCCTCAGCTCGCCGAAGACATCCTTCCTCTGCCTTGGCATATTGCTCGAAGTATGCCATGAGCTGCGCTACGGATGTTACCGGCTTCCGATGAAGTTTGCTGAGGAGATCAGGGTTCAGCACCCCTTCGCGGGCAGCATCAACTACCGAAGAGGTAGTAAGGCCCTTGATCTAGTGACTTGGTGTGGGCGAAGCGTGTGAAGTACTCTCGGAGGGTTTCCCCCTCCCGCTGCTTTACCTGGAACAAACTTCCTGTGGACATTGGGGCCACGAAAGTGCCTTGGAAGTTGCTCACGAACTTCTTTTTGAGTAGCTCCCATGACTTGATCGATCCTGGTTTTAGGGACCAGAACCATCGGAGCGCCACGCCTTCGAGAGCGAGTGGGAAGCATTTTGCCATGGTGCTTCGTACCCCTCCGCTTGCTTCTATAGCCAGGGCGTACGAGCGGGCGAACTCTCCGGGGTCCGACCCCCCGGAGTACTTGTGCAGCTTCGAGGCCTTGAACTTGGGGTCGAAAGGCACTCTCTGCAGATCAGGGTGCAATGGAGACTCATTGTCGAAGGACGCATTCTCGGCCTCCTCTTGGACTTGTATAACTTCTGGGGGGTTGCGGGCTCCATCGTCTTGAGGCCCCCTTGGAGTTTCGGTGGAAGCTTGAGTGCGGAGTCGATCGGCGGCCTCCTGCCTCCATCTGGATACCTCCTCCTGAAGCCTGGCTAGCTGTGTAGCCTCGGTTTCGGGAGGGCCTTCATCTTCGTCGGAGGGAACTTCAGGGTCTTGGCTTGCTGCGTAGTCGGTCTGAAGCACTGTAGGAGGGGGTAGAGGGCCCCGGGGCGCTCGACGCCCATCAGGTTCCGGCAGGAACCGTCGGATTAGCTGAGGGTCCGGCTCCGTTGGTCCGAGGGGACCTTCGAAGGGGACCCGAAGCTTGACCACGCTTCGGAGGCATGGTTAGTCGATGAGGTGTCTTGGAAATGGAAGGCTTCGAACGACTCGAGGGGGTCGAGAGAAGGCCTTCGGGCTGCACTTAAGAAGCTCTTAACTGAAGGGTGCGCGGAATCTCAGGATTCCGAGGCTCCCCCCGTAAGTTTTCTTCAGAGTACAGTCAGCAGTAGAGAACAAGCTTTTAGAACTTGGATCCCCACGGACGGCGCCAACTGTTGGCGTAAAAGTTACACCAACAGGTTCTTAGTAGTTAAGAACAAACAAACAAGAGGTTTGTGCTTTTAGGACAAACTTGAGCCTCCGTAAAGGATAACAACTCAAGAGGTCCGAATGTATGTGTTTGAATCACTGGTTCTGGATCCTTCTTACAAGGTACAATGGGGGGTATTTATAGGGAAAAAGCTTAAGGAATAGACCTATTTACCCTTATATTACAAATGACCTCCAGTATTATAAACAAGGTTATACACGGTAAAGTGCTGTAGGGTAGATGGATAAGCAGGGCATCCAATCAGTCACGTCTTCCTGCTTCGAAGCCTCCTCCTTCCCTTCGGAGGGTCCTTCGAGACTTCGCATCGTGACACCCTCCGACCGTGCTGACGTATGCTTCAAGCATTAGTCAGCCATCTTCGGGATCTTCTTGGAGCCCTCGGAGGGTTAACCTTTAAGTCCTGGAAATGAAGTAATTTCCCCCAACACCCCCCTTCCGAAGTGTTCTTGAAAATAACGGGCCAATTGGCCTCGAGCGGTGGTATTCGGAAGGCGATGAATTCCTCTGCCAAGTCTCGCATGCTCATGCGCTTGGACACTGAACACGACAACCCAAGTCACGTTGAAAGTAGACTTGAGTCTGAAGTAACCTCTGCCTCCCTCCTATACCAGATCTCTTGTAGGGCGCAAGGCCAAAGTCTTCACCGACCTCGGCATAAAGCTTCCAGAGTACCACCGATCGTTGATCACCTTCGTTGACACTCCCGAAGGCCACCAGCAGCTTGGAGTCTCCAGGTTCGTCGTGCGGCCTGGGTTGGCATGAAGCTTCGTGGGTTGCCGCGAACACTTTGGGCCTTCCTTCACACCCTTCGGTTCGGAGGGCCCACTCAAAGACCACCAACCTAGGTATGGCGTTCGGAGACAACTACGACAAGGTGACATGGAACATCTCTAATACTTCTGTTAAGAAGTTTATTGAAGGGAGTCTGAGTCCAGCTTCAAAGACAACAACTTCTCTGCTCCTCGCTGCCGGTATCACTTCTTCCCTAGGGATTCGAGTCCTCATCCCCGGACCAAGTCTTCCGCTCACTGCCTCCTTGATGGACTCCGCCGTGCTAGTCGATCGCCCGATGATGAAGGTCTGCTTCAGCGGCTTCTTCGACGGTGGGCGTTCTCGTGGATCCTTGGGCCAAGAGCTTCCTGGAGCTCCCGCAATTGCTGCCACCGCAGATGCAGCCCAAGCTTGCTGCTACGCCTAGGTCGTCACCGCCGTCAGCACTCTGACACTTGTTCTCACCATCGGTGGAGCACTCGAGAGTTTTAGAGAGTAATGGCGAATGAGGAAAGTGTGAAAATGTCAAAGCACAAAAGCTCTATAAAAACATTTCACCACTGATCACCTTCCTCTTCTATTACTGCTCCATCCTCGTTCGGCATGATTCACGCATGTTTTCACCTTTGCAGATTCAACCCACGTCAATGACAAGTGGGGCCAAAGGGTGAAATAATGTGAACCCGCAGTAAACTTTTATGGCTGTTGCTTTCTTGAAAGGCCTAACGACTATTTGAGGGATAACGATACAAAAGTAAAGGCTCTTTGCGGTTTACTACCGTAAAAAAGGTTCAATTTCCTTCAGAGTAATCATTCGGAGGTCCAAGTTCAAAGCCCAGATTTGATGCATCTCCGACGCTAAGGATGCTTCGAATGGTTATAATACCTTGCATTCTTTCTATGATCCTGAGCATGAAAATATTTCTTGTGTATACTCCTCTCCTTGCTATACAGGCTATCCGGAGAACTGTATTCGAGCGGCTACTATTGGGGGAAAATACTTCATCCCCAGGATCCTCCCAGATTCCAAGCAAATACATTATACAACAAAGATAAAGGCAAGTATTAGTCTCGGAGACCAAGACTCCCTCCGAACTAAAGGGCTCGAAGTCGAAGGTTCCATCCAAGCCCCGATACAAAGAGACCCTCCGAAGAGCTTCCCCTCCATAGTGCAAAACAACCAGAAGGATGGGACGTCTACTTTATCAACATCCTTCGAGCATGTTTTACCATATTAACCTATAAGGGATACCGAAATAGTATCCACTATATCAGTTATAATTAAGGGGTAAAAAGGTGTTTTCATTAGAGATTTTACCTATAAATACCCCCTTTTCGCCCTGTAAGAGGCGTCGAATATTCCGATATTCAATAGACACTTCGAACTATTCTGAGCTATTATCCTATTCGTAGGCTTGAGATAGTCCACATTCACAAACACTTCGTTTGTCATTTCTTGGTCTTATAGAACCTATTAGCGTAATCCGTTGCGCCAACAGGTGTCTTTGTCATTTTGCCAAGTAAACAAGACTCGCATGTGTCATATGATTCAAAATCAAAAGACTCCAAAAGTCCATCACTATGGAGCTTCCGTACATGCTTCTCATTTATATGACCCAGACGACAATGCCAGACATAGGTGGGATTCAAATCATTGAGTCGTTGTTTCTTAGTACTAATGTTATAAATGTGTGCATCATCAAGACTCAGAATATACAATCCATTCACTAATGGAGAAACACCATAAAGCATGCCATTCAAAAATATTGAACAACTCTTGTTCTTTATTATGAATTCAAAACCATCTTCCTCTAAACATGAAGAAGAGATAATGTTTCTGCTTAAGGAGGGAATGAAATAACAATTATTTAACTCCAAAATTAATCCTGATGGTAGCGACAGTGAATAGATGTCGATGGCCAACGTTGCAACCTTTGCGCCATTCCCGACGCAGATATCCAGTTCGCTACTTGCACACTTTCTTACTCTACTCAGCCCCTGCAACGATTTGCTTGTATGAATCATCGATCCGATATCAAATACCCATGAATCATTAGGACGAGTGGAAAGATTAATTTCAATAACATTAATACCTGAAGCGGATGAGAAACCAAGGGTGGTTTCGGTCTGGATGATGAGTGATTGACAAGGATGAGCGTCTGAGCGGTTGAGTGGTCGAGAGTATGTGGAGTGCATCGAGGGTTTCAATGTGGAGTGAAAGTGTGGCTGCCGAGGGTTTCGACAGTGCGTTTCATTCTTGTTTTGGCTTGTCTTGTTTGTGCAGGGTGGAGATGCTGACCGACTATCGACGGCGGGTCATCGAGGGTCGAGCGGGGAGCTTGATGCCGATGATCAGGGAGGCCGGGCGAAGTTTGAGAAGATCTCAAGAGTGCACGAAGAGACGGAGCGAGACTCGGACGGACGGCTGACTACGATGGCGTGTCGACTATGTTTGCGAGAGGGAGGCCAGGACAAGCATTCGCGCGGCTCGAGGGGATCGAGAGCGGAAGTGGCTTGCTAGCGCTCGGAGTCGTGAAGTGGTAACACGAGTCAAAGGGTCGAGAAGGCTTTGTCGGTTTTTGCTGAAAACCGTCGAATCGTTTATTGTTTTTTCTTATTCAATAAAATAGTGTCAAGTTTTAGTTTAAAGTTTTTAGTGTCATAATGTGTATTTTTTAGAGTATTTTTGGAGTACAAATATTCTGAAAATATTCTAAAGAGGGGTCATTTGTAATTTTCTAGAGTAAAATAGAGTATTTCTAGTTGTAATTTTCAGTTTTGTATTTTTGGTCTTTTCTAGGGGGCTTAGTGCAAAATATGCATTCTAGAATGTGGAGTTGGGATAAATATCCTTGTGCTGGCCGAACAGTAGATCACCTAGAACTTTCGATCAATCAAAAATGAAATCAACTTTTCTTGCAAAGCTTGTTCATCAAGGAATTCCAGCTGTGACTGCCTGATTGTGAACAGAAACCAGACGATTTGTCAGACGTCACTACAGGGCTGTCGACAAGATTTGCTACAGCGACATGTCCAGGGTCTGAGGTAATTTCATGCAGGATGCACTTTTGAGAGCCAGATTTCTTGTGTTTTTTCTACAGAACTCGATGTGGATGTCTATACACATTTTGTTGTGCAAGTTGTGAATGTTCCATTTTCGAAATTTTCATCAAGTTTCTGTGAGTCTGAGTAATTCTTTTGCTGATCCCAAGTGATGTATCTGGATATGTTTTGTGCTGAACTATTTTCTCAGGACTGAACTTCATCCCTAAGGTGTTTGAACAAATGTCCTGTTCATACATGTTAATTTTTCATGGTTAGACTCCTATAGATGATCATGTTTCCTCTACAGGGTCATTAGTTGAAACTCTTTTTAGATTTATTTCAAGATTTTTCCTCTGAAATCTCTGGTTTATTACTTAAAACTGTTTCTGTTTGGAGAGTAAGTTCTTCTATGGAAATTCCAATGCAGATTAAGTTTAATCAGATTTAGTCAAAGGGTAATGTGCTTAGTTGAATGTGGCTTCAAATCTGAGATAGTTTTGAGGTTATTTGAAGTGGAGTAGAGTTGATAAATTCAGATTTGAATCAGTGTGAAAATTAAGTGTTGTTTTCATCACAGTTGAAACTATTTGTCTTATCTGTTTCAGAACTGGATTCAGATTTGTGTTTGAACACTTTTTGATCTGATCTAAAATTGTTTTGTGTGTATTTTCTGTTCTGGTTATTTCTGAGTTAGAGATTTATCTCATTGGATGGATATATCTCTGATTTAATTCTATCCTAATCATATCTGAATCAATTCAACACTGTTTTCAATCTGGAAATTTTCAGTTTTAATCAGTTTAAGTGTTCTGATCAGTCAAATTTTTTTGGTTCTGTGCAAATGTTGTTTAACCTTGAATGTTTGATCAATCCACAGTGTTCTTCCTGATCTATCCTTAGATATTCACTGTTGCTAGTAAATAGATGATTCAAATGCTAGAGTTTCAGATATGGTACAGTATTACTGATTCTAGTTTTCAGTTGGTTTAGAAATTCAGTTCTGTTTTTCAGTGTTTCAATCAGTTAACCTGTACTCTAAGTTTTGCTGAAAAGGATAAAGATCTGTGCTGTTTTGTCAGTTTTGCAACAGTAGCTGATGTGTTGAGTTATCTACTGAACTTTGATATTAGTGTACTGCTGTTGTTAATTCAGATTCTTGCTAGATTGTCAAGTTCTGAATCAGTTTTGTGCTGAATTGAAATGAATGTGAAGTTTAGTTCTTTTTCAGAAATGCTACAGTAAATTGTTTTATCAAATCAGACCTGAAATTTGAAAGTGAATAGTGATTTCAGTTCTCAAATAATGTCATTTGTATTGCTCCTTTGAGTTTATTAGCTGTTGTAGGTTGAAGAACAGTGCTGATATTTTGAGTGTATTCCAAGTGATCTGAAATTGTTGTGCAGCAGTGTGAAATTTCTGATTGTAGCATTCTTGACAAGGGTGGAATTAATGTTTGCTGACCTGAAATGAATTTGAGAAGGAAACTTGTAATCTGAACTAAATTTGACAAATACTCTTTGCTGAAGTTACATTTACTATTCATTGTATGAAAAATTTCAGAAGTGAATGAATCTCATTTGTGATTGAATTGAAGCAATCTGAGTTACTTCCTACACTTGAATTTGATCTCTAGAATGAGTGTTCTGATAGTTATGGTTTGAGAAGTTTGAATCAAAGCTGTTTTGTGATTTGCCATCTTGAGAAAATCAATCTTTGTACTGTGTTAAATTGAAATTTGAATTTATGTTTTGAGAGGTGCATTGGGTGATTTGATTAGGCCAACACTTCGAAAGAAAGTGTCGAGGCGCCTATTCACCCCCCTCTAGTCGCCATTCTGATCCCACAGCGGAAGTTCAACTTCCCTTCTTGTTTTTCTGCTCTTCATGGTACACCTTGCAGTTGCGCTTCCAATGCCCATGCTTGTGGCAATGGTGGCACACATCAGAGTTGGCAGGACCAGACCTCGACTTTCCAATCGGTTTAGACTTTACTCTAGAGATCACATCTATAGTCTTAGCCTTCTTCCTCCTCCTCTTCTTGCCCTCATTTTGAATAACCATCACATGGTTTGGAGCCTTTCTGATACTCTCCTCAGTAGATTTCAGCATCCCAAGCAACTCAGCTAGTGTCTTCTCTAGTCCAACCATGTTATAGTTAATTATGAACGGATCAAAGCTTAATGGGAGAGATTGGAGAATAACATCAATAGCGAGGTATGGATCTAGTGGAGTGCCAAATCTCTATAGAGTCTCTACGCAACCAATCATCTTGATCACGTGAGGGCTCACTAGGCCCCCTTTAGCCAGCCTACTACCAAACAAGCATTTAGACACATTGTATCTTTCTGCCCTTGCTTGGTCCTAAAACATGCCCTTAAACCCTATGGTCATATCGTAAGAATCACGTTCCTCATACTGTTTCTGAAACTGAGAGGACATGCAGGCAAGCATCAGGCAACTGACATCCACAGACTCACTAGCATGCTTCTCATAAGCATGCTTATCTGCTGTAGAAGTATGCTCTCCTGGTTCATTAGGGTGGGATTCCTCTAGAACATAATCATTTTTCTCTTGCTTGAGAACAATTCTCAAGTTTCGATACCAATCCATAAAATTTGTTCCAGACAATTTATCTCGTTCAAGAATAGATCACAAATTAAAAACTAGAGTGCTCTTAACAGTAGATGTAGTAGGTGCTATGATTTACAAAAGATTAAATGCGAGGTTTAGCACTATGCAATGTTTATCTTCTATCCAATAAAATATGTTCCACTATCTAAACCAGTCACTTTCCCTCTCATGACTAATAGTGGCGCAATATTCATGGTCACGCTATCTCCTAGTGAGCTTTGGCATCACTGCTAGAAGCTAGTTGACATAGGTAAGCAACTCCTTGCTAATCACATCGTATGTGATTCTTGTCATTGGAGAAGCATCCAATGCTTGACCCCAACTCCTATGTCCCAAGGCCCAAAACCATTTTGATAGCCTCATCAAGTGAACCAATACTATGCGTACAGAAGTCTGACTTCCGCCCCAACTGGTCGAGATAAAAGATAGCACCCTGCTTTGGCAGACCCACTATCGATGAGCACGAACCTTGGTGGGTGCAACTATTGGGAAGAGCATCAACACTTAATTTTCTGAGGGAAAACTACTCTAGCATCGTATCGTCTCTAGCGCACACGAAACATGTAGGAATAGAATGACGGGAACATAAGAAGCATCACAAGTAATGATATTAACTGTGACATAGCATGGCCTTCTTCACATGGTGATCTCCATCTCCATGGCTCCCATCATCGAGTGCGTGCTCCCAGCCTCCACGAAGAGTACTAGTCCATCTCGCATAGGCTATACTAATTACATGGGCCGAAGCACCGCAGAAACGACATGCAAGTCGTAATGAATTTTACATCAGCGTTGGGCTGTAAATAACCATGACACGTAGGCCATATTTAATTTACATTCATTGCATGCAACTCATACATCACATTTTAACCAAGGTCGTGCCAGTCATGACATTGTCTGCAAAACAAAGTTAGGCGAGCAATCTACAAATGACTGGATTCTCGATCTGAAAAACCAAGGAAAGCAAGCTCGGTTTTTCAAAATCGCACGGATCGGAATTTCCGATCTAGCATCGGAACTTCCCGTTGATAGTAAAAAATGGCATTAATGGTCGAAATTGTCAAAATATCAATTTTTGGTAATTTGGGCTGAAGATATGCAATTCCTGGCACAGGCCGAAGCCCTAAAGTGCCGAAGGCCCATCCGCATGGGGCCTCGATTGCCTTTCAGTGGCCTGCTTCGCAGGCTAGCTTTGGCACGAAGGTCCCCTTCGGTGGCCTGCTTCGCCGAGAAGCTTTGGCCTGAAGGGCCTACATCGGCAGGCTTGCTAACGGCCCATTTCGGGTAGGCTCCAGGGGTGAATCTGTTAAGGATTAGGGTTATTTTCGTCCCTAATAAAATCTTATCTTGTTTAGGCCTAATCCTAATTAGGTTAGAGATAGAGTTGTAGCTAGGTGTGTCAAGACTAGCCCATATAAATATAGGGGTGAGGCCGATTAGAAGGAATCTACAAAAATCAATAACTCAAAACCCTAGTTTTGAATCATACCTTTACTTTCATCCACTTTTCTGCAACTAGACCAGTCCATATTCATGGGTTTGCACTCGAAGCCCTCCGTCGGCCACGCTGTAATCGTGGTAAGCCTTGTTGATTTGCTTGCGAATCATCCATTAATCTACGTAATAGATTGCTAACACCTTGTTGGCTCGCTTGTGAAACATCTGTTAATCTACGTAATAGATTGCTACCCTTCGTTCTGTCTATTTTTCCACTGCTATACTTGGTAATTCAGTCTCCAGGCCGAATTGGCACTTGATCTTTGTGTTTTGTAGAGTTGTTCGGAGTTCCTTCGCAAAGGTATTTTGCTTCAATCTGACCCCAAGAAGGTGATTTCCAAAGCTAGGAATCTAGTTTCAGAGGCTACCGGAGCACCCTTCGGCAGGTCTTCACTTCGTCCGTCTGTGCCGGGTCCATCACACCGTTGTCGGTTTGGTCAGATTTCACGTGCCAAAACCACTTTGCATCGGAGTTACTTCACACCGGAGTCACGCCGGAACACTCCGCATCAGACTTCGTCATGCCGGAACACTCCGCATCGGATCTCGTCACGCCGGAACAATCCACATCGGACCTCGTCATGCTAGAACACTACGCATCAGACCTCATCATGCCAGAGGCTTCACGCCGAACCCTGTCATTCAGAGGCTATTTCACGTCGCGATCTGTTTGGAGGCTATCTTCGGTCAGATCGATCTGAACGCCGATGGTTACCTTCGGTGCATACTTCATACTAGACATCGAAGGCCTCCTTTCGGTGACCCTTCGCACAGTATACTTCGAACCAATCTAGCTCTGTTCGACCGATTTGGTTATTTTATCTATATATTTCGGCTAATTGGATTTTTGCTATGTAATCTAATTACCTAGCGACTCCACCCCCTTGCCACTGTTGAGGGTAGTCAGAACGCGATGTTAGCATTGTGTTATGGTTAGATTTATTCCTAAGTATCCGCACGTTTTTGGATCGTCGAACCGGCCCAAGTGCGGGGGAACATTTTCGTGTCAACACACTTTTTGGTGAGTCCGCTAGGGACAACGCCAACATGATGAGTACATCTACATCGGCTGCAAGTACCTCTACAACGACTACTACGTCTACAAAACCGATGGATCCCATGGGGGCGCAGAGATCGACAAACGCAACATCATGACGCCCACCCTTGCCTATATCCCCGAGGAAGGTCGGGCGGAGATCGAGGCGAAGATGAAAGAGCTCCAAGATCTCATGCTCGGGAGTTACGTCAAGACACGCACGAGCTTCATCAAGCGCGACATCAACATCCCCGACCTCGCTCGGACTCAGGTAACACCAGTGTCACCTCCATTATCTTCCTTAGAGATTGAGCAAAAGATAGCCGCATCTATAGATGAAGCCGTTAGTGCTTCGCTAGCAAACCGTCTAGATTTGACAGGTAGAGGCAATGTTTAGAAGGTTCGGCTTTACCAAGGCCATTCCTCCAACTCTGATCGTCAGCATAACAATGGTAAATCGCATTTACAACAGAACCGATGGTAGTGCGGCCGAGACTAGTCACTACACTTACGACCAAGCTAGCCCTGCTTGTTATGCATCACCTCTACCTATGCCTGCGCCAGCTTTTCTCGCGCTGCCTACCCCGCATGCTCCTACGCACCCGCATAAACCTGAGAACATCATATACCCTGAGCTAACACGAGAGGAGGAGCCCCATGGCTGACACGCAGACATACCACTGCGTGTCGTACCTCCGCATGAGATAGGTGCACAGGTAGGGGGCCAGGACGACATTGAGGAGCGGATCCACATGTTGTTTGGAGAATGCACCGGATTCGTGCCTCGGGATTGGGCTAGGATTTACCGAAAGTCATACCCTAGTCATTTTGATACCATACCCTACCCCCGCGGATATAGAGTCCCTGAATTCACCATGTTCAATGGCGAGGGTAACAAAACCACAGTAGAGCATGTCAGCCAATTCTTAGCACAGTGTGGAGAAGCTAGTGGGTCGGATGCATTAAAACTTAGACTGTTTTCTCTTTCACTATCCGACACCACCTTCACTTGGTTGTCGACGCTGCCGCCGAACTCCGTCCAAACATGGGCCCAGTTAGAATAGAAATTCCATGACTATTTTTATACAGGCGGGACAAAACTTAGACTTTCACACTTGACATCGGTCAAATAGAAATCCAGTGAGAGTGTCTCTGAGTACGTCAAGCACTTTAGAGACACCAGGAATCGATGTTTTAGTCTCAATATTTCAGAAAGAGATTTGGCAGATCTAGCTTTTAATGGATTGCGTTCTGAGATTAAAGAGTGGTTAGACAACCAAAACTCTTTAAAGGTCAGGCAAGTCCTATAGCAAGCTCTGGTTCAAGAAGGTTGAGCCAAGGACAAAAAATTTATTAAAACATTTAAGAAACCTAGAGCTGAAGTTCACATCATGGAACACTTCGACGAGGAAGAGTTAAAGGAAGAGGACGATTCGACCGATATGTATGCGGTCGAATGGGCCTGGAACACTAAGAACAAACTTGTCACTTGTTCTGAGCTACGGGCATCTCCCACTAAGAGTCGGCCCAACGAGGTTAAGTACTCTTTTGATGTGACTAAGTGCAACAAAATATTTGATTTCCTCTTGAAGAGCCAACTTCTTAGTTTTCCCAAGGGCCAAGTCATCCCGACCGCCGATGAACTAAAGAAACGCCCCTACTGTAAGTGGCATGACTCTCATTCTCATTATACTAACGATTGCAATGTTTTCCATCGGCAGGTTCAATTGGTCATATAAGAAGGACAATTGAAAATAGATTCTAGTCCAAAGATGAAGCTGGACAAAGACCCCTTTCCCATGAACACCATTGACCTCGACGAGAAGAAAGTGTTGATTCGGCCAGAACAAGCCGAGTCATCTAAGGGGAAAGCGATCATTATTGGAGAACCCCGCGCACACACACTCGTACCAAAGAACCCTGAAGTGGGAGTATGGAAAAAGAACATCGACACATCATCTTTAGCTAGGACTCATAAGAAGCCGAAGGTAACGTACCATATGTTGTTGAATAAACACCTAAAGAGGTCCGAGGAAACAGACACCTGGCCAAGAGTGCCAAAACAATTGAACACTCCAAGGGATGAGTTCAGACCCCAACATCTGAACCATTCGAGGGGTGAGTTCATACCGCAACAGCCAAACCCCTCGAAGGGTGAGTTCGAACCCCAATGGCTGAACCCACCTCCGCTCTGGGCGAACCCCTCGGAGGGAGAGCTCGGCCCGCAGTGGCTGAACATACCTCCGGCCTAGTGGGACCCTAGCTGATATGGTCTGAAGTACCTTCGACGTGGCCGAACCTCCCTCCGAGCAATCGGTTCTGCCCTCAATGGGCGAAGAAACTAGAAACTGGACAGGGTCCCCGTGGGCTCAAAACTACACTTCACCATCGGAGTACCCCTCGTAGTATAGTTTTACCCCCTTTGTTTCTTCGGAGTACTATGATTGGGAGGGCAAATGGATACGGCGAAGGGGAACATTTTCCACATGCTATCCATGGTGCCTCCGAGCCGACTCACGTAGGACGAAGCCAAAGAAGATGACCGCGAAGGGGTGATGGAGAGGGAGTCCGAAGATATCACCATCAAGGTAGGGTCTTAGGAGGTCCCAATCCCGAAGTCCCCCTCTCCAAAGAACGACGGAGGTAAGTCCCCGGGTCCGGCTGAAGCCATCCCCGAGGCTCGGTCCGACCGACCTACTATGGCCGATCCGACTGACTTGTCCCAAGCGCCCGGCATAGTATGGTCCGACTGGCCCCCAATGGCCAATCTGACTAACACAGTATGGTCTGACTAGCCTAGAAAGGTCGGTCTGACCGACAGGGTACAGGGAAGGATTCTCGCCAAGCGCAAAAATTATGAGGCTGACTCGGGTAATTCCCGTATGGCCAAAAATCACAGGAACAAGTTGGTGGCGCTTGGTACTAAGCCACAACCATCTTGGGTGCATCCGGGTATGTCCAAATTGTAGGAGATGCACGATAAGAAGGCCGAGGATGAGTGAGACGCCATCTTCGAGGAAATCCACCCTTGGCCAGTCGTGAAGCAAGTATGGAAGCCCAAGCCGGTTGAGGCTAACAACCCATCTCCCATTCTGAGCGACGACGTCGATGACATGCCCGACGACGACTACACGCCCGTCTCCGAGGATCCCGCACCTCAAGCAATGGATATAAACATCATCGTACTTCCCACTAAGTTCACATTACCACAAGATGAGGCTGAGGTCGCTCAAATGAGCCTCGGTCCACGAGATGCTGTTTTCAAGAAGTCCGACGATACGACTCGTCACTCGAAGCCTCTCTACGTAAAGGGGAACATTGATGGAAAGCCGATCTCCGGGATGCTTGTTGATGGTGGTGCCACCGTCAACTTAATGATGTACTCTCTCTTGAAGAAGCTCGGCAAGGGTGAAGAGGATTTAAAGAAGACCAACCTAATGTTCAACGGCTTCAACGGTGAGAGCTCCGAAGCTAAGGGTGTACTTTCTCTGGAGCTAACGGTGGGCAACAAGATGTTGTCGATGGCGTTCTTCATTGTCGATGTGTAAGGTAACTATAGTGTGCTACTTGGGTGTGATTGGATTCACACAAATTGTTGTGTTCCGTCTACTTTGCACTAGTACCTAATACAGTGGGACAACGATGATGTGGAGGTTGTACCAGCTGATAGTCTGCCCATGTTGCATTGGCCGATGTATCTATTGACGCCGTCGATGATAAGGTACAATGTCTGTCAGGTAGAGATCTCTCGAATTATGACTTTGTTAGCGTATCCGAGGGGCATTTTTTCCCATGTATGTGAAGTCGGCTAGTGTAGCACGACTATTTCTAAAATAATAGTCATGTCTAGTAAGAGTAATCTTGATTGGCTGAAGTCTCGTGTGGAGCAATATCGGTCTTCTAAAGACAGTATTGCCAAAGCCATTGAAGATTTCAGCGAAGTAGAAAAATTAGGTCAAGGTTTTGTGTTGGTCGATCCTTGAGAAGAAGTCGATATAGGCAATGGTAGCATTCCAAGGCTAACTTTTGTAAACAAGAATTTATAGGCTGATGAAAAGGCTGAAGTAATAAAGTTGCTTCGGTCGTATGTTGATTGTTTTGCATGGGAGTATAGTGAGATGCCCAGGCTAAGCCGTGAGCTCATGGAGCATCGGTTGCCTATCAAACCCGGGTTTAGGCCTTATAAACAGCCCCATCGTCGCTTTAATTCGGCCATATATGACTGAGTTAAAGAGGAGATAGAACGGTGGCTCAAGGCTGAATTTATTAGGCCATGTAGGTAGGCTGAATGGGTTTCTAACATTGTGATTGTAGAGAATAAAGGGAGCAGAAAAATACGAGTTTGCATTGATTTTAGGGATCTGAACAAGGCCACTCTGAAGGATGAGTATCCCATGCCGATAGGTGACATGTTGATCAACGATGCTTCAGGACACAAGGTACTAAGTTTTCTTGATGGCAATGCTGGTTATAATCAAATCATTATGGCCAACGAGGATGTCTACAAGACAGCCTTTCGATGCCCTGGTTTTGTCAGCTTGGTTGAGTGGGTTGTTATGACTTTTGGTTTAAAGAATGTTGGCACTACATATCAATGTGCTATGAATTTGATCTTTCATGACTTGCTAGGGGTTATGCTAGAGGTCTATATAGATGATGTTGTAGTCAAATCGGATGCTATGGGGAACCACTTGGCCGATTTGAGAGTTGATTTTGATAGAATGCGTCAGTATGGTTTAAAGATGAACCCACTCAAGTGTGTGTTTGGCGTGTCGGCCAGCAAGTTCTTAGGATTCATGATTCATGAAAGAGGTATTGATATTGATCATAAGAGGCTTGAGAAGATTAAGAACTTTGAAGCGCCGAATGCAAGAGAGATGTGCAAAAGTTGCTAGGCATGATGAAATATTTGCGTCGCTTTATATCTAACTTGTCTGGCAAAATCGATGCTTTCATCTCCATACTCCGGCTAAAGAATGAGGCCGAGTTCATTTGGGGGGGGGGCAAGTCAGCAAAGCGCTTTTGAGAAGATTAAAGAGTGCTTGTCATCACCACCTGTGGTAAGAGCACCAAAAGCCGGGATTCTGTTTTGGCTATAAATTGCTGCAGAAGATAGCATGATAGGAGACGTGCTAACCCAAGAGGTGGAGGGAAAAGAGTACATCATCACATTCTTGAGCCGCCGCTTGCTGGACGTCGAGACAAGTTACGTGTTTGTTGAGCGATTGTGTTTATCACTTTATTATGCATGTACTAAATTACGTCACTATCTTCTCCCTCGCACATGTATTGTTGCTTGTCAAACCGATGTCATAAAATACATGTTACAAAAGCTGATTCTATGTGGTAGAATCGGAAAGTGGGCTTATGCTTTGATTGAATATGATTTGGCTTATGAACCCTTGGGAGCTATGAAAGGCCAAATCGTCGCTAACTTTATAGTTGATCATCATGTAGACATCAATTGTGGTAGCGATGTTGCTCTAATTGAGGTAGTGCCATGGAAACTCTATTTGGATTGTTCGTCTTGCAAGAGTGGCCAAGGTATTGGAGTAGTTCTCATGTGACCTAATAGTTTTTGTTTTGAGACCTCAGCCCATTTAGAATTTCCTTCTACCAATAATCAAGCCAAATATGAAGCTTTATTACTAGGACTTGAATTGCTAGGTTCCATGGGTGTTAAACATGTTCATGCATATGGTGATTCTCTGTTAGTTGTGCAATATGTAGCTAAAATTGCTCAATGTTTTAATGGATTGCTAAATAGCTACTTAGATAAATGTTTAGACATAATTGCTACTTTTGATGACTTTAAAATTTCTCACGTGTCTAGAGAAGCCAATTCAATTGCAAATTATTTGGCTCAGCAAGTATTTGGCTATCAAGTCAGGATTGGCAGATTTTTATTACAAGGAAGGCTGATGCTTGAGATCTTTGTGTCAGCCAAAGCTAGGAGCTTCGAACCAACGCTCTGTGCACTGGACCCTCCGGGTCGGAACCCTTCGCACGATAAAGGGTGCTGCGAGCCGGAGCCCCTACGCCGGAGCCCTTCATCTACTGAAGGACTCTGTGCGCCGAATCCCTCGTGCTGAAGCCCTCCAAGCGTCAGGGGCCTTCGCGCACCAGACCCCTCCATTGTGGGGCTTCGGTCTGATTGGCTCCACACGACCGATCTGACCGACTCTCGGCAGAAACAGGAAGGGCTCGGGGGGCACTTTGTGATTTACAAATTAGACGCCACTTCAGGAAAAGAATTGGCGAACCCTCCGAGAATCCATAAGGATTATTGGAGAATTCCGATCATCGAATATTTTAAGGATCCTAGTCAAAGGGTTGATCGGAAAGTTCGGCGACATGAGTTTAAATTTGTTTTGCTTGACGATGTGTTATTTCGCCGAACTATTGATGGAGTACTTCTAAAGTGCTTGAACTCCGATCAATCTAGAGTGGCTACATGAGAAGTTCATGAGGGACTTTGTGGTACTCATCAGTCAGCCCAAAAGATGAGTTGGAAGCTCAAATGAGCAGGTTTTTATTTGCTGACTATGATTGAGGATTGTTTTAAGTATTATAGAGGGTGTGAAGCATGTAAAAAGTTTGGTAATATCCAGTTAGCTCATGCATCAATGCTTAACCCTATTATCAAACCATGGTCGTTCCGAGGTTGGGGCTTGGACTTCATCGGCCAAATTCATCCTCCCTCTTCAGAAGGGCATCGGTTCATGTTGATGGCAATAGATTACTTCACCAAGTGGACCGAGACCGTGCATCTCAAGAACATGACTCATAACAGGGTAACTGATTTCATCTTGAAGCACATCATACATAGATTTGGTATTCCTCAAACTCTCACTACAGATAAAGGTACTTCATTTATTGCTAAAGAAGTGAGAAACTTTGCCGAATTTTATGGTATTAAGTTGATAAACTCTTCACCATACTATGCTTAGGCCCATGGTCAGGCCGAGTCTTGTAATAAAACTGTAATTAAGCTCATTAAGAAGAAAATTGAAGAGTTTCCTAAAAGGTGGCATGAAGTGCTTTCTGAAGCGTTATGGGCTTATAGAGTTGCAAAGCATAGTGCTACCAAAGTCAGTCCATATGAGTTAGTGTATGGACAAGAAGTCATCCTACCAGTGGAGGTAGATCTGGGCTCATTGAGATTTCTTAAGCAAGATGGCTTATTGGTCGATGAATATGAGAAACCAAGGGTTGGTTTCGGAGTATGTGATGAGTGATTGACATATTTTATCCTCTGATTCGAAGGGGTCCCTCCGAAGGGGTTCGAAGGTTGTTTCACCGAAGGGTTCAGTGGGTCTGTTTGCTGCAGCTGTTGCAGCGGAGTGTGCCTGTCGGAGGGGTCCGATAGTACACGATGATTGGGTTGTAGCGAAGGTCTCAGTACTTTGGGCGGTACACCGGAGTGTGTGCCAGAGGTTGTTTACCCGGAGAGGTCTCTAGGGTACTGGATACACTTGGCTATTTGTCTGTGGTGCGTAGGTGACTTCGAAGGCAATGGACGGTTCGTAGCAAGTGAACCTAGGTCAAGTGGGACGCTTGATGCCAGGGGAGCAGGGAGCTCCGTCACGAAGGCTGCGAAGGGGTCGAGTTCGGACCTCGGGTCGAGGTGCGCCAGGAGAAGGCAGTAAGTGCAAAGTGTGGCTCTAGCTGAAGGTACTCCGAGACAAAGTCTTCGGAGGTGAGACACTTCGAAGGGTACTCCGAATGGAGTGACTTTGGAGTATGGTGGACCAAGTCCTCAGCAATGAGGCAGGGCATTCGAAGTGTGCTTCGGAGGGAGGCACTCGAAGGTATACCCGACGAAGGTCTCAGAAGTCGAGGTGCATCGAAGGCATGGTCCGGGTGAGGATCGTCGAGGAGTGTGCTCGAGGAGAGACACTACGACAAAGTGCTCATGGAATGCTTCATGCGGAGGCCTTGGACGAAGGAGGGACTTCGAAGGGTGGTACTCCGAAGGTGGGGCTTCGGAGTGAGGCTGGCTTCGGAGTGAAGCTGACTTCGGAGTGAGGCTGGCGCAGGAGTGAAGCTGACTTCGGAGTGAGGCTGGCTCCGGAGTGAGGCTGACTCCGGAGTGAGGCTGACTTGATGTACTTCGGCCATGTATGGCTTCCGTACACGGACTGACGGAGTTCGAGCTGGGAGAAGCTGCGAAGCCGTGGTGGTGCACTCCGATTGTGTTGGTGCGAAGGACCAAGGGCTTTGACGGCTCCGTCTCAAAACCGTCTTTGTATCGAAGGCTGACTTCGGTGAAGCAAAGGCCGTCAGGCTCAAGGCTTCTCACCGAAGCTACCGCACCCCTCGTGTGCGAAGGGGGGCTTCAGAAGAATCCAAGACTGCAAAGGCTGACCGTGTCTGCTTTGCAAAAGCTAATGTTGTCTCCTCTACGAAGCTCACAAAAGAAGCCTCCAAATAAAGTAGACTACCGACTGTACCCCCTGTTCTGATGAGACAAAACCAGTGTAAACCCTAGGGGTAAAGTAGTCTATTCATAGGGCTGAATAGTGCCTATAAATAGTGGAAGCTAGCTAGGTCACATCAACACTTTGAGCAGTCATTTTTGAGCTCCTGTGCTAGCCGCCACATACTTTGTATTCAGATCTGTGAGTTCATTTTGTGTTCCATGTTCAAGCAATGAAGCTTTGATTCTGTTTTTCATTTACTGCTTGAACTTGTATGCGTACTTCACTGCATGCTTTGATCTCTCCGTGTCTCACTTCTTTTGAGTTGAGTTTGTGCACTGAATCTTTTCTGGAGAAGTGTGTGAGAAGCATGTTCGAGTGAAATGTGTGCTTTTCAGTGTTTGTTTTCTCTGTGTAAACTGGAGGCAAGACCTCTCTGATTACTAGCGAAGCACTGTTCTTGGCTTAGATGGAAGCCCATTTCTTCCCTTGTCGAAGTCCTCGGTGAAGTGTGTTCAGTGTGCATTTAGACCTCCGAAGTGCAAAGCCTCCTCGAAGGCACCCAGTGTGCGGAGCCTGCACTGACTTAGCAGAGCTGATCGAAGTCCTCAGAGGGAAGTCCGCTCTTGCGAAGGGTGAAGTGCGAAGCCTACTCGAAGGCACCCTGTGTGCGGAGCCTACACTGACTTAGCAGAGCTGAATCTTCGGGGTTGTGGGTGGAACGAAGTCTTCTTGGCTTCGAACTTTTGCTCCTTGCGAAGCCTGTTTTCGGAGCTGCAAAATACCTCCGAACCAGGACTTCGAAGGGTGTGTTCGAAGCTAGTTCTGTAGAAGACAGAATTAAAATAGATGGCTATTTTTAGTCTGAAATTTTAAAAGCTTTCATTCACCCCCCTCTGGTCGCCGTTTTTGGTCCAACAATTGGTATCAGAGCGGGTTAAGATCACCAGTTGACCTTAACCGGTTTTGTGATCTGTTCGATGGGACGGATTTTGCATACTGGAAGGTGCGCATGGAGGCTTACTTGCTAAGCCAAGGAAATGCAATTTGGAAGATTGTGGACTCACAATACTCCATCCCTGAAACTCGCACCTCACAAACAGAGAAGGATCAGTATAATGCCAACTCCAAGGATAGAAATATATTGTTCATTGGTTTAAGTCGGAGTGAGTTTGATAGGGTACAACACCTTAGGACAGCTAGGGAGATTTGGACTACGCTCACTATTTTTCATGAAGGATCTACACAGATTAAGGCCAGGCGCCAAAGCACATACAATCAACAGTATCAGTTGTTTGTGCAGGCACCTGATGAATCTATAGATGCCATGTTTTCTCGCTTTGATGCAATAGTGAGTAACTTGCGATCCAATGGGACGCTTGCTTACAATGATCATGATAGGGCTATCAAGCTTCTCTATGCTCTTGATCGTAGCATATGGGAAGTGAAGATATCCAGCATTGAGGAGTCCACAGGTTATGACACATTGACCTGTGATGAGTTCTTCAGCAAGCTGAAGTCCACAGAGATTGCCAAGGCATCTCTTGCAATGCATAGGAACTCTTTGCCACAACCATTGGCACTAGTTTCTAGCACTAGCCGTGGCACCACTGCAGAACCAAGCACATCAGGCACTTGTGTTTTTGCAGATGGTTTTGCTTTGTCCTCTCTGGTCTCCATTACTAAGGAGCAGGTGGATACTCTGGATGATGATGAGCTTGCTCTCATTGACAGAAGGTTCACCCGTTTTCATCATGAGAGACGGGATCAGAGGAGAAGTGGTTTTAGTGGTTGTTTTGAGTGTGGCGACACTTCTCACATCAAGGCCAATTGCCCTAAACTCAAGAAGAGAGATGAGAGTGAGCGCCCCAAATACCACAAAAAGGAGAGGAAGCCTTTTGTGAAGGGCAAGCGTGGCAAGGTGGCTAAGAGAGTAGCCAAAGCCGCTTCCAGAGCGTTTGTTTCTGCTCTCAGTGACATCGACACTTCCTCAACTGAGGAGTTGAGCTCTGAGGAGGAGGAGTCTCCAAGGAAGGAGGAGAAGAAGGACAAGAAGGGACGAGATTTCACCAGCCTTTGCTTCATGGCCGACAGCGATCACAGCGGCGATGAGTTTGACTCATCTGAGGTACCTCTATCCTATGACCAGCTTGCAATTAAATTAGATGAACTGAATGAAGTAGTTCTTGGTCAGGATAGATTACTTGTGCAAGCCGCTAGAGATAGAAAAGACCTTAGACTTAGTCTAGAATATGTTTCTAGTGATTATGCCATGCTTAAGTCTAGGGTTAATGATGCTGAATGTGAAATTTGCAGTGTTGTCATGAGTGAGCTTGCTCAGTTGCGTTCTGTGCATGCTCAAACTCTTTCTGAGCTTGAGACTGCACAGAAGCAGCTTTTGATGGTTGATTCTAGTTCTCATGATATAAATGAATGCATGAACTATTCTTTATTACGTGAGAGCATTGATTTATGTGATAAGCATGTTCATGATTTAGAGGCTAGATTGGAGAGGGCCGGTAGTTCTAAGGATGTGCAACCTGTGTGTGACACTTGCATAACCCTTAAGGA
Source organism: Zizania palustris (assembly GCA_019279435.1). NCBI lineage: Eukaryota > Viridiplantae > Streptophyta > Magnoliopsida > Poales > Poaceae > Zizania > Zizania palustris. The sequence goes on from JAAALK010000290.1 coordinate 26,992,626, forward strand.
CCAGCTAGGCACTGTTAGAGAGCGAGTTGAGAACCTCATGACTGAAAATGAACACCTTCTTTCTGTGGTTAACAAATGCACTGAGGGAAATGGTAGGATGGACTTGCTCTTGGCCAAGACCAAGATGTGTGCTGATAGGGCAAAGTTAGCTCAAGGATTGTGTTTTGAGAGGACTCCCTCAGACAGTGAGAACAAAACTGTTTTTACCTCACCCACTACCTTAGAGAAAGAAAGAACCCTATTAGACACTCCATCAATCAAAAAGCCTACCCGAACTCCAAAGAAAACAACTCCTCCTACAAAGAAAATTCCTCCCAAGAAAACCACTCAGCAGAAGCCCAAGGAGCCAGTGAGAGTTGCTCCTATGATCCATGAGAGTGCCCCTAGGAGAGTTTTTTATTGTTCCTACTGTCAGCGGGTGGGTCATCTGGTTGGGTTCTGTTTTTGTCGCATCAAGGATGAGCGACGCTCTCAGGTGATGAGTTTCCAAGACATGCATTACCCATCTCTGGCTATGCATGAGCCTGAGTTTTACTCACGTCCTATTTTCGAGGCTCCTCGTATTTCTCGGAGAGGTTTTGCTCCTCGAGGTGTTCACCATGTTCCTTATGGTGGTATACCCCGGGTGAGTATCTTTGTACCTCATCAGAGTAGGATACCTCGTCATGCTTTTGGATCACTTCATGTAGGTAGATCTCGCATTTTGCATCATTCTGATTATCCTGTGCGTAGACAGTCTACTTTTACTGTGCCTACTACTCGTATCACTCAGTGCTGGATGCCTCGTCATGTATTCACTCACCCCAGCACTGAGCGATCGTGATTTTCTTATCATGTGTAGGCGCCATACCGAGGCTTGGAGGGCACGTGGATCATGGACTCCAGTTGTTCGCGCCATATGACCAGAGATGCAGCATGGTTCTCAAGCCTCACAACAACCAAACAAAAGGAACATATCACCTTCAGCAACAATCAAAGGAGTAGAGTGAAAGGTAAAGGTGTGGTAAGAATCAACTCGAATTTCACTCTCAAAGATGTTGCATTGGTTGAAAACTTGGGATACAATTTGCTTTCTGTATCTCAATTGCTTTATGAGGGCTTCGAAGTGTGATTCCATCGCGGTACTTCGCAAGTACTCAATTATGATGTCATTGTGGTCTGTAAGATCTTTAGAGTTGGGAGAGTTTTTGGAGCTAATTTTTCTGAGTCATCTGGTTTTTCTCATTGTCTTGTTGCACATTCGACTTCTGAGCTTTGGAAGTGCCATAGGAGACTAGGGCATATGAGCTTTGAGTTGCTTGCTCGTTTGAGTGCCCTAGGTCTGATCCGAGGATTGCCCTAGCTCAAGTTTGAGAAGAATTTAGTTTGCGCTCCATGTCGACATGGAAAAATGATTGCCGCTTCGTACTCACCAGTCACCACAGTGATGACTGAACAACCTGGAGAACTTCTCCACATGGACATTGTAGGTCCTTCTTGGGTTAGTTCTTTAGGCGGCAAGTGGTATGTATTAGTCATTGTCGATGATTTCTCTCGCTACTCTTGGGTCTTCTTTCTTGCCAGCAAGGATGAAGTGTTTTCACACTTTCGGAGCTTGGCTTTGACACTTTTCACTAAACTCCCTAGTGCATTGAAATTCATTCGAAGTGATAATGGCACTGAGTTCAAGAACAGTCTCTTTGTTGACTTTTGCATAGAGCTTGGCATAGAACATCAATTCTCTGCTCCGCGGGTTCCTCAATAGAACGGTGTTGTTGAGAGAAAGAACCGCACTTTGGTTGAGATAGCTAGGACGATGCTCGATGAGCACAAGACTCCTAGAAAATTCTGGGCTGAGGCCATGAACACTGCTTGTTACATCTTGTTGGCGTAAAAGATTACGCTAACAGGTTTCTGAAGATTAGAAACTAACAAACGAAGTGTTTGCAAAATAAACTATTCTAAGCCTTCGAAAGGATAATAGCTTAGTGTAGTTCAAAAGTGTGTGTTGAATAACTTGTACCTGGTCCGTATTACAGGGTAAAACGGGGGGTATTTATAGGCCCAAACATTAAGGAAAAGACCCTTTTACCCCTCTATTACAACCGACATAGTGGAAACTATTTGGTACCTCTAATAGGGCTAAAATGGTAAAAGACTAATCTAATAAGAAAGAAGATAAGTCTTCCATCTTAGCTGGCAAAGAAGCTCTTGGAAGAGTTCAAGTTCGAAGATATACTCCGAACTAGAGTCGGTCATCATACTTCGAACTTGATTCAATGCATCCCCAAAGATACATGCTGGAAACCTTTGATTCAATCACCTGCCTTTGTCTTGTTACTGCAATAACCCTGAGGATGGAATATTTTCCCCCAACAGTAGCCCCTCGAATACGCTTCTCCGCTAAGTCTGTAATGTTAGGAGAGCAGTATACGCAAGAAAAATAATCATGCGTAGGGGTTAGCAGATTTAAACCACCTCCGAAATACATGGAGATGCAAAACTTCGAATCAGTTTCTAAGAAAATTACATTCGAACCGTCTTAGAACTAACTCGAGAAGCCCGAAAGCCTTTTTAGACTTGGAAACAAATAACCGTTGGCTTTTTCCTTCTAACGGAAGTTACGCAATGCGTCAATTCCGCAACAAAGAAACGGTTAAGAATGCGAAACGACAGATGCAAACGGTAAAAAATCATGGTCTGGGCTATAAATAGAGGGCCCAGACCCTTCTTGAGTACCTTTCTACTGCTTTCATACAAACAAACCATCAGACAAGCCCTAACCTCCGTTTTTCTTCTGAAGTAATCCGTGAGATCCCATGGCGAAAACCAGTTTCAAGGGTCCTGGAACAGCTTCAACCTTGGCCCGGCAGCAGGCTGCGGCAGCAGCGGTGGATGCGACATCGGCGACGGCAACCCCGACACCATCAATGGCAGCAATGGTGGCAGCGGGGAGAAATCCCCAAAATGTCGGCCCTCAAGACCTCTTCCCAGCAACGACGAAGTACACGGATCAGTCCTATCAATTGGGGCCCTCAACCTGCAAAAGGGAATCACTCGCGGCCGCAATAGAAGGCAAAATCAGTTCTGGAGTCATGATTCGCAAACCCGAGAAAGAGATCATTCCGTCGCCAAGGCCCGAAGAAGTGGTTGTCTTCGAAGCCTTCTTCGAAGCTGGCTTGGGGCTTCCGGCAGTTGACTTCTTGGTGAGGTATTGGACCTATTCCACGTTACTCTCCCCCAGCTCTCTCCGAATGCAGTAGCACATCTTACCATCTTCGAATGGGCGTTACGAGCTGAAGGTTGCAAAGGAAGGGCTGAGATCTTCGCAGCACTACACAGAGCTTCGTGCCAACCAAAGACCTTCGTAGGCCCCGGAGGTGAAAAGATGGTGGTGGCCTTCGGAAGCATCAACTTCAGGCTTTGAGACGAGTATGCTCTTTGGTTTCCCGCCAAGGCCATCAATGCCAGATGGTATACAGACTAGATCTTGAAGTGGTTTTATGCCGAAGTTGGGGCGAGCAGCCGTCTAGCTGGACCCTTGCAAGATATTAACTTCCGAAAGGAAGCTCTCGTGCATCTGGATCCGGGCCAGCTCGAAGCTCGCCTCAGCCTACTCCAAAAAATCAGTCACCGCCTGAGCATGCGGGACTTAGCCGAAGAATTCCTCGGTCTTAGATCCCTCCTCTGATGGCCAACTGGCCGGTCACCTTCGAGGAAGATTCGGAAGGCGGTGTTCGCAAAATTTCTTCGAACTCGAGCCCTGCAGGTAACTTCGAAAACAACATATGTTATGCATATTTATTTGAAGAAATAACTAACTTAACTCATTTATCAGCCTCTTCAGCCCCTATAACTTCGGAGCAGATTGTACGAGCTTCGGAGAAGATTCTGGGCATTCCAACTCCGACCGAGAAGGAATGGAGAATTAAATTGGTTAGTACTTGGGAACGGTCGAACCGAGTATGGGGGCTACTCGAAGTTGTTCCGCCCCCTCTTGTGGATTGGGTGCCTTCGGAGAAAGGGCCCAAAAAGAGAAAAGCTGAAGTCGGAGCCTCGAGCTCTACCAAGACTCCGCTAAAGAAGGTAGCTCGAAAGCCAAAAGTTGCTGCGCCTTCAAGCCCAAGAGCTTCGGTCTCTGATTCCTCTGAAGATGAAGGCAGGATGCTTGTTGGCCTGATCGATGAAGATGCAGCTCAAATAGAAGCTAATATCGATGATGCTGCGAACGTGCCAGAGTCTCAATACAACCTTGAGCAAGTGAGGACTCCGGCCGCTCAAGAGAATTTACCGCAAGACGGAGCCCCTGAGAACGAAGGCGGAGTCGGAGCTGCTGTAGAGCCAACTTCGATTCTGGGTGAAGTAACGACGACCGCTCTCGAAGATGCTCCAACAATCGAAGATTTGACTGTTGACTCCGACGAAGACTTTGGAGTAGCCTTCGACCCGCCAAGCAGCCCAATGCTCACCCGTCGCCAAAACGTCGAAGGTAAACTTTGCATAATTCTTTTGTTCTTTTTTCTTGCGAAATTATACAATGTATAATACCTTATTTTAACAGGATCTACTCCGATGGAAGAGGTCCGTCCCGAAGATATAATTCCTGGGCCTTCGACAAGTTCGGAGCCGATTCCAGAAGTCGCTCAAATGGGACCTGGAAAAGGCAAAGGCAAAATGGACCACCTTCCTGCTCCGAGCTCAGGATCAACTCCATCTGAGTCAACAGACGAAAGCCAATCTATGGAGGGGGGTCAATATGCCGGAGCTCCAAAAGACACAGCTCAGCACTCCGGGCCTTCACCAAACGAAGATGACTGTTGGGGGAGATAATCCCTGGAGCCGAAGAGGTGGACCCTCGGCTAGAGGGGTGGACCATCGGTCGGAGGGCCCAAGCCTAATGACGGGGGCCACCTTCCGGAGGCAAGAGACCAGAGGCCACCTTCCGGAGGAGCGAGTCCGGAGGCCACCTTCCGGAGGAGCGAGTCCGGAGGCCGCCCCTCGGCGCGAGACGCCGGAGCCCGTCTTCCGGAGGCTGGAGGCCCGGGGCCCTTGGCCGATCTGGGGGACGGGCCCAAAGAGAGTTGAGGCGGGAAAAGTACCGGGCGGTCGTACGAAAGGACAAGATCGCGATCCTCTGAGCCGTGTCGGGCGGTGCAGTAAGCGTCCGACACGGCTGATACGCTGTCAGAGTCGAATCTTCTTGTCTGTACTATGTATCGCTCGTTTTGTCTGTACTACCGGTCAGGGTTGGTCGGGTAGCCGTTGGCAGTCCGGAGGCGCTTAGTCCTCTGGACGGGGCGCCTTATAAATACCCCTCACTACAGTTGTAACAACCAGGCTCAACAAGGCATTGAATACGCTATTCCCATCTCTTCCATTTCTCCTAGAAAACCTGCTGGTTCGATCCGTTGTTCCAACAGTTGGCGCCGTCCGTGGGGATCCTAGTCCGAAAAGCTAGCGTCCTCTACACCTATCCACCCAAGCATGTCGAGCCGGAAAGGAGCGAGCACGGCCCCCCTGCGCCGATCGACTCGAACCGCTGGGGGTGAGCCCGCCCCGGCCGTCGACCCCAATCCTCCAGCTCCCACCACCACGACCATCGGAGCGGCGCCCCCAGTGGACCCCGCCCAGCTGCAAGAAGAGACGCCCGGGGCCCAGGGCACCGATGGCCTGCCCGAGCCGACCTCCGCCAACCTGGCCGGGTCACCGGGTGGGCCACCGGAGCAGCATCTCCCGGGCAGACCTCCAGTAGTAGTGTCCCTTCAGACAGACTACGTCCGCTCACAGGACCCCGACACAACTACCGGGGGAAGCGGGAGCCAAGCCGATGCCCTGGCCGCCGAGAACGCTAGGCTAAAGGCGGAGCTGGCTTTGTGGCGTCAGGAAGCGTCGCTTCGACCCCCGGCCCCTCCGGCACCCTTCCGTGCCGCGAGAGCTGCGGTCACGGACTTGAGCGACGACGAGAACCCCCCGGAGGAGGAAAACGCATCCTACGACGAGGACTCTCCTCTACACCCGGACCTCCAGAGGGTGCGCTTCGGTTCGAACTTTCGCGCCGCCAAGCTCCCTAAGTACTCTGGGGACTCCGATCCCGGAGAGTTCTCTCGCTCCTACGCTCTGGCGATAGAGGCGTCTGGGGGAAGCCGGGACACTATGGCCAAATGCTTCCCTCTGGCACTCGAGGGGATCGCCCTTCGGTGGTTCTGGTCCCTCCGGCCAGGGACCATCCACTCGTGGGAGCAGCTGAAAAAGAAGTTCGTCAACAACTTCCAGGGGACCTTCGTGGCCCCTATGTCTACCGGGAGCCTTTTCCAGGTGAAGCAGCAACCCGGAGAAACCTTGCGGCAATACTCCCAACGCTTTGCGCACACCAAAGCCCAGATCAAGGGACTTTCGGCTTCCTCCGTCATCGACGCGGCCCGGGAAGGCGTCACCCACCCAGGTCTCCTTGATAAGCTCCACCGGAAGCCCATCTCTTCGGTGGCACAGCTCATGACGTACTTCGAAGAGTACGCCCGGTCCGAAGAAGGCCAGATACACCGACAGGCGATGGTAGTCCCTGTCCGGGCTCCGAGCGTCCGGACGTACGAAGCGCCTCCGGAACCCAGCCGGGGCCCGCGTCGCGCCCCCGACTTCCGGCGCCTGGAGCCCGCTCGCCCGGACCTTGTTCATCAAGACTCACGGCGGAACCGAAAGCACTTTCGGGGGGAAGTTCTTAGCATCACCCCTCAAGCGCCCGCCAAGCACCTGCACACACCCGGCGGAAATCGCCAGGCCGGGCCTAAGCCTCCACCCCGAGCGTCTCCCAGGGGAACCTTCTACTGCAGCGTCCACGGAGAGAACCGGAGCCACGACACCGACTCCTGCCGAACTATCCTCGCTCTTCGCAGTGACTACCTCAAGCGCCAGTCCGGTCGCGGTTCCGCCGACCGAGGGCATCCTACCCCTCAGCCGAACCCGGTCCAAATAGTCGGGCGACTGGAGGAGCTGGAGGCCGTGACCCTGATTGCGGAATTCGGCGGAGTCTCGGCCCCCAAGATCGAAGCCGCTCCGGACCGTGGCAAGCGCGTGGTCCTTCCTATATCCGGAGGAGGAGCCCTCGGAGCGCTGTCCAAGCGGCAGCGTCGAGATTACGTTCGGGAAGTTGGGCACATCGGCACGTCCAGCCCCTCGATCCTCCCATAATGGTCTCATGTCCCCATCAGCTTCACCGCCGAAGACGCCGCCGAAGTCAAATTTCCTCACGCCGACCCACTCGTCATTTCGGCGGACATCGCCGTAGCTGAGGTGCGTCGTATCTTAGTCGACGGGGGGAGTTCCGCTGACATCATCTTCGTGCAGGCCTTTGATCAACTGTGCTTATCGCGCAAGCACCTGCTGCCAGCTTCGCGGCCGCTCCAAGGCTTCACGGGCCCTCCTCTCGATGCTCTGGGCCAGGTCTGGTTGGAAGTGGCATTCGGCACCGCGCCCCTCCAGCATCGCGAAGAAATCCTGTTTGACGTCGTCGACGCTCCGTACGCCTACAACGCCATCTTCGGACGAGGGATGCTCAATCGCTTCAGCGCCATCGCTCACCACAACTACCTCTGCCTCAAGATGCCGACTCCCAGAGGAGTGTTGTCCGTCCTGGGCGACCAAGCCGCAGACGGCCGGGTCGAGTACGGGCACGCGGCGCCACTGGAGCCTCGGCAGGTCCACAGCGTCCGCGAAGGTGCCGACGACGCCAGCCTCCCGGTGGAGACCGATCCTGCGCAGAAAGGGCGCCCCGCCAAACCCCTCCCAGAAGGAGAAATTATCATCAAGACCCTGACTCAAGGAGGAAAAGAGTACCCGAAATATCAGCACAGCTCGAGGCCATCATTTGTGGCAACCTCGACATCTTCGCCTGGTCGGACGAGGACATCCCTGGCGTCGACCGTTCCATCATCGAGCATTCCCTGGCCGTTGATCCAAAGGCACGACCAGTCCGCCAGGGGCTTCGGAGGCTATCCGCCGAGCGGGCCGAGCTCGCCAAGGCAGAGACCAACAAGCTGCTCCGCGCCGGGGTTATCCGGGAAGTGAGTCATACTGATTGGTTATCCAACCCTGTGTTTGTCCAGAAGAAAACATCTGGCAAATGGCGCATGTGTATCGACTTTACTTCTTTGAATAAAGCTTGCCCCCGTGACCCCTACCCCCTGCCTCGCATCGATCAGCTCGTCGATTCCACAGCCAGAGCCGAACTCCTCAGCTTCCTCGACGCATATTCCGGCTATCACCAGATCTGGCTCAAGCCCGAAGACCAAGTAAAAACCAGCTTCGTCACCCCAGCCGGAGTGTTCTGCTACCTCCGGATGCCCTTCGGCCTTCGTAATGCCGGAGCCACCTTTTCAAGGCTAATCTCAAAGGCCCTCGGTCATCAGCTAGGGCGAAATGTGGAAGCCTATATGGATGACATCGTCATCAAAACCGCCTCCGCAAGCCACCATGGGTCCGATATAGCTGAAACCTTTGACAGCCTCCGACAGTGTCGAATCCGGCTTAATCCTGACAAGTGCGTCTTCGGAGCACGCGCAGGAAAGCTGCTTGGGTACCTCGTCTCCAGCCGCGGCATCGAAGCTAGTCCAACGCAAGTTCAGGCACTGCAGAACATGGCGCCACCCCAGAACCTGAAGCAGGCGCAGAAGCTGGTCGGGCGGTTGGCCGCCCTTGGGCGTTTTCTCGCCAAATCAGCAGAGCGAAGTCTGCCCATCTTCAAGGTGCTTCGGGGTTCTAAGCATTTCGAATGGACCCCTGAGTGCCAAGATTGTTTCCAGCAAATAAAGGACTACCTCTCTAGCCTCGTGGCCCTCGCCACACCCCGGGCCGGCAGCCCCTTGCTGGTTCCGCGCTCCGGCTAGGCGCACCCTCACGTTCGGGTTCCGAGCTATGACTCGACGCACCCTCACGTTCGGGTTCCGCACACCGACTCAACGCACCAATGTGACATGCACTCTCTGTTCTCCCTCTCCCGAGTTACTTCGCGCCCAGCTGGTCAACCAGCTACCCGCTAAGGAAGGGGGGGAGAGAGAGCAAGGCGCAGACTGCAGCAAGCACATAAAGCGTACAACGTTCGTTACAAGTAAAGGAATGAGATCAAGAAAAGTTCTCGTCTAGGCCAAGCAAAAAACGCGAGCCCCTCCGGTTAGAAGGGCCGGAAGTCGTAGTCGCCCCCCAACCGGACCTTTCCTTCCTCTTCCTGCGCTCCTCTTCCTTCTTCTGGGCACGGAAGGTTCTTTGATCCGCTTGGAGCTGAGCCCAGCTGCGCAGACCGCCCTCCTCGGGGGGCGCTCCGCTCAAATCAGCCTCCGTGTCGGACCAATCAACCGGTTCGGGGGACGAGGACGGCGAGCGGGACCCTCTCTCTTCTTCCTTCACATGCTCCAGAACCCCCTGAAGGACATCGGAGTGCACGCGCCCGTCACTGCTGCGGGGAAGAACGAAGCGCGCGGGCCGGTTTGCCCGCACAACTTCGAAGATGGCCCATCGATGCCGAAGGGCGTCGTCCGCTTCAAGCACCTTGACATCAGGATCGCGGTCACAAACACCCTGAGTAAGTCCCGGAAAAGTACTCTTTATTAATACGATTGAGTTTCCTAAGCTATTACAGGGTAGGGCGGAGACAAATCTCTAAAGCTACACCTGCGGGTCCAGCAAGCGGGCCGAGGTCGAAGGATTCGAAGGGGCCGGGGGACCGCGCGCGCGGAGTGCCTCCTCCAGCCAAGCCTGGATCGCCGTAGGGCCCTCGGTCTGCCAGATCGCCTTAAGCACCCTCCAAGACTGGGTCAGCGCAGGGCTCGGCGTCCGAAGGTGGTCCCCCACGAAGGCGACCGGGTGCGGACTCGAGGGCGAGGGAAGCGGAAGCCCAGACGCCTCGAGGTGTCGGAGGATTCCGTACGCGGCCACCCGAGCAGACACCTCGCCGTACTGCTCCATGGCAAGGTGTATTTGTCGGACGGCGGAGCGGACGAACTTCACCCGACGGACCAGGGGCTCCCGGGCGACGTCGAACGTGCCGCAGCCGGTGCCGTAGCGCGCCAGCATCTTCCGCAAGGATTCGGCGGCCTCGGCCACCGTCTTCCCGGCCTCGGCGAGCTCCTCGGCGGCTTTCCCGCTCCGCGCGTTGAGGTCCGCCTCGACCTTCTCCAAGTGAGTCACCCGGGCTTCGAGGGCCCCGACCTTGCTTCCCGCCTCCGAGGCCTGAGCTTGGAGTCGGGACACCTCTCCTTCAAGCCGCTCCGCTTCTGAGGCCCGGGACCGGAGTACCTCCGCTTCGGCGGCTCGGGTTCGGAGGGCGCCGACCTCCGCTTCCAGCTCGTCGACGCGGGCCCTGAGGGAGTCCGCCTCCGCCGCTCGGGCCTCCAGCGCCGCGACCCTCGACGCTTGGGATCGGAGGGCCTCGGCCTCCGACGAGCGTTCGCGGGCCAACCTCTCCGCGGTAGCCACCCGAGACGCAAGCTCCGCAGCATACGCCTCATGATGTTGGCGTTTGGAAAGCAGGGCAGACAGTTGCCCCTGCGCCAATGCCACAACCTGCGCGCAAGAAGATGGTCAGAAGAGCCACCAAGGGAGAGTTAAGTACGTTCGAAGAAAATACCTGGCCCGCTGCCGTCTCGATGGCCCTTCCGAGGTCCAGGCCATCCGATAGCCCCAGCTCGCCTATCACCGGAGCCTCGCGCAACCGCAGGTAATAGTCGTGGACCGGGGCCACCCTGGAAGCAAAATCCTCACCGTCCGCCAAGAAGGGGCGCAGAAGCGGCACGGAGCCTTGCGCGGCTCGACGATCGGCGGGGGGTCGAGGTCGGACCTCGACGTCCCCGGCGGGCTCCCGAGGGACCCTTTCGGCGCTCCTAGACTCCGCCTCGTCCTGCGGACTCGGGGCTCTTCTCGCGGCGACGGGGGCTCTAGACCTCGCGTCCGGGGCATCCGCCGGGTGGCGGCCGGCCGGCTCCGCGCCTCCGACCGAAGCACCTGCGCAAGCGAAGCAAAGGTTAAATATAGAAAGGCCCCCCCTGCGCACGAAAGAGCATGGCGCAGCCGCTATACCCATGCCCGCCGCGTTGCCAGGGCAATCCGGAGGCTGGAGATGGTCCGACGGGCTTGGACGAAAGAAGAGATTGTCGATGGAGTTTGGCGGAGAGCTTGCCGCCGCTGCGGCCAGTTCTGCTTCCTTGTCGGCGCTCCTCTCGACGGCGCCAAGCGGGTCCACAAGGGGCTCGCGGCCCAGGCTATCCGCGCCTCTGCTTTCAGCGGCCCTGCTCTCGAGGGAGCCCGCGGAGCCCCCCGCCGAGACGGGTATGGGGGAGGAAGCGGTCCCCAGGCGGAGCGTCGCTTCGGCGGTGCGCGCCCCTTGCCCGGCCTCCGAAGCGGAGGGCTCCGTTGGATTCGGGCGAGGGGGAGCATTTTCGTTTCTTCCGCCGATGGGCCGGACCGGCGAAGCCGGAGCTGGAATCTCCAGAGGGTCTCCTGACTCCGACTGGGCCCCCTCGCTGGAGCCCCCTACCTCCGAATGGGAGGCCGAGGAAGGTCCCGGGGACACTCGCTTCGGCCCCTTCACTATCTTCTTCTTCTTTGAGCGGCCCGGAGAGAGGCCGCCGTCGGCGTCGCTCGCCTTCCTCTTCGAGACGTCCCTGAGGACCTCGCCCTCCGAAAGAGGTGGGAGCGCAAGCTCGAGCGGCCCCCATACCCTGTTGAAGCGTTCCCAGGAGCCCACCAGCTCCAGCCGGCGGGTCCGTTCGGCGGCAGTGGGGACCCCAAGAATCCTCTCCGCCAGGCAGGTGATCTCTTCGGGCGTCCGGGCGACGAGCGACCCTGCATTTCTCCGTCAGGTCTAGGGTACCCCTCGGGCGCGCAGAAACAGAGACAAAAGCAACCGGGAGCGGGCACTTACCGAGCCGACGGGAGAGCTCCGCTGGCGTTGACTTGTCCTGGCTACTCCGGAGCGAAGCGGGCCACTCCTCCTTCAGCGGAGGGATCTCCAGAGCCACAAATTCCTCCGCCAAATCCCGCATGCTCATTTGGCGGGCGACGATCTGCAGAAGTTGTATCCTCGCGGAGATCGCCCCGGCGTTGGCTTCGACGCGCGCCTCTCTCCGGAACCAGATGTGGCGCGGTATCCCGGCTAGGCCGGAGGCGAGCCCTACGCGAACGTAGAACCACCGGTTCACCCACTTCGAATACCACCTCTCGTTGGTGGCCTTCGCCGGGAAGGAGTCCGCGTACCTCCTTCGGAGCTGGAAGTTGATACTCCCGAAAGCCAGTACTCGGCCCTCTTTCTTCTTCGGTTGGCAGAGGGCTTCGTGCATCTCCGCGAAGACCTCCGCTCTCCCTTCGCAGCCCTCGGCGCGCATGGCCCACTCAAAGATGGCGAGCCGCGCCACGGCGTTGGGAGACAGTTGCGGGAGTTCCAGATGAAATGCGTCCAGAACCCCCGCAAGAAGTTCCGAGGCGGGGAACCCTAGGCCCGCGTCGAAAAAGGCTTCGAAGACAATGACCTCGCCTTCCCGTGGCTGCGGGACCGTCTCTCGGCCTGGTTTCCTCGCCGGCGTCTCTGGACCGAGACGGCTCCTAGTCGCTTGCTCGATCGAGGCCTCAGTGCATGCGGACGCCCCGAGCTCCAGGGTCTGCTCCCGGAATCGCTCAGAGGCGGGGCGGAGATCGCGTGCGCCGCGCGCCTCCGACGTGTCGGTCGCCATCGCCGCCGCTGCCGCCGCCATCTGACGTTGCAGGAAACGCGGGTCCATCGCCATTGCAGGGGCGGTGCTTCTCGCCATTCTTGGAGGGCAGGAAGAGGAGTGCAGAGCTCAGGGAGCGGGCTGAAGGGCGGTTCAAGTGGTGAAAGTTGGTGCGTGCAGGTGAATGAAAAGGAGGCCGCGAGGGGCGGTTATATATCCTATCACGGAACCGACGGTTCGCCTCCTGAATCGGTTAACGTGTGAATGCGGCGGATCGCGCGGCACCGCATTTAAGGCTGGCTGACGCCTCGGGGCGCGGTGGCGGCCCCCTGGCGGCCCGCCTCCTCGATGCCATCAGCGCGTGCATTAATTGCTTCTGACGACGCCGCTCTAGCCCCTCGGAGCCGGGGCCCTTCGGGCCAAGACGCATCGGTCCCCCATCGACACGGTCAACCCCCTCCGGCGTATCTGGATAGGGAGGCTCGAGGCGGACCTCAACCCTCCGGCCCCTTGACTCCTTACTCCGGCGCCTCCCAGCGCCCCGGCGGATACGACGCCTTACAGCGAGGTACGCGCCCGCGAAGACCATCGGGATTATCCTGTGCGCTTCCACCCCCTCTTATTGCAGGATTACGAGCGGGAAGAAGCGAGGGGCTACTGTTGGGGGAGATAATCCCTGGAGCCGAAGAGGTGGACCCTCGGCCGGAGGGGTGGACCATCGGTCGGAGGGCCCAAGCCTAATGACGGGGGCCACCTTCCGGAGGCAAGAGACCGGAGGCCACCTTCCGGAGGCAAGAGACCGGAGGCCACCTTCCGGAGGAGCGAGTCCGGAGGCCACCTTCCAGAGGAGCGAGTCCGGAGGCCGCTCCTCGGCGCGAGACGCCGGAGCCCGTCTTCCGGAGGCTGGAGGCCCGGGGCCCTCGACCGATCTGGGGGACGGGCCCAAAGAGAGTTGAGGCGGGAAAAGTACCGGGCGGTCGTACGAAAGGACAAGATCGCGATCCTCTGAGCCGTGTCGGGCGATGCAGTAAGCGTCCGACACGGCTGATACGCTGTCAGAGTCGAATCTTCTTGTCTGTACTATGTATCGCTCGTTTTGTCTGTACTACTGGTCAGGGTTGGTCGGGTAGCCGTTGGCAGTCCGGAGGTGCTTAGTCCTCTGGACGGGGCGCCTTATAAATACCCCTCACTACAGTTGTAACAACCAGGCTCAACAAGGCATTGAATACGCTATTCCCATATCTTCCATTTCTCCTAGAAAACCTGCTGGTTCGATCCGTCGTTCCAACAATGACCAGCAGGCCTTGAGTATGCCCCCTCTTCTAGCTCCTTTCTTGGAGTGAATAACTGGACTTCGGACTTTGCTCGAGCCTTTGGATCGAGCTAGCCGCGAAGTGGGGGAGACGGACTTGGTGGCCATCTTAAGCGAGGCGGAGAGTTCGGAGCTTAACGCTGCCATGGAACGTGCAGCATACCAGGTACGAAGTATCTGCAAAACAAAATCAAACTTATATAAAAATAATTTCTCACCTTGATTTTTTCTCTTTGCAGCAACCAGTCTTGGCCCGAGCTGCGAATATTTCAAATGAGCGTGGAAGCCTTCGCCTTCGAGAGGAAAATACAACTCTTCAATGAAATCTTATTATCTCTGAAGGTCAGGTTTCCCACTTAGACAACATGGTTTCAACAGAGCGCAGGGCCAGACAAAGCTTGGAAGCTGCGAACAAAGAGCTCAAAGCAGAACAAATTGTGCTTCGAGCGGAAATTGAAAAGATGCGTGTGGAGCACGCTACGGCGGGAGCTGAGCTTGTCAGGCTCCAAGAAGAAAAAACCAAAACTGCCGAAGAAGCTAGCCAGCTACTCAACCAGAAAAATTCTTTAGCTACGGAGGCAGCTAGGCTCTCTAGAGTGGTAAGAGAATTAACTTGAGCGAAGGATGCCTTAGTTGAAGACAAGCTGAAGTCAGAGAAGATAGCTGCGGAGGTCACGAACCAACTGCTAGGCGTTCTAGAGTACTTTGGTACTACTGGGACGCTTCCTTCAGATGACAACATCCCCCTACTGCGACGGTTGAAGAGGATCCAAGGAGCAGCGAAGCAAATAAAGACAGCAGGCATTCGGTACGGAGAAATCTCCGGACAAGTGGCTGCTATCGGAATACTTCGTTACTACGAAGATCTGGGCCAATCGATAACTCCGAACGCAGGGGCAACTCCCATTACCTTTGATGACAATCAGCTTCTTACGCCTTCCGAAGGTGTGGCCGCTTCTTGGCAAGCCTTTCAAACTTCATGGAGAGCCGAGGGTCGCTCTGCGATCAAGGCTTGGATTGATGAAGGGCAACGCCAGAAGCAAGCTCGGTCCCAAGCTTCGAGCAGTCAGCCCCCGCCAAATCCGCAGGTTTAGAAATATCTTAGGATCTTCAACTATGTAAAGCATCATGCTTTTGTACATTTATGAATGAAATTTTGCTTATCATGTTTTTAGGCTTTGCCTCGTATGGAAGATGTCGAAGTGTTAGACGTTAACGAAGAACTCCGCCTACTATGGGCTACCTTCGATATTTTAAAACTTCACAAGCTCCCTCGATTTTTAGTCCCTCGGGATAGCTCTAGTGCGATTACGCCCAAAGTAAGCAAAGACATACTGTCTTATATTAAAGAGGAAGAAAAAGAAGTTAACTTGGAAACTTCATCTTCCGAAGACATTGCATGGTCCGAAGACGAAGATAAAGCTCAAGGTAAAAAGCTTGAAGAACTTGGAAGCTGGGAAAGGAGCCCCGAACGACTTCGAACTTGGGCCGAGCTTCAACAAGAACAGAAAGACTTTAGAGCTTCGAAGGGAGGTAGGAGAGTTAAACGCAAAGTTGTTAGAACTCCCGACTCTGGAACTAGTCGTTCCAACCTTAGATCTAGAGATCGAAGGGGTCTTCGATTGCTTCTTGGTATAGATACCGATTTTTCATGATGTAATCATTTTTATTCGAATAATAAATATCGATTTAAAATTGTCTCCCTATTAACCAGCCCCTCTTTGGGCATAAGCAACTTCGAACTATATTCAAAGATGGTTAGGCGCAAAGAAAAAGTTAGGAGTACAATTTTGGGGTTTCGGAGCCCCTCAGCAATTTAAAGATTGATTAAAATCTTATAAAATGTCTTCGACTATTTGTAGTCTGAAGATTGGTAATTTAGTACCTTATGTTTTGAAAGAAATCACTTTGGACAACTTTCCGGACACTTTAGTGTCCTAAATGATTTGTCACTTTGGACTTTTTTTAACAGACATTCGAAGCTCATGGCTCAAAGTCTGTTTTGTTTTGGCCTCCTTCGACTCTTTTTGCGAATTCTGTCAAACCAGTGGCTTGGAGTTCGCAGTGTTCTCTTTCGACTCTTTTTACGGATGCCTACAAGCCGGTGGCTTGGACTCCGCATCATTTGGTCTCCTTGGACTCTTTTTACGGATGTCTACCAGCCGGTGGCTTGGACTCCGCATTCTGTGGTCTCGGGCTCTTTTACGGATGCCTACAAGCTGGTGGCTTGGACTCTAGATTATGTTAGCCCACCACGTCGGAAACTTCGGACCAGTGGTCCGAAGTCCGAAAATATGATTCAAATTAATGACACTTCCCTCTCGGTCAACTCCGCTATTCCAGTGCGTCCACTTGGAAGTGGGAAGTTTATGAGGGGTAGGCATTATCTGAACCATATGCTTTATTGATTCGGAAAGTGTTTACAAATGATTACAAGGAGCCCCTATGCGAAGTATCGCTTTAGGTGCTCCGCATGCCATGTATGTGCTAATTCTTCACCTTCCAAATTAGCTAACTTAAAAGAACCAGGACGCCCTGAGCGAACAATTAAATATGGACCTTCCCATTTATTTCCTAATTTTCCTGGTGCTATGATACTTTGCAAAACGAGATGACCTGGCCTAAGTTCATTAATCTTGACCTTCGGGTCAAACCAAGTCTTCGTCTACTACTGATACTTTGACAAATTTGCCACAGCTCGAAGTCTTGTCTCCTCCGTTAAATCTAGTGAAGCTTGTCTTTCTCCTTCTATTTCCAGTTCGGTGCTGCGAAGTGATCCTCCTTTGAGATCTGTTGGTGTCATAGCTTCATCTCCGAATAATAGTATGAAAGGAGTGAAGCCGGTAGACCTTGTCTGAGTTGTCCGGATGGACCATAGGATCTTTGGGAGCTCTTCGGTCCACAATCCTTTTGCCAATCCTACTATTCTTCAATTCAGCCCTGACAAGATATTACCATTGGCTCATTCAACAGCTCCATTAGATTGAGGATGTCTTACTGCAGCAAAACATAGTTGAATGCCTAGGTCTTCATAGAATTTCCTGAAAGGTTCTGCATCAAACTGTGTTCCATTATCCACTGTCAGCTGCCGAGGCACTCCGAACCGGCATATGATATTCTTCCAGAAAATTTTTTGAACATTATTCGAAGTGATAGCTGTTAGGGGCTCTGCTTCGACCCACTTTGAAAAGTATTCGATTGCTACCACTACGAACTTCAAATTCCCTTTTGCTGTTGGGAAGGGACCAATAAGATCCATACCCCATCTGGCCATGGGCCATACTGGGGCAATGACTTTAAGAGTTGTTGGTGGGCGATGACTTCTTCGTCCCATCCACTGACATCCTTGGCAAGTGCGGACCAAGCTCTCCGCATCAGCTACTATTGTAGGCCAATAAATCCCTTAGCGAAGTGTTTTTCCTGCCAAAGCTCGAGGGGCCAGATGGCTAACGCAAAGTCCTTCATGAATTTCTCAGAGAATTTCTTGACCTTCGGCTTGAGATATACATCGGAGCAGAGGGGAACATACTCCGGCCTTGTATAAAATACCGTTGATTATTTGATAATTCCGAGTTCTAAGCTTTAACCTCGAAAAAGTAGCCCCATCGTTTCTTAAGCCAAAGGGCATTCTTACATAACAAAAGACTCCTGAAGGAGTTACGAAGCTTGTCTTGATTTCATCTTCGCGCTTTAACCAGATTTGATGATAGCCGGAATACGCATCGAGGAAGCTTAGTAACTCCGAACCGACAGTGGAGTCGACCAATTGATCAATTCGGGGCATGGGGTAGGGGTCGCGGGGGCGTGCTTTATTTAGGGATGTAAAATCAATACACATGCGCCACTTCCTGGAAGATGTCTTCTTAACAAAAACTAGGTTGGCTAACCACTCCATATGAGCCACTTCTCTGATAATCCCAGCCTTCAGCAACTTTTCAACTTCGTCTTTAGCAAGGATAGCTCTCTCCATAGACAACTTCCAGAGTCCTTGCCGGACAGGCCGAGCCTTCGGATTTACAAGTAGACTGTGTTCAATAATGTCCCGACTGACTCCAGTGATGTCTTCATCAGACCAAGCAAAGACATCTAAATTCTCCTCAACTACTTTCTCTAAGGAGGTAGCAACTTCTGGGGGCAAGTCTTTGCCAAATTAAAATGAATATTCTTTGCCATCTTTGACAATAACCTTCATTGCAATCTCTCCTTCAAGACTTGGTCTTAGGAAGGATTTCTTCGAAGATTCACTAGGAGCATAAAAATTATCCGGATTATCTTGCACACTGTTCACCTGCCTCGGGTCGAGAGGAGGGCCATGACCATACTCCGCTCTTCGCGCGATGGCCTGATCTCCGAAAACAGTGAGCACTCCTGCCTGTGTGGGCATCTTCATACATAAATAATTATGATGCGCCACAGCTCCAAATTGATTTAACATGCCTCTTCCGAAGATGACATTGTATGCATATGGAGCATCCACAACATCAAAGATCACTTCCTCTGTCCTGGCCAGTGGCCACTCTTCGAAAGTAACTTCTAGGCCAATTTGGCCGAGGGCATCAAGAGGGGGTCCTGCAAATCCTTGCAAAGGACGGGCTACTAGGAGAAGATGCTTTCTGGAGATGCAGAGTTGATCAAAAGCTTGGACAAAAATAATATCCGCCGAACTCCCTCTGTCAATTAGCACTCTCCGAACCTCAGTTCCTGCTATGTCGGCAGTGATGACAAGTGGGTCTGCATGTGGAAATTTAACACCAGCTGAATCATCTGTAGAAAAGGATATTGGCACATGGGACCATTCGGGCATAGCAGCTGCAGACGAAAAGGTTCCAATATGGCCCACTTCTCTGACATATTCTCTTCTCTGCCTCTTTGACATACTTCCAAGGGTCCCTCCTCCGGAGATGGGCAGGACTACTCTTTTCCCTCGATCTTGCCCCTCTTCTTGCTTCGGAGGTGGCATAATATTGACCACCGGAGGGCGTCTTGCCGAATCGAAGTTCTCTATCCGCGCCACAGCCTGGACAGGCTCCGAACGTACTTCAGCCAGAACTCGGTCAGTAGTGCCTCGACCCGAAGTTCTTTCCAGATACTCTCCTCTCAGAGCAAGTATAGCCTTGCACGCATTAGTTGCGTGACTCCGGTTTTCACCATGGATACAGCAGAAAAAGGTCTAGCCTTTGCCAGCCGGTTTCCCTGGCGGCCTCCAGCCGCTGGTCTTGCTTCCTGAGGGTTGCGGAGCCCTTTGGGCAAACTTCTGTGGAGGTGCAATGTTCAGAACTTCTGAACGAGGATGCTTTTGCCCCCGACGCCTATCATGCTGAGCTTCGAAGCTAGGCCCTTGCGGTTGTGTTGAAGTTTTCACTTCCAATTTAACTTCTTGCGGTATCGACGGGGTTGCAGCAGTTCTCCGAAGCCATCCCTCTTCTGACCTTGCATACTCTTCGAAATAAGACATCAACTGAGAAACAGAAGATATACTTTTCCGGTGAAGTTTATCAAGGAGGCCTGAATGAATAACTCCCTCTCGAGCTGCGTCAACTACAGAGGACGTAGTTAACCCTCGAATTTGCGACTTCGTATGAGCGAAGCGCTTGAAATACTGTCTTAAGGTCTCCCCAGGGAGCTGCTTCACCTGGAAAAGACTTCCTGTTGACATAGGGGGTACGAAGGTACCCTGAAAGGTACGAAGGCATACTTGCAAAGCTTTGAAGTTTTGAACTTAGGGTCGAAGTGTACTTTCTGCAACTCAGGATGCAGCGGAGACTCGGTGTCGAAGGAAGCGTTCTCTGGGGCTTCGGGATAAATAAGTTCGTCGTCTTCGGGCACTTCAGGGATGACCAGGGTAGGCTGAGAACGAAGCCTATCTGCGGCTTCTTGTCGCCACCTTGCTACTTCAGCTTGAAGACTGACCATTTGAGCGTCCATATCACCAAGACCGTCTTCATCTCCTCCGGAAGGATCTTTCGGGTCTTGAGAACTGTAGGTGTTGGGGGAAAATATCTCATCTTCGGGGTTATTGCCGCAACAGCATGAAAGCAGATAGTGGATTCGAAGGTTCCTAGACATCCATCTTCGAAGATACCCTGAGTCAAGCTCGAAGTACGAAGATAGGCACTGGTTCGGAGTACATCTTCGAACTAAGGCTCTTCAAGATCTTTATTGCCAGCTAAGATGGAAGATTTATCTTTTATATTATTAGATTAGTCTTTTACCATTTTAGCCCTATCAAGGGTACCGAATAGTTCCCACTATGTCGGTTGTAATAGAGGGGTAAATAGGTCTTTTCCTTAATATTTGGGCCTATAAATACCCCCCATTTCACCCTGTAATAGGGACCGAATACAATTTATTCAATACATACATTCGAACTATTCTAAGTTGTTATCCTTTCGGAGGCTTAGAACAGTTCTCTTCACAAACACTTCATTTGTTAGTTTCTATTCTACAGAAACCTGTTAGCGTAATCTTTTACGCCAACAGTTGGCGCCGTCCGTGGGGAACCTAGTCCGAAAAACTTCGTTCTCTACCAATTTCCTACATCATGCCTCCTAAGCGGAGTGCACCTCGTAACCCTGTTCGGAGGTCCTCTCGGATCTCCGGAGAGACACCATCCGATACGGTTGAAGTCGGAGGGCCTTCGGCTTTCCCTCCACCTCAAACTCCGGAAGGAGTTTCCATCCCTCGAACATACGGAGCTTCTCCGCCAAATCCTTCCATACTTCGACCACCTGGAATCCCTCTTCCACCTTCCATCCCACATCGAACTGATCCTACTAGCTCTCAAGACCCGGAAGATCCTTCCGGAGGAGATGAAGACAATCTTGGAGATATGGCCACTCAAATGGCCAACCTTTGAGCCGAAGTAGCAAGGTGGCGACAAGAAGCTGTGAAC
This sequence comes from Zizania palustris, assembly GCA_019279435.1. Classification (NCBI taxonomy): domain Eukaryota; kingdom Viridiplantae; phylum Streptophyta; class Magnoliopsida; order Poales; family Poaceae; genus Zizania; species Zizania palustris. The sequence goes on from JAAALK010000290.1 coordinate 27,013,501, forward strand.
AGGCTTCGCTCTCAAGCCATCCCAACTATCCCAAAAGTGCCCGAAGACGATGAACCTGATTATCCCGAAGCCCCGGAGAACGCCTCCTTCGATAATGAATCTCCACTGCATCCTGAGCTGCAGAAAGTTCGCTTTGATCTGAAGTTTAAGACTTCGAAGCTCTGTAAGTATGCTGGAGATGAAGATCCCGGAGAGTTTGTTCGTTCTTACGCCCTAGCAATTGAAGCTAGTGGAGGAGTTCGAGACACCATGGCAAAGTGCTTCCCCTTAGCTCTTCAAGGAGTGGCATTAAGGTGGTTCTGGTCCTTGAAGCCAGGATCAATTAATTCATGGGGGCAGCTGAAGAAGAAGTTTATAAGCAATTTTCAAGGCACCTTCGTGCCTCCCATGTCAACAGGAAGCCTTTTCCAGGTGAAACAGCTCCCCGGAGAGACATTGAGGCAATATTTCAAGCGCTTCGCTCATACGAAGTCGCAGATCCGGGGGTTGTCTGCATCTTCGGTAGTTGATGCAGCTCGGGAAGGTGTCACTCATCAAGGCCTTTTGGATAAGCTTCATCGAAAAAGCATCTCCTCAGTCTCTCAGTTGATGTCATACTTCGAGGAGTATGCGAGGTCGGAAGAGGGTTGGCTCCGAAGAACTTCCGCTACTTCATCCATATTGCATGAAGTTAAAGTAGAAGTGAAAACTTTGGCACAGCCGCAAGAACCAGTCTTTGAAGTTCAACATGATCGGAGAAGAGGGCCAAAGCACCCTCGTTCTGAAGTCATGAATATTTCACCCCCACAGAAGTTTACACAGAGAGCTCCATAGTCTTCGGGGAACAAGACCAGCGGCTGGAGGCCGCCAGGGAAAACGGCTGGCAAGGGCCAGACCCTTTCTGCTGCATACATGGAGAAAATCGAAGCCATGCAACTGATACTTGCAAGGCTATACTTACCCTAAGGGGAGAGTATCTAGAAAGAACTTTGGGTCGAGGTACTACCGACCGAGTTCCAGTTGTAACACGCCCAGAGCCGGTTTAGGCTGTGGCGTGGATAGAAAACTTTGATGCTGCAAGACACCCTCCAGTGGCCAATGTTATGCCACCTCCGAAGCAAGAGGAAGGGCAAGATCGAGGGAAAAGAGTAGTCCTCCCCATTTCTGGAGGAGGTACCCTCGGAAGCATGTCAAAGAGACAACGAAGAGACTACGTCACAGAAGTAGGCCATATTGGGACTTCATCATCTGCAGCTGCAATGCCGGAGTGGTCTCATGTACCGATATCCTTTTCTGCAGAGGACGCAGCTGGCATTAAGTTCCCGCATGCAGACCCACTTGTTATCGCTCCTGATATTGCGGGCACTGAAGTTCGAAGGGTGTTGATCGACGGAGATTGTTCGGCAGACATCATTTTTGTTCAAGCCTTCGATCAATTGTGCATCTCCAGAAAGCATCTTCTTCCAGCGGCTCGTCCTTTGCAAGGCTTCGCAGGACCTCCGCTTGATGCACTTGGCCAAATAGGCCTGGAAGTTACCTTCGGAGAAGGTTTGTTGGCCCGAACTGAGGAAGTAATCTTCGATGTCGTAGATGCCCCGCATGCTTACAACGTCATCTTCAGAAGAGGCATGCTAAACCAGTTCGGAGCTGTGGCGCGTCACAATTATTTGTGCATGAAGATGCCCACACAGGCAGGAGTCCTTACTGTCTTCGGAGATCAAGCTATTGCTCGGAGAGCGGAATATGGTCATGGTCCCCCTCTTGATCCAAGACAAGTAAACAATGTACAAGATAATGAAGAAATTTTTTTAGCCCCTTCCGAAGCTTCAAAGAAATCCTTTCCGAGACCAAGTCCTGAAGGAGAGATTGCAACGAAGGTCATTGTTAAAGATGGTAAAGAGTATATATTTCAATTTGGTAAAGATTTACCTCCAGAAGTTGCAACCTCATTGGAAAAGGTGGTAGAAGAGAATTTTGATGTCTTCGCTTGGTCTGACGAAGATATTACCGGAGTCGATCGGGATATCATTGAACATAGTTTACTTGTAAACCCGAAGGCCCACCCTGTTCGGCAAGGACTCCAGAAAATGTCTGCAGAAAGAGCTGCTCTAGCGAAAGACGAAGTTGAGAAATTATTGAAGGCTGGGATTATCAGAGAAGTGGCTCACACAGAATGGTTAGCCAACCCAGTCTTCGTCAGAAAGAAGTCTTCTGGGAAGTGGCGCATGTGCATTGATTTCACATCCTTGAATAAAGCATGCCCTCGTGACCCCTACCCCATGCCCCGAATTGATCAATTGGTCGACTCCACCGCAGGTTCGAAGTTATTAAGCTTCCTTGACGCGTATTCTGGTTATCATCAAATATGGTTGAAGCGCGAAGATGAGATCAAGACAAGCTTCGTAACTCCTTCGGGAGTCTTCTGTTATGTAAGAATGCCCTTCGGCTTAAGAAATGCCGGGGCTACTTTTTCGAGGTTAGTTGCTAAGGCTCTAGGTCATCAATTAGGTCGCAATGTGGAGGCCTATATGGATGATATTGTAATAAAGAGTGCTTTAAAGCACCGACATAGCCTAGACTTAGCAGAAACATTCAATAGCCTTCGAGCATGTGGGATTCGTCTTAACCCCGAAAAATGTATCTTCGGAGCTAAGGCTGGAAAATTGTTAGGGTATTTAGTTTCAAGCAGGGGGATTGAAGCTAGCCCTACTCAAATAACTGCGTTGCAGAAGATGGCTCCTCCGGAAAATTTAAAGCAAGTGCAAAAGCTGACTGGGCGTCTGGCAGCACTTAGCGGGTTTTTATGAAGGTCTGCAGAGAGAAGCTTGCCTATATTTAAAGCATTGAAGGGGTCCGAAGATTTTGCATGGACACCGGAGTGTCAGAAAAGCTTTGAAGATATTAAAGAGTATCTCAGTAATCTTGCTACACTCACGGTGCCTACTGCGGACGAAACCCTACTCCTTTACCTTGCAGCTACAGGTTCTGCTGTCAGTGCAGTCCTTGTCAGAGAAGTGGATTTCAATGGGAAGTTGGTCCAAAATCCTGTTTATTTTGTATCCGAGGCATTATCAGGAGCGAAGACAAGATACTCCGAATTTGAGAAGTTCATTTATGCTCTGATAATGGCTTCGAGGAAATTAAGACATTATTTTTTGGCACACAATGTAATTGTACCAACTTCGTATCCTTTAGGAGATATGCTTCGAAGTAAGGATTCCACTGGAAGGATTGGGAAGTTGGCAGTTGAGCTAGCACCCTTCGGCATATCTTTCCTGGCAAGGACAGCAATCAAATCGCAAGTCTTAGCAGATTTTGTAGCAGAATGGACTCCGCCTGCAAATTTGGTTCCAGAGAAATCAAGTGACGGAGTTTGGACTGTTTATTCCGATGGGGCTTTCCAAGCATCCGGAGCAGGCGTCGGAGCAGTATTAATTTCGCCTTCAGGGCAAAGAGCAATGTACTCCGCAAGACTCAACTTTAAGTCTACCAATAATATAGCGGAGTACGAAGGGATTTTATTGGGACTCCGAAAAGCACGTGCTCTAGGGGCTACAAGAATTATTATAAAGACAGATTCTCAGATAGTAGCAGGGCACGTAGATAAAAGTTTCCAGGTTCGGCATCCACAGCTTGCAAAGTACTTAGAAGAAATCCGTAAGATCGAAGCACACTTCAAGGGTATTTCCATCCGGAGTATACCAAGAGCAAAAAATGTGCAAGCGGACATCTTAGCAAAAGCTGCAGCCGGAGCTGTGGATGTACCAGAAGAAGCTTTCTATGAGGAGCTCAGTATACCTTCGGTGCCACAAATTCCCTCTGCAGAGATTCTTTGCATTCCTAGTACGGATTGGAAAATTTCAATCATGGAACTTTTACAGGGAGGAACAAATTTGCCCGAAGAGCCACAGCTGTCAAGATTAAAGCTTAGAGCTAGAAATTATGAAATAATCAACGGTATTTTATACAAGGCCGGAGTATGTTCCCCTCTACTCCGATGTATATCTCAAGCCGAAGGTCAAGAAATTCTTCGAGAAATTCATGAAGGCCTTTGTGGTAGCCATTTAGCCCCGCGAGCTTTGGCAGGAAAAACACTTCGCCAGGGGCTTTACTAGCCTACAATAACAGCTGATGCGGAGAGCTTAGTCCGCACTTGTCAAGGATGCCAGTGGATGGGTCGACGAAGTCATCGCCCACAACAGCTCTTCAAGTCATTGCTCCGGTATGGCCTATGGCCAGATGGGGTATGGATTTAATTGGACCCTTTCTAGTAGCCAAGGGAAATCTGAAGTTCGCAGTGGTAGCTATTGAATATTTTTCTAAGTGGGTGGAAGCAGAGCCCTTGACAGCTATCACTTCGAACAATGTACAGAAATTCTTTTGGAAGAACATCATTTGCCGGTTCGGAGTGCCTAGACAACTCACAGTTGATAATGGAACACAGTTCGATGCAGAACCCTTCAGGAAGTTTTGCGAAGATCTAGGCATTCAGTTATGTTTTGCTGCAGTGAGGCATCCTCAGTCTAATGGAGCCGTAGAACGAGCAAATGGAAATATTTTGTCAGGGCTAAATCGAAGGATAGTAGGATTAGCCAAGGGACTGTGGACCGAAGAGCTTCCGAAGATTTTGTGGTCCATTTGGACTACGCAAACAAGGTCCACAGGTTTTACTCCATTCAGACTACTATTCGGAGATGAAGCTATGACTCCAACGGAGCTCAAAGGAGGATCGTTTCGCAGCATCGAACTAGAAATTGAAGAAGAAAGACAAGCTTCGTTAGATTTATCAGAAGAAACAAGACTTCGAGCTGTGGCAAATTTATCAAAGTATCATCAGCAAACGAAGGCTTGGTTTGACCCGAAGGTTAAGCTCAATGAACTAAGACCGGGTCATCTTGTTCTACGAAGCATTATAGTGCCAGGGAAGTTAGGAAATAAATGGGAAGGTCCATACCTAATTGTTCGTTCAGGACGCCCTGGCTCTTTCAAATTAGCTAATTTAGAAGGTGAAGAGTTAGCACATACTTGGCATGCGGATCACCTAAAGCGATACTTCGCATAAGGGCTCCTTGTAATTCACTTGTAATCATCTTCTGAATTAATAAAGCATATGATCCTGATAATGCCTTCCCCTCATAGACTTCCAGCTTCCAAGTCGACGCACTGGAACTGCGGGGTCGACCGAGAGGGAAGTGTCATGAAGCTGGATTGTATTTTCGGACTTCGAACCATTGGTTCGAAGCTTCCGACGTGGGGGCTGACATAATCTGGAGTCCAAGCCACCGGCTTGTAGGCATCCGTAAAAGAGCCCAAAACCACATCATACGGAGTCCAAGCCATTGGTTGGTAGACTTCCGTAAAAAGAGCCGAAGGTGGCCAAAACATGCGGAGTCCAAGCCATTGGCTGGTAGACTTCCGTAAAAAGAGCCGAAGGTGGCCAAAACCTGCGAAGTCCAAGCCATTGGCTGGTAGACTTCCGCAAAAAGAGCCGAAGGTGGCCAAAATATACGGAGTCCAAGCCATTGGCTGGTAGACTTCCGTAAAAAGAGTCCAAAGAGACCATTGCAAACTCCGAACCATTGGTTCGACAGAGATCGCAAAAAAGAGCCGAAGGTGGCTAAAGAAAAACAGAGTTTTAGCCATGAGCTTCGAATGTCTGTTAGCACAGTCCAAAGTGACAAGTTATCTAAGATATTAAGGTATCTTGAAAGTTATCTCGAGTGATTTCTTTCAAAAAACAAAGGTACTAAGTTGCCATTCTTCCGACTACAAATAGTCCAAGACATTCTATAAGATTTTAAAAGATCTTTAAATTACAGAGGGGCTCCGAACCCCCAAAAAATTGTACTCCGAAGTTTTTTCTTTGTGCATAACCATCTTTGAATACAGTTCGAAGTTGCTTTTACCCAAAGAGGGGCTAGTAAATATGGAGACAATTTTAAATCGGTATTCATTATTCAAACGAATGTGTTTACAGATTACATCATGAAAAATTGGTATCTATACCAAGAAGGAATCGAAGACCTCTTCGGTCCCTAGAGCTAGGGGTGGAACGACTAGTTCCAGCGCCGGGAGTTCTAACAACTTTGCGTTTAACTCTCTTGCCTCCCTTCGAAGCTCTAAAATCCTTCTGTTCTTGTTGAAGCTCGGCCCAAGTTCGAAGCCGTTCGGGGCTTCTTTCCCAGCTTCCAAGTTCTTTAGGCTTTTTATTTTGAGTTTCATCTTCGTCTTCAGACCATATAACGTCTTCAGAGGACGAAGTGTTTAAGTTAACCTCTTTTTCTTCCTCTTTAATATAAGACAGTATATCTTTGATTACTTCGGGCACAATTACACCGGAGTCATCTCGAGGAATTAGAAATCGAGGACATTTATAAGCTTTTAGAAGATCGAAGGTGGTCCATAATGAGCGAACTTCGTCGTTAAGGTCTAACACTTCGATATCTTCCGTAAGAGGCAAAGCCTAAAAATATGACAAACAATTTTTCATTGATAAATGTTTATAAGCATAAAGCTTTACATGGCCAAAAATCCTAAGGTATTTCTAAACCTGCGGGTTCGGAGGAGGCTGACTGCTTGAAGCTTGGGTCCAAACTTGCTTCTGGCGTTGGCCTTCATCGATCCAAGCGTTGATCGCGGAACGACCTTCGGCTCTCCATGAAGTTTGGAAGGCTCGCCAGGCAGCAGCCACACCTTCGGAAGGTGTCAGAAGTCGCTCGTTGTCGAAGGTGATTGGGCCCCCTCCTGCGTCCGGAGTTATCGATCGGCCCAGATCTTCGTAGTAGCAAAGTAGGCCGACAGCAGCCACTTGTCCGGAGAGTTCTCCGTATCTAATGCCCGCTGTCTTCATTTACTTCGCCACTCCTTGGATCCTTTTCAACCGGCGCAGAAGACTGATGTTATCGTCAGAAGGAAATATCCTAGTAGTACCGAAGTACTCCAGGACACCTAACAACTGATTCATAACTTCCACAGCCACCTTCTCAGACTTCAGCTTGTCTTCGTTCAATGCGTCCTTCGTCGAAGTAACTTCGCTCAAAACCCCAGAAAGTCTAGCATTTTCAGTGGTCAAAATATTCTTTTGGTTTAACAGCTGGCTAGCTTCCTCTTGGAGTCTGACAAGCTTGGACCCCGCAGTAGCGTGCTCCGCCCGCAATTTTTCAACTTCTGCTCGAAGCACAATTCTCTCTGCTTCGAGCTCTTTATTAGCAGCTTCCAAACCTTGTCTGGCCCTTCGCTCTATTGACACTATGTTGTCCATCTGAGCCACTCGGCTTTCGGAGATGCTAAGATTCCTTTGAAGGACGTTATTTTCTTCCCGAAGATGAGCGATCTCTTCGTCATTGCATATATTCACAGCTCGGGCCAAGACAATTTGCTGCAAAAATAAAAAACTAATATAAATGTTTATTCGTAGATGAATTCTATGTTATTTCGCAGGTGCTTCGTACCTGATAGGTTGCACGTTCTATAGCGGCATTAAGCTCCGTCCTGTCCACCTTGCTCAGAATGGCCACTAAGTTGGTCTCCCCTATGTCACGGCTAGCTCGATCCAAAGGTTCGAGCAAAGTCCGAAGACCAGTTGTTTGCCCTAAGAAAGGAGCTAGCAAGGGGAGCATGCTTATTGCCTGTTGGTCATCTTCGTTCAGCGAAGGACCGGAGCGTTGTCTTGTGGTCTTCGGAGCCTCTGGAACCTGGCCCTCCCCGGAAGATTGGCTCTCGTCTGTTGAATCAGACGGAGTTGATCCAGAACTCGCAGCAGGGAGGGGCTCTATATGTCTTTTGCCTCTTCCAGGTCCCATTTGAGTAACTCTCTGGGCTGGCTCCGAAGTCGTCGAAGGGCCAGGAATTATTTCTTCTTGGCGGACCTCTTCCATAGGAGTGGACTCTGTAAAAAATATACAAAGTATTATACATTGTATAAATACACAAAATAAACATGAAAGAGTTATTCGAAGTCTACCTTCGACATTTTGCAGAGGAGTCATCATCGGACTGTTCGGCGGATCGAAGGCTAGATCTTCATCCGAATCAGCCGTTAAGTCTTGGACTGCAGGAGCATCGTCCTGTGCAGTCCTTGTTGCCTCTTCGGGAATCGAAGCCATAGTGACTTCGACCCCACTTTCATTCGCAGGAACTTCGTCCTGAGAAATATCTTCTTGAACTGCCGAAGTCCTTGGTTGTTCAGGATTATCTTGAGACTCCGGCATGTTTGCAGGTACTTCGGCTGGTGCAGTCTTTTGAGCTTCATCTTCGTCTATTAGACGCACAAGCAATCTCCCTTCATCCTCTTGGGAGTCAGAGACTGAAGCCCTTGAGCTCGAAGGCGCAGGATTCGAAGGTGCAAGATTTTTTGGCTTCCGAGCCACCTTCTTCACCGGAGTTTTAGCAGAGCTCGAAGTCCCAGCTTCGGCTTTCCTCTTTTTGGGTCCTTTCTCCGAAGGCACCCAATCCATCAAAGGGGGCAGAGTGATTTCCAGCATTCCCCACACTCTGTTAAATCTCTCCCAACTCCCGACCAACTTGATTCTCCATTCTTTTTCGGTCGGAGTTGGAGCGCCCAAAATCTTCTCTGAAGCCCTTATGATTTGCTCCGAAGTAATAGGGGCTGAAGAAGCTAAAAAAAATGAATCAAGTTAGTTTTTTCTTCGAATGAATATGCATAATACATGTTGTCTTCGAAGTTACCTGCAAGGCTCGAAGTCAAAGTGATCTTTCGGAGACCGCCTTCCGAATCCTCTTCGAAGATGATAGGCCAGTTGGCCATCAGTGGAGAGATTTGCAACCCGAGGAATTCTTCGGCTAAGTCCCGCATGCTTAACCTTCGGCTGATCCTCTTAAGTAGGTTGAGGCGAGCTTAGAGCTAAACTTGGCCTGGATGCACTAAGGCTTCCTTCCGGAATTGGATTTCTTTCAGGGGTCCGGCCAGAGGATTGCTTGCCCGAACTTCGGCATAGAACCATCTCATGACCCAGTCTGTGTACCATCTTGCATTGATGGCCTTAGCAGGGAATTGAAGGGCATATTCGTCCCGAAGCCTAAAATTGATGCTTCCGAAGGCTACCACTACTTTTTCACCTCTGGGACCTACGAAGGTTTTTGGCTGGCATGAAGCTCTATGTAGCGCAGCGAAGATCTCTGCCCTCCCCTCACAACCTTCGGCTCTCAGTACCCATTCGAAGATAGCCAGTCGAGCTACTGCGTTCGGAGATAATTGAGGGAGGGTGACATGAAATAAATCGAGTACCTCCGCCAGGAAGTCAACTGCTGGGAGGCCCAAACCGGCTTCGAAGAAGGCTTCGAAGACAACCACTTCTCCGGGCCTTGGCGACGGGATGAGTTCTTTTCCGGGCTTACGAATCATAACTCCGATGCTAATCTTTCCTTCTACTGCGATAGCCAATGACTCCCTCTTGCAGGTAGAAAATCCCAGTTGGAAAGACTGGTCCAGGTACTTCGTTGATGGCGGGCAGAGACTTTGATCATCGACAATTTGGGGATTTCTCCCTCCTGTCGCCATGGATGTCATTGCCGATGCCGGAGTTGTTGTCGCCAACGCCGCAGCCGCTGCTGCTGCAGCCGCCTGCTGCCGAGCCAAGGTCGACGGAGCTCCAGAACCTTTGGTCTTCACCATTGCAGTTGCTGGCTTACTTTGGAGAAAATGGAGGCTAGGGCTCAAAGAACTCAAAGGCCTCAGAAGGTATTTGATTGCGAGAGAGCAGTGAAAAGGTAACCGGGTAAGTTCTAGGCCATCTATTTATAGCCTAGACTTTACATTTTTACCGTTAGTCCATGCCGTTTCGCATTCCTGCCCGTTACTTTTCTCCGAAATTAACGCTTTCTACAGTTTCCGTTACGAACAGAAGGCTAACGGCTATTTCCTCTAAGTCTAAAAGACTTTCACACTTCCTGAGTCGGTTCTAAGATAGTTCAAAAGTAATTATCTTAAGACTGATTTGGAGTATATATCTTCATACATTTCGGAGATGAATTAAGATCTAATAACCCCTATGTCTGGTTATTTTTTCCTTCTGTATACTGCTCTCCTAACATTACAGGTTAAACGGAGAAGCGTATTCGAGGGGCTACTGTTGGGGGAAAATATCTCATCTTCAGGGTTATTGCCGCAACAGCATGAAAGCACATAGTGGATTCGAAGGTTCCCAGACGTCCATCTTCGAAGATACCCTGAGTCAAGCTCGAAGTACGAAGATAGGCACTAGTTCGGAGTACATCTTCGAACTAAGGCTCTTCAAGATCTTTATTGCCAGCTAAGATGGAAGATTTATCTTTTATATTATTAGATTAGTCTTTTACCATTTTAGCCCTATCAAGGGTACCGAATAGTTTCCACTATGTCGGTTGTAATAGAGGGGTAAATAGGTCTTTTCCTTAATATTTGGGCCTATAAATACCCCCCATTTCACCCTGTAATAGGGACCGAATACAATTTATTCAATACATACATTCGAACTATTCTAAGTTGTTATCCTTTCGGAGGCTTAGAACAGTTCTCTTCACAAACACTTCGTTTGTTAGTTTCTATTCTACAGAAACCTGTTAGCGTAATCTTTTACGCCAACAGTAGGGATCGGTTCGAAGTGGAACTTGGGGTGGAAGAGGGACTCCGGCTGGCCGAAGTATAGATGGAGTTGGCGGAGGAACTCCGTATGCTCGAGGAAGGGGAATCCCTTCCGGAATTTGAGGTGGAGGAAATGTCGAAAGTCCTCTGACCTCAACTGTGTCTGAAGATCTTGCTCCGGAGGTCCGAGGGGACCTCCGAACAGGATTACCACCTGCACTCCGCTTAGGAGGCATGGTTTGAGAACTTGGTAGAGAACGAAGTTTTTTGGACTAGGTTCCCCACAGACGGCGCCAACTATTGGCGTAAAAGATTACGCTAACAGGTTTATGAAGATTAGAAACTAACAAACGAAGTGATTGCGAAATAAACTATTCTAAGCCTCCGAAAGGATAATAGCTTAGTGTAGTTCGAAAGTGTGTGTTGAATAACTTGTATCTGGTCCGTATTACAGGGTAAAACGGGGGGTATTTATAGGCCCAAGCATTAAGGAAAAGACCCTTTTACCCCTCTATTACAACCGACATAGTGGAAACTATTCGGTACCTCTAATAGGGCTAAAATGGTAAAAGACTAATCTAATAAGAAAGAAGATAAGTCTTCCATCTTAGCTGGCAAAGAAGCTCTCGGAAGAGTTCAAGTTCGAAGATATACTCCGAACTAGAGTCGGTCATCATACTTCGAACTTGATTCAATGCATCCCCGGAGATACATGCTGGAAACCTTTGGTTCAATCGCCTGCCTTTGTCTTGTTACTGCAATAACCCTGAGGATGGAATATTTTCCCCCAACACACCTCAAACCGAATCTTCTTGCGCTCAATTTTGAACTTGACATCTTATGAGCTACGTTGTGGGAGACAACCCAAAGTTACTCATCTTCGAGTCTTTGGTTGTCGTTGCTTTATCCTAAAATGTGGAAATTTGGATATATTTGAGTCGCGCTCTTCTGACGGGATCTTTTTGGGTTACACTACACATGGTCATTCTTATCGTGTTTATAATTTGGAAACTAACACTGTCATCGAGTCATGTGATATGACTTTTGATGAATCAACCCCCTCTGTTAGTTCTACCTTTGAACAGGAAAATGAACACGACATGGAGCAGACCATCTTCGAAGAAGAAGATCCCGGAGATTTCGAGGATGAACCCCTACTACCCTCGACATCGACCCCCGAAGCCGATCTCGCTTCGACCACTTCGGCACAAGATCCTGAAGCAACTACCTCGACATCAGTCATCTTGGACCACTCCAACGCACAAGTTGAGGGGGAGACTGCATCCCGCCGCGAGGCTCCTCACCATGTTCAAAGGATGCATCCTCCCGAGCAGATCATTGGTGAGCTTGATCAAAGGGTAACACGTTCTCATGCTCATTTCATTGATTCCGCTATTGTTGCTTCTTTCGAGCCCTTAGATGTTAGTCATGCACTTTCTGATTCTAGTTGGATCAATGCCATGCATGAAGAATTTGAAAATTTTTTTGAGAGAAACCAAGTTTGGAGTTTAGTTGATCCTCCACCAAATGTTCATTTCATTGGAACAAAATGAATTTTCAAAAACAAACAAGGGGAGGATGGGACTATAGTTAGAAACAAGGCTATACTGGTAGCTCAGGATTATTCTCAATTAGAAGGGATTGATTTTACTAAAACTTTTGCACCTGTTGCTCGTCTTGAGGCCATTAGGATTTTACTTGCATTTGCGGCATCCCTTGGTTTCAAACTCTATCAAATGGATGTCAAAAGTGCTTTTCTTAATGGCTTCATAAGCGAAGATGTTTATGTAAAACAACCCCCTGGCTTTGAAAACCCCAAATACCCACATAAAGTCCTTAAACATCATAAGGCTCTTTATGGACTCAAGTAGGCCCCTCGGGCATGGTATGACAGACTTAAGTCTTTTCTTCTTGAGCGAGGGTATTTCATGGGATCTGTTGATAAAACCCTGTTCACTCTCAAGCATGACAAAGATTTCCTCCTAGTCCAGATTTATGTGGATGATATCATCTTTGGTGGCTCTTCTCATGCTTTGGTTGCCGAGTTTGCAGATGTCATGAGCAGGGAGTTCGAGATGTCCATGATGGGCGAACTCACTTTTTTCCTTGGTTTGCAAATCAGGCAAAGCAAACAAGGTACTTTCATCCACCAGACGAAGTACACCAAGGACCTGCTCAAGAAGTTCGACATGGCTGATGCGAAGCCCCTTGCCACTCCAATAGCTACATCTATAGCATTGGATCCTGACGAGGATGGAGAAGCCGTAGATCAGAAGGAGTTCCGAAGCATGATTGGCTCCCTCCTCTACTTGACTGCTACGAGGCCAGACATACACTTTGCAGTGTGTCTGTGTGCTCGTTTTCAGGCTTCACCATGAGCTTCGCACCGCCAAGTGGTAAAGCGCATTCTTAGGTATCTCAAACATACCCTTGAATTTGGCATTTGGTATTCTGTGTCTTCCTCTTTGTGTCTTCGAGGTTATTCCGATGCGTACTTTGCTGGGTGTAGAATTGATAGGAAAAGTACCTCTAGTACCTGTCATTTTCTGGGTACTTCACTTGTTCGCTGGTCTTCCCACAAATAGTCTAGTGTTGCACAATCGACGGCTGAGGCCGAATATGTTGCTGCAGCTAGCTGTTGCTCTCAGATTTTGTGGATGGTTTCCACTTTGCGGGATTTTGGGTTAGATTATAAGAGTGTTCCACTTTTCTGTGATAACACTAGTGCTATTTGTATTGCAAACAACCCGGTTCAGCATTCCAGAACCAAACACATTGATGTGCGATATCATTTTCTCAGAGATCATAATGAGAAGGGTGATATTGAGCTTCAATATTTTGATACCCAACACCAGCTAGCCGATATTTTCACAAAACCCCTCAATGCTTCTCGTTTTGCCTACTTGCGTGGGGAACTTGGTGTTTGTCACCCTTACGGCATTTTGTGAGGGGGAGCAGATTTTTATTATCGTGCATATGCTCATTGTGTGTGTAATTGCATTTACATCTTTTGCATTTATATGCCTGATTTTAATTCATGAAATCATGACAGCTCAGCTCTACTTAATATGTCTGAAACATTTTGTGCATGATTTTTCTTTCCAAAAACAAATCATGATCACTGCTTAGGGGGTGTTTGGCACTACTCCGCTCCTTGTTTTTTAGATCTGCTCTACAAAATGGTAGCCAAACAAGACCTGATCTCGTTTTTTGGATCCATGAAAAATTAAGATCTGGAACTCTGCTCCTTGTTTTTTGGGCAGTACCACCCAGGGTGCTCTGCAGATTCAAGTTTTGAAAATAAACCATGGAGTTGAGGAGTATTTACCCACCTGCCATTTTTAATGAACATACTGAACCGTTATTCTCTCTCCGCGTTCTTTTTTCTCTTCAACTTCTCCCTGTTGGTTTCTTTCTCCGCACTGTCTTTTCGTCTTCGTCTTCAACCTCCGATGGACGACGCACCGGCTAGCCATGGCGCTGCTCCTCCCACAGCCGCGCCTCCCGCAGCCACTCCTCCCACAGCTGCTCCTCCGGCGGCGCATGGCCCTGGCCAGGGAACGGCAGCGGCGGCGGCGCATGGCCCTGGCCAGGCAGCGGCAGCCGTGCCTCCCGCTCCTCGAGCAGCCGTGCATGGCCCTGGCCAGGCAGCGGCAGCCGTTCCTCCCGCTCCTCGAGCAGGCGCGCATGGCGCTGGCACTGGCCAGGCGGCGGCTACGCATGGCGCTGGTCAGGCGGCGGCAGCACATGCCCCTGGCCAGGGAATGGCAGCACTGGGCCAGGACACAACAGCGGAAGATTTTCATGGCACAAAACGTGGAAGAGTTTCTAAAAAGAAAGATGAACAGGTACTAGCCTTCCCGTTAATTTTTGGTACTGTTTTAATTGTAGCGTGTAATCTGTTCATAAATTAGTGCTATACCATGTTCATAAGTGTTGGGGGAAATTACTCCATTTCCGAGACTTAAAGATTAACCCTTCAAAGGCTAATGAGGACTCCGAAGCCGGCGGACCGCGGTTCGAAGCATACGTCGCCACGACCAGAGGGTGCTATGGTGCGAAGCCCTAGAGAACCCTCCGAAGGGAGGATGGAGACCTCGAAGCCGAAGGACATGATTGATTGGATGTCCAGCTTATCCATTTACCTTGCAGTACTTTACCGAGTATAACCTTGTTTATAATACCGAGTAGTTTCTACTATGTCGGTTGTAATCTAAGGGTAAATAGGTCTTTTCCTTATGCTTTTTCCCCTATAAATACCCCTCATTGTACCTTGTAAAAGGGATCCAGAACAAGTTGTTCATTTACACTTATTCGGACCACTTGAGCTATTATCCATCTCGGAGGCTCAAAGTAGTCCTAAAGCACGAACTTTCTGTTTGTCCATTCTTGATTTCAGAGAACCTGTTGGCGTAACATTTGCGCCAACAGTTGGCGCCGTCCGTGGGGATACCAAGTTCTAAAAGCTTGTTCTCTACTGCTGACTGCACTCCGAAGAGCACTTACGGAGGGAGCCTCGGAGTCCCAAGATTCCGCGCACCCTTCAGTTAAGGGCTTCTTAGTGCAGCTCGAAGGTCTTCTCCCGACCCCTCGAGTCGTTTGAAGTCCTTCATCTCCAAGACCTCTTCACGACTAGTTATGCCTCCGAAGCGTAGCCAGGCTTTGGGTCCTCTCCGAAGGTCCCCTCGGATCAATGGAGCCGGACCCTCGACTAATCTGACGATTCCCGCCGACACCGCTGGGCGTCGAGCGCCCCGGGGCCCTCTGGCTCCTCCTACGGTGCTTCAGACCGACTACGCAGCTAGCCGAGATCCAGAAGTGCCCTCCGGCGAAGACGAAGGCCCTCCCGAAACCGAGGCTACGCAGCTAGCCAGGCTTTAGGAGGAGGTATCCAGGTGGAGGCAAGAAGCCACCGATCGCCTCCGCACTCAAGCTTCCACCGAAACTCCAGGAGGGCCTCAAGACGATGGAACCCGCAACCCCCCAGAAGTTATCCAAGTCCTGGAGGAAGCCGAAAATGCATCCTTCGATAATGAGTCTCCATTACATTCGGATCTGCGGAGAGTGCCTTTCGACCCCAGGTTCAAGGCCTCGAAGCTACACAAGTACTCCGGGGGGTCGGACCCCGGAGAGTTCGCCCGCTCTTACGCCCTAGCAATAGAAGCAAGCGGAGGGGTGCGAAGCACCATGGCAAAATGCTTCCCCCTCGCTCTCGAAGGTGTGGCACTCCGCTGGTTCTAGTCCCTAAAGCCAGGATCGATCAGTTCATGGGAGCAGCTAAAAAAGAAATTTGTGAGCAACTTCCAAGGTACCTTCGTAGCCTCGATGTCCACAGGAAGTTTGTTTCAGGTAAAGCAGCGGGTGGGAGAAACCCTCTGGGAGTACTTCACGCGCTTCGCCCACACCAAGTCACAGATCAAGGGCCTGTCTACCTCGTCGGTAGTTGATGCTGCCCGCGAGGGAGTGCTGAACCCCGACCTCCTCAGCAAACTCCATCGAAAGCCGGTGACGTCTGTGGCGCAGCTCATGGCATACTTCGAACAGTATGCCAAGGCGGAGGAAGGATGTCTTCGGCGAGCTGAAGCACCATTGCCCACGCCCCCCGAGAAGTCAAAAGGGAGCCTGAAGCCTCCGCTACTCTGCAACCTCCACAAGACAACCGCTTCAACGAGTACAAGCGGGGGAAGAAGCATTTCCGCTCGGAGGTGCTAAACATTGCACCTTCAGCTTCGAAGGCACCTGCCAATTTCCAGCAGGCGAAGAATTTCAAGGCCGGGCCACCAAAGCCTCAAGAAAGGATGCCTGGCAGGCGCCAGAGTTTTTTCTGTTGCGTGCATGGCGACAATAGAAGCCATGACACGAAGGATTGCAAGGAAGTGTTGGCCCTTCGGGGCGACTACCTCGAGCGAAATACCAGGCGGGGTACTTTGGATCGGGCCCCACCGTCGGCACGCTCGGAGCCTGTTCAAACTGTGGCCCGAGCCGATGCCCTCGAAGCCCCCATGCGACTACCGGTGGCCAGTATTATGCCACCACCAAAGCAAGAAGACCCGCAAGACTGCGGCAAGAGAGTGATCCTGCCCATCTCCAGAGGGGGGACCCTCGGAAGCATGTCCAAGAGACAGCGACGCGAATACGTCCGCGAGGTCGGGCACATTGGGACCTCGAGTTCCGCCGAAGGGATGCCAGAATGGTCCCGTGTGCCCATCTCATTCACAACCAGCGATGCGGCGGGGGTGAAGTTCCCTCATGCTGACCCATTAGTCATCTCTACTGATATAGCAGGAGCAGACGTTCGAAGGATCCTGGTAGATGGCGGGAGCTCCGCAGACATACTCTTCGTTCAGGCCTTCGACCAGATGTGCATACCTCGGAAGCATCTACTTCCAGCAGCCCGGCCGCTTCAAGAGTTCTCAGGACCGCCTCTCGATGCCCTCGGGCAAATAGGCCTCGAGGTTGCCTTCGGAGAGGGGCCTTTGGCCCGAGTAGAAGAGGTGATCTTCGATGTGGTTGATGCCCCATACGCTTACAATGCTATCTTCGGCCGAGGGATGTTGAACCAGTTCGGGGCTATAGCACATCATAATTACCTTTGTCTCAAAATGCCCACGCAAGGTGGAGTGCTTACTATTTCAGGAGACCAAGCTGTAGCCAGGAGGATGGAGTATGGCCATGGGCAGCCATTGGACCCCCGACAAGTGCATAATGTGGCGGAAAGCGTCGAAAAAGTACTGGAGGCCTCGAACCCTCTGAAGGGATCGTCACTCAAGCCAAGCCCAGAGGGTGATGTTGAGACAAGAATAATCTCAGAAGATGGCAAAGAGTACCCAGTGAAATTCGGCAAGGGGCTATCTCCAGAAATAACCGCCTCGTTAGAAGAAGTTGTCAGGAAAAATCTGGACATGTTTGCTTGGGCTGACGAAGACATCACCGGGGTCGATCGAAGCATCATCGAGCATAGTCTGCTCGTCAACCCGAAGGCCAAGCCGGTGCGCCAGGGGCTCCGCAAGCTGTCAGCAGAAAGAGCAAGCCTAGCCAAGGCCGAAGTAGAAAAATTGTTAAGGGTTGGCATCATCAGGGAGGTAGCCCATACCGAGTGGTTGGCTAACCCTGTTTTTGTAAGGAAGAAGGACTCGAGCAAATGGTGCATGTGTATTGATTTCACTTCATTAAATAAAGCATGCCCGCGAGACCCCTACCCGATGCCCCGAATAGATCAGTTGGTAGATTCCACAGCTGGGTCCGAATTGCTAAGTTTCCTCGACGCATACTCTGGTTATCATCAAGTATGGCTAAAACGCGAAGACGAAGCCAAGACAAGCTTTATAACTCCTTCCGGAGTATTTTGTTATGTAAGAATGCCTTTTGGGCTACGGAATGCCGGAGCAACCTTTTCTCGTTTAATAGCTAAAGCTCTAGGTCATCAGATAGGCCGAAATGTCGAGGCCCATATGGATGATATTGTAATAAAAAGTGCTCAAAAGCACCAGCATAGCCTAGATCTAGCTGAAACGTTTGAGAGCCTCCGAGCATGTGGAGTACGCCTCAATTCGGAAAAATGTATATTTGGAGCTCAAGCAGGAAAACTGCTAGGGTACTTAGTTTTGAGCAGGGGAATCGAAGCTAGCCCAACACAGATAAGTGCACTGCAAAGAATGGCTCCACCAGAGAATTTGAAGCAGGTTCAAAAGTTAGCAGGGAGACTTGCAGCTCTTAGCAGGTTTCTGGCCAGGTCGGCAGAGCGGAGCCTCCCAATTTTCAAAGCACTAAAGGGGTCCGAAAGCTTCCAATGTACATCGGAGTGCCAAAAGAGCTTCGATGATATAAAAGAATACCTCGGAAGATTATCAATTTTGACCGTTCCCCTACCAGAAGAAACATTGCTCCTTTATCTTGCAGCAACAAATTCAGCAGTGAGCGCATACTAGTCCGGGAAGTTGATCTTAAAGGAAAGCTAGTCTGGAACCCAGTGTATTTTGTGTCGGAGGCATTATCCGGAGCTAAAGTCAGATACTCCGAGCTCGAGAAGTTTGCTTATGCCCTGGTAATGGCCTCGCGGAAGCTGAGGCATTATTTCTTGGCGCATAACCTGATCGTCCCTACGTCGTACCCTCTTGGGGATATGCTCCGAAACAAAGATTCCACAGGCAGGATTGGAAAATGGGCGGTCGAGCTGGCACCCTTCGAAATCTCCTTCACGACAAGGACAGCTGTTAAATCTCAAATAATAGCAGATTTCGTAGCAGAATGGTCTCCATCTGCAATCTGGACCCCGGAAGAACCCTCCGAAGGTTTCTGGACAATATTCTCTGACGGAGCTTATCAAGCATCAGGTGCCGGAGCAGGGGTCGTCATCATATCACCATCAGGGCAGAAGGCCATGTATTCCGCAAGGCTCAACTTCAGAACCACTAATAACATTGCCGAGTATGAAGGAATCTTGCTAGGCCTCCGAAAGGCTAAAGCGCTCGGAGCTGCAAGAATAGTGATCAAGACAGATTCCCAAGTCGTCGCGGGGCATATTGACAAAAGTTTTCAAGCAAAAAACCCACATCTCGCGCAATACCTTGAAGAAATCCGCAAGGCCGAAGCAGCATTCAAAGGGTTTACAGTTCGAAGCATCCCTCGGGCAGAGAATCAACTTGCAGATATTCTTGCAAAGGCTGCAGCAGGAGCGGTGGACCTCCCGGAGGGTGCTTTCTACGAAGAGCTAGAGCAGCCAGCGGCTGACCAAATACCCTCGTCAGAAGTAATGTGCATTCCAACTACAGATTGGCGGGCTCCGATAATAAGCATGTTGCAAAGTAGCATGGACCCTCCTGAAGGCCCAGAAGCTCGAAGATTGCAAGCAAGAGCTCGAAATTACAAGCTTGTTGATGAAGTACTATACAAGGCCGGAGTGTGTTCACCCCTACTTCGATGCATCTCGCAGCCCGAAGGTCAAGACATACTTCAGGACATCCACGAAGGGCAATGCAGAGGTCATTTAGCCCCTCGAGCACTAGCAGGCAAGACGCTTCGGCAAGGGTTTTATTGGCCAACATTAGTAAGAGATGCGAAAGAACTAGTTCGAACATGCCAAGGCTGCAAGTGGATGGGCAGACGGAGCCATCGCCCGCCAGCTCAGCTTCAAGTTATTTCCCCAGTATGGCCGATGGCTAGATGGGGCATGGACCTCATAGGCCCTTTCCCAGTGGCAAAAGGCGGCTTGAAATTTGCGGTGGTGGCAATCGAATATTTCTCAAAATGGGTTGAGGCGGAGCCGCTAACAGCTATCACCTCGAAGAATGTGCAATGATTTTTCTGGCAAAATATCATATGCAGGTTCGTAGTTCCAAGAGAGTTGACGGTGGATAATGGAACCCAGTTCAAAGCTGACACCTTCCAAACATTTTGTGAAGAACTGGGCATTAAGTTGTGCTTCGCAGCAGTACGACATCCACAGTCCAATGGAGCTATTGAGTGAGCCAACGGGAACATCCTTTCCGGGCTGAACCGCAGAATTGTTGGATTGGCCAAGGGGCTGTGGGTCGAAGAGCTCCCCAAAATCTTGTGGTCCATTCGAACCACTCAAACCAGGTCAACGGGGTTCACACCGTTTAGATTACTCTTTGGAGATGAGGCCATGACTCCTACGGAGCTCAAAGGTGGATCGCTTCGTATAGTACAGCCTGCGGACGAAAGTGACCGGAGCACTTCGCTGGACTTATCAGAAGAAACAAGGCTTCGCGCTGTCGCAAACCTAACTAAGTACCACAAGCACACCAAGACATGGTATGACCCGAAGGTAAAGCTAAATGAGTAAAAACCGGGCCATCTGGTATTACGCAGTGTAATAGCTCTGGGGAAGCTAGGACAAATGGGAAGGACCATATGTTATCTTACACTCAGGACGCCCCAGGTCGTTTAAATTAGCCAATTTAGAAGGAGAAGAATTGAAGCATGCATGGCATGCAGAGCACCTTAAGCGTTATTTTGCTTAGGGGGCCCTTGTAATCATTTGTAAAAACTTCCCGTTCTATGAATAAAGATAAGGGTTGAATTTTGTTTGCTCTCCGAATATCCCTTACTCCTGATGGACGCATTAGGAGGACAGAGATGCTCGTAGAGCCAAGCATTTTTCTCAAGACCCAGGCAGCCGCCTTCGAACCTACGGATTCTAGGCTCCGGCTTGTTAGGATCCGTAGAAGAGTCTAAGGACTTTAAAGAAAAACAGATTTTCGGCCTCCGGGTGCGAAGTATCTGTAAAAGAGCCGAAGGTGGCCAACCTACGGATTCCAGGCTCCGGCTTGTTAGGATCCGTAGAAGAGTCTAAGGACTTTAAAGAAAAACAGATTTTCGGCCTCCGGGTGCGAAGTATCTGTAAAAGAGCCGAAGGTGGCCAACCTACGGATTCCAGGCTCCGGCTTGTTAGGATCCGTAGAAGAGTCTAAGGACTTTAAAGAAAAACAGATTTTCGGCCTCCGGGTGCGAAGTATCTGTAAAAGAGCCGAAGGTGGCCAACCTACGGATTCCAGGCTCCGGCTTGTTAGGATCCGTAGAAGAGTCTATGGACTTTAAAGAAAAACAGATTTTCGGCCTCCGGGTGCGAAGTATCTGTGAAAGAGCCGAAGGTGGCCAACCTACGGATTCGAGGCTCCGGCTTGTTAGGATCCATACAAGAGTCTAAAGACTTAAAAAAAAGGGTGAGCAATTTTTAAGTCTTCGAAAGCAAATGATAAGTACAAGGTTCGAAGCATGCAGGTGGTCGGACAGTCATTGTGCCTAGCGAACCCTTTTCTATGGTAAAGGCTCAGCCACCCACAAGGGGGGTCGGAGGGTACGAGTCACACAGCATACTTTAGAAGCATTTCCACATTAAATCATTATAATTGTACATCAAGAGAAATTTGTGTCTAAGCCTAAATAAAATCGGAGACCCTTTCGGCCCCTAGAGCTACCCCTACGGCTACTTTGCCCTTCGGAGTTCGAAGCCGCCGAAGTCATCCTTTTAGTTCGGATGCTTCTCTTCTTCTTCGAGGCTCGCAGTCTCCTCTGCTCCTCTTGAAGCTCAGCCCATGTCAAGAGCCTTTCGGAGTCAGCCTCCGCAGGGTCTTCAGCTCGGTACTCCGAGTCGGACCAGTCAATAGGTTCAGAAGACGAAGACCCCTCCGTCTTCTCTTCCTCTTTAATATAAGCTAAGACGTCCCTTCGAACTTCAAGGGTGATCTCCCCTCCGTCTCCGCGAGGAACAGAAAAGCGGGAGCGGCGGTAAGGCCTCAAACCCTCGAGGTTTGCCCACTCCTTTCGGAGCTCATCGGTAATTTCCAGAAGTTCGAAGTCAGGGCTCGAAGGGCATGACAAAACCTAAAAAAGAGTAGAGCACCCAAGACAAGTTCCCGTTTATAACTTTTTCATTAATAAAAACAGGGTTTACAAGGCTTCATATACATAACAGTCCTAAGAGGCTAGACCTGCGGGTCGGTCGACGGAGCAGGAACCGAAGGGGCTGGCGAAGCAGGAAGTGGTGGCTTTGTTTGCGCTTGCTTCTGCCGGCGGGCCTCGTCAATCCAGGCCTTAGCTGCGACCTTATGATCCGTCTTCCAGGTCGACCGGAAGGCTTCCCAGGCCGAAGCCACCTCCGAAGATGGCCGCAGCAAGTCGTCGTCCGCGAAGCCTCCAGGAGACGAGCCTCCGACTGAGCCAAGGGGGATCCGAAGGGATTCAAGATGACGAAGAACCCCGATACCAGCACACTGCCCGGAGATCTCCCCGTACCGAATACCAGAGTTCTTCATCAATGACGAAGCGACCTGGATCCTCGTCAGCTTCCGGTCAAGGGGCTCGTGGGTCGCAGCGGAAGACGAAGGGCACATGGTGCCGAAGTACTCCAGCGTACCCTGAAGGGCTTCCAAGGTACGATCCGCAGTACTAGAGTTCTTCTTCTCCGCTGCTTCCAGGCCTGCAGCAGTCGCACCCACTTCGGCCACCCGGAGCATCAAAGAACTCTTGAGAGCCATCGCCTGGCTAAGAGCCCCCTGAAGCTCCACCAGCTGCGCGCTTGAGGTAGCGGCCTCCTGGCGGAGTCTTTCAACCTCCGCTCGAAGGACCACGCGCTCGGCCTCGGCCTCCTGGGCAGGTGAACGGAGGGCTCCGAGAGCTTCGTCAGACACCGCCCTAGCCCTCCGTTCCTCCAAGACTTCTTCCTCCAGCCTGAGGGATCTCCCGGTGGAGTCATTGAGGGCCGTCTGGAGGGTAGTGACCTTCCGTTTAAGTCGATTAACTTCGACCTCGTTGGAAGTCGCTGCCGCTCTAGCAAGGACAAATTGCTGCAAAAAAGAACTAAGTAAGTACTAAAGTATTTATGACCACTAATGCGAAGTAGCTATGTTGTCTTTTTCATACCTGAAGGGAAGCCTTTCGAGGGCCGTGTTGAGCGTCGAAGCCCTGGCCTCGCTCAAGACAGAGATCAACTCCGAATTAGCAATGTCCTGGATTCTCTCAGCTAGGGGCTCCATGAGTCCTCAGAGGCCACTCCGGTGCTCCAGGAACGGAGCCAGCAGAGGAAGCCAAGACAAAGCTTGAGCATCATCCGCTGCGGCCTCATCCTCCGAATTGCCAACAGAGGGTGCGGCCTGGCCAGGAAGAAGACCGAGGCTAGAAATACTCTTGCCCCTCCCCGGTACGAAGGAGGGCGAAGCAGGAGTACTCCGACCATCGGCAACCACCTCTTCGACCAGAACCGCAGCGGCGGAGGCAACCTCGATGGTCGAGGCAGCCACTACAGGAGTGACCTCCGTCGCCAACTCCGTCCTGCCAAGCACGTCGTCCGCCCCGAAAGACACATTCTCCACCGCCAGATTCGGAGCCTCCAGAGGCGCGGAGGGGTCCGCTCGAATGGAAGCCTCCGAAGACGCAGGGGCTTCGGACGCCACCAAAGCATCAGCACCCGAAGAGGTAACTGTTTCAATAATAAAATTAATAAGCATGTTTTCACAGACAGCAGGCAGGTATTAAGTAAAAAGGGAGGAGCTTCGGAAAGAACCTCCGGGAGCTTCGTGGGGAAGGATTGCTGGATCCTCCAAGACTTCGTACATCTGGAGGATGTCGGCGAAGTCATCCCCCGAGGTCCTGCCCTCAACGTTTCCCGTCGGAGCCACGGCCTCCGCAGGGACCGCCTCGGGTGCAGGCAAAGTGAGAGTAGGGGAGTCTGACTCCACCTGCACGACGGCGGGCGCAGAAGGAGCAGTCGGAGACACACTTACCACCTCCCTGATGGAGGCGTTAGGGGGGACTTCCCCTATATCTTCGTTGTCCAGGAGGTAGGCTTCGAAGGCCGCCACTGTCTGGCCGTCGGAGTCCTCTGCCTCTTCGGAGGCCGAGCTTTGTGCACCCGGCGACGAAGCAGACGAGGTAGGCGCCAACTGCGAAGGGTGCTTTGCTACCTTCTTCTTCCGAAGCGGCTTCTTGCCGGCCTTCTTGGAGGGCTCGACGGCGGCTTTCCTTTTGCGGCCAACTGCTCCGGTCGGGGCGAAGTCAGGAAGATTCGGAGGCGCCATGCCGAGAGCTCTCCACACTCTGTTGGATCGCTCCCAGCTCCCCACCATCTCTAACCTTCTTTGCCTCTCGGCCACCGAAGGGGCTCCGAGAACTCGTTCGGTGGCCCGAACTATGTCCTCTAGAGCCAATGCCAGAGGCGCCGCTGAAAGAAAAAAGGTATGAGAATATGAGTATAATTGATTTCTTCATTTAAATATGATGCAGCAAGGAGAGGGTTTACCTAAGTTTCGGAGGTCCCCCTCCGAGGCTTGTGAGAACACGATCGGCCAGTTGGCTCCGAGGGGAGGGATCCGAAGGGCGACGAACTCCTCGGCCAGGTCACGCATGCTCATGCGACGAGACACCGATGTGAGCAACCCTAGCCTCGTCGAGAGCAGGCTAGGGTTCGGAGAGATGTCCGCTTCCTTCCGGTACCAAATCTCCTAGAGAGGACCAGCGAGGGGGGAGTCCTCTCCGACTTCGGCATAAAACCACCGAAGTATCCAGTTGGTGTACCACCTGTCGTTTATAGCTTTTGCAGGGAAGTGGAGGTCATGCTCCCTCCGCAGCTGGAAATTGACGCTGCCGAAGGCTATCGTCACCTTGGAGTCCCCTGGCCCGTCTTGTGGCTTCGGTTGGCATATGGCTTCGTGGGTCGCGACGAAGATTTCGGAGCGTCCTTCGCACCCCTCCGCCCGGAGCGCCCATTCGAAGATGGCCAAACGGGCGATGGCGTTGGGGGACAGTTGAGGCAGGGTGATATGGAACAAGTCCAACACCTTTGCCAAGAAGTCTACGGCCGGCAGCCCCAGGCCTGCTTCGAAGAATGCTTCGAAGACCACCACCTCTCCGCTCCGTGGTCTTGGAGTCGACTCCATCCCGGGGACTCGAGTCCTCAGCCCAGCGCCCAACTTTCTGTCCACCGCTTCTGCAATAGACTCGACGGTGCACAAGGATTGGCCGATGATGAAGCTTTGAGCAATCTTCTTCTTGGAGGGCGGACGGAGCGCCCGAGGATTCTTGGGCCAGGCACCACTCGGAGCCCCCGCCATTGCCGCTGCTGCCGAAGTGGCCCACGCCTGCCTCTGCGCCAGGGTGTTGGCCGCCGCTGGGGTGGTGTGGCTAGTTCTCGCCATCGTGCTCGAGTGTTCAAGAGTTTGGAGGATTGGGGGAAAGGTGAATCGCAGGTGATGAATGCGGTAAAAAATCTCGGTTAATCTCCGTCTCCCCCTTTTATAACCACGCGACCAGTACTACTCTTCGATTGATTTCACATTGCAGGTTCGGCATCCGCCACCGACAAGTGGGTCCGGTAATTGGAACGGCGTACAACCGCTGTAAAAATCGACTGTTACCTTTTTTACAGAGGGTAACGGCTACTTGCGCTGTAACAGTTACTTCTAACGGTGCCCCACGACGTTCACTCTCCGGAACCATCTCCACGACGTGCGCAATCCGAAACCGTCTCCACGACGTTTGCACTCAGAAACCGTAACCTTCCCAACGTGCGTTCCCACTGTATCAAGAACTCGAAGGGGAAGGTTCGAAGGCGTTGGGTTCAAAATACTCGGCTAAGTCACAACATCCTCAAATCCTCTTTAAGCCTCAGAAATTAGAAATGTTCTTTTCGTATACTGCCTTCTTTCTAAAACAGGTTAACTACAGAAAGGCGTATTCGAGGGGCTACTGTTGGGGGAAATTACTCCATTTCCGAGACTTAAAGATTAACCCTTCAAAGGCTGATGAGGACTCCGAAGCCGGTGGACCGCGGTTCGAAGCATACGTCGCCACGACCGGAGGGTGCTATGGTGCGAAGCCCTAGAGAACCCTCCGAAGGGAGGATAGAGACCTCGAAGCCGAAGGACATGATTGATTGGATGTCCAGCTTATCCATTTACCTTGTAGTACTTTACCGAGTATAACCTTGTTTATAATACCGAGTAGTTTCTACTATGTCGGTTGTAATCTAAGGGTAAATAGGTCTTTTCCTTATGCTTTTTCCCCTATAAATACCCCTCATTGTACCTTGTAAAAGGGATCCAGAACAAGTTGTTCATTTACACTTATTCGGACCACTTGAGCTATTATCCATCTCGGAGGCTCAAAGTAGTCCTAAAGCACGAACTTTCTGTTTGTCCGTTCTTGATTTCAGAGAACCTGTTGGCGTAACATTTGCGCCAACAATAAGTAATTAGCGGTACAGTTAGTGCTATATCATTTTGATGATAATATGATGGTTAGGGTGATCAAATGGAATGGACTGATGCCTACATGACTCTTTTTTGTGAGTTGATGGTTGAACAAGTGAAAAAAGGAAATCGACCAAACACAAGTTTGAACACTGTTGGGTATAAGGAGGTGTCACATAGGTTTTTTCAAATGACTGGAATTGAATTGTCAAAGTTGCAAATAAAGAATAAATGGGACAAGCTAAAGATAGACTGGAATGTGTGGAACAAATTAATGAGGAGCCAAACTGGAACTGGTTGGAACAATGAAAAGCGTGTAATTGACATGCCAAATGAGTGGTGGAAGAAGGCAAAAAAAGTAAGTGCAAGATGTCAATTATGTAATAACAACTATTATTATTATAGGCTTATTAGATTGATGTATATGCTTAATTATGTTTTACAGGATATTCCCGGTTGTGGCAAGTTTAGGAAAAAGGCTATCCAAAATGAGGAGCTACTGAGAGAAATGTTTGTTGGCATCATAAATAATGAAGATGATCATTGGAATCCTATGAGTGACAACCCAATTATACCACCTCAACAGGTTGAAACAATTGATGTTGACAATGATGTTGTCGGGGGGTGAAGATATCTATGATGATACCCCCATTTATGTTGACATTCCTAGTATGTCATCAACTCAATGTGAACATAAGGTGCATGAGATTTCTCCTTCAGTTGGAAATGCAAAAAAGAGAGCTCGTGTTGTTGATAAGGGCAAGAAAAACAAATCAAGCACTGCATTAGTTATTCAAGAACAAGTCACAAAGCTAGCTGAATCAGCCACATATTACACAACTAGGAAGCAAAATGAGATTACCGTGAAGGAAGTTATGGATCTTGTCTTAGATTGTGGTGCAGATTATGCTTCTAATGAGTATGACATTGCCACTCAGTTGTTCGTGAAGAAGGAACAAAGAGAAATGTTTACGATATTGCCTACTAAAGAAATTAGGTTTAATTGGCTTAGGAAGAGGTACAATGATAAGTACGGTAATTGAACTTGTCATTGTGCTACTTATGTGAACTTGTCATTGTGCTACTTATGTGAACTTGTCATTGTGCTACTTATGTGAACTTGTCATTATGCTACTTATGTGAACTTGTCATTGTGCTACTTATGTGAACTTGTCATTGTGCTACTTATGTGAACTTGTCATTTTGTGTGTTGCTTCAACTATTTTATTGTTGCCATGTGACCTTGCAGATGTCTGAAATAGATACCGATGATTCTGATGATGACAACGAGGAGTTGTGGAAAATTATATTCAGCAGTGGAAAAATAATACAAGCATATGTTGACTTATACCTTGATAAAAATCCACCAAGGATATCAACTCTTAGTGGCATGGGTTGGGTCCTAGAGACGTTGAGGACTCCAGGTGAATGCCATAGACAGCTTCGTATGAATTCAGAAATATTCTTGGACCTTCATGATTTAATGGTACAAAGGTATGGATTACAACCATCTTTAATGATGAATACTATGGAGAGTCTTGCAATTTTATTATACATATGTGGCGGAAATGAGTCCAATAGAAGATGCCAAAATCGATTTAAGCACTCCGGTGAAACCATAAGTAGGAAATTTGATGAGGTGCTCAATTGCTTGATGGCTATGGCAAAAGATTTAAGACAAAAAGACCCAAATTTTCCATTTGTTCATAAAAGGATAACAGACGATAGGCGAGCATATCCACACTTTAAAGATTGTATTGGTGCTCTTGATGGTACACACATTCGAGTAACTCTATCCCCAGAAGAGCAAGTGAGATATATTGGAAAATCTGGTATACCCACTCAAAATGTTCTAGCAGTTTGTGACTTTGACATGAGGTTTACATATGTATCAACGGGACAACCAGGATCTATGCATGATACTAGTGTATTATACAATGCACTAAGAGTTGATGAAAAAATCTTCCCCCATCCTCCCCAAGGTATGTTGCTCATTGCTACATTATCAAACAAATAAGACATTGTAATTTGGCTTAACAAATGTCTCTACTTTGTAGGTAAATATTATGTTGTTGATGCGGGGTATCCTAATCGACCGGGATATCTAGCCCCTTACAAAGGTGAGAGGTATCATATTCCAGAGTGGCATAGAGGTATGGAGCCTAAAACTCCTAAGGAAAGATTTAATCGTATTCACTCATCTATCCGTAATGTTATTGAGAGGTCATTCGGAGTGCTAAAAATGAAGTGGCAAATTCTCTACAAGATGTCAGTGTATCCAATGCATAAGCAGAAAATGATTGGTGTTGCATGTATGGTCCTTCATAATTTCATTCGTGAACACACTGGTGAGGACTTGGACTTTGCTCGAGTTGATCGTGATCCTAATTATGTCCCTACAATACCAGAAAGATATTCTAGATATTCAGTTCCGTCTGATGGGTCAACTGCAGCGGCAAATGCTCCAACAATGGATATATTTCGTGATGAGTTAGCTACAGCACTTTCTCTACATTGGAGTTAGTATGTACTCTGTTTGTGTTGTTCTTATACTTGTGGAATACTTGAGTATACTGGAATTTATTTATGATTATAAATATAAAATATTATTATTATACTATAATTATATTGATGTGTATCAACAGATAAAACATAATACAAATAAAGGGTAAAATAGAACAAACATATAAAATTCCATCATTCGTGAATCTGAATCCACTCTGCAAGCCAAACAGGTGCAGGTACTCCACAGTGAAGCAGCAACTCCACTCTGGATCTGATTCTAAATGAATTCCTTAGAGTGGAGCAAAATTTAGTGGAGTGGAGTAGTCCCAAACAGGGCCTTAGTCTTGAATCTAGCATGTTTAGGCAGGACTGCTTTAGCTATCTTTTATCTGCTTGATAGCAAGACTCCTTTTCCCACGATGCTAACCATTGCAACTTGAAAAATTGTATTCATGGATATTCATCAAAGTGCTAAAAATTTGTTCACTCCATCAATAATTCAAAAATCCATGATTTGCATGATAAAAGCGAAAAAGATCCAGGTGGGTTTGTTTGTCGCACTACTCTATTTTAGACTGCTTACCATTGCACATTGATCTAAACTGGGATAGTGTAGTGTATGCCAAAATCACCGTCTTAAGCTTCTGATGGTTTTCATGCCTAGGCTTGGCTTGATTAGAAAGTATAAGGTAGACAAACAAATAACCCCTGGCATTATGAAAAGAACAGCAAATTCATTGATCATCAAGTTTTCTTTTAATGCTCCACTTGAACTGGACTTGTCTGTCTAGAGTAGAAATTGACTAGCTGTGTGCAGTCCCTGCTTTTACTTGTCTGGTTACCTTGATTGAGTGGTGATGCTTTTATTTCAAAATGATAAAATCACATGCTGTCATCATGTTTTTTAGAATGTTAAATTGAGTTGAGCACATGAAAATTGGTATTAAAGTTGGCATATTTTTGCTTTATATGTCTTTGCAATTCAGCCCATTTCGAGGTTGTGCATCTTTTACATGCCCCTTGATGCTTGCATTGCCAAAGGGGGAGAAATTTTTGAGTTCTCTGCAGCAAGGGGGTAAAATAACTAAGGGGGAGTTTTATCTTGCAAAGGGAAGATTTGCCGAAGGGGCTTTTACTCTTTTGAAAAAGGGGGAGGAAAAATACTTTTGTCAAGTGACATGATTTGACTCGTTTCTGAGTTTTTATGGTCACTTGTGTGCTGAAATTTTTCAAATTTTCTTGAACTTGAATTTGGTTGTCAATGCACTCATCAAGGGGGAGATTGAGAAACCAAGTTTTGGTTTCGGAGTCTGTGATGAGTGATTGACAGATTTTATCCTCTGATTCGAAGGGGTCCCTCCGAAGGGGTTCGGAGGTTATTTCACCGAAGGGTTCAGTGGGTCTGTTTGCTGCAGCTGTTGCAGCGGAGTGTGCTTGTCAGAGGGGTCCGATAGTACACGATGATTGGGTCATACCGAAGGTCTCGGTACTTTGGGCAGTACACCGGAGTGTGTGCTGGAGGTTGTTTACCTAGAGAGGTCTCCGAGGTACTGGATACACTTGGCTGTTTGTCTGTGGTGCGCAGGTGACTTCGGAGGCGACGGATGGTTCGTAGCAAGTGAACCTGGGTCAAGTGGGAGGCTTGATGCCAGGTGAGCAGGGAGCTCCATCACGAAGGCTACGATGGGGTCGAGGTCAGACCTCGGGTCGAGGTGCGCCAGGAGAAGGCAGTAAGTGCGGAGTGTGGCTCCGGCTGAAGGTACTCCGAGACGAAGTCCTCGGAGGCGAGGCACTTCGAAGGGTACTCTGAATGGAGTGACTTCGGAGTATGGTGGACCAAGTCCTCAGCAATGAGGCAGGGCATTCGAAGTGTGCTCCGGAAGGAGGCACTCGAAGGTATACCCGACGAAGGTCTCAGAAGTCGAGGTGCATCGAAGGCATGGTCCGGGTGAGGATCGTCGAGGAGTGTGCTCGGGGAGAGACACTTCGACGAAGTGCTCATGGAATGCTTCATGCGAAGGCCTTGGACGAAGGAGTGACTTCGAAGGGTGGTACCATGAAGGTGGGGCTTCGGAGTGAGGATGGCTTCGGAGTGAAGCAGACTTCGGAGTGAGGCTGGCACAGGAGTGAAGCTGACTCCGGAGTGAGGTTGGCTCCGGAGTGAGGCTGACTCCGGAGTGAGGCTGACTTGAGGTACTTCGGCCATGCATGGTTTCGGTACACGGACTGATGGAGTTCGAGCTGGGAGAAGCTGCGAAGCCGTGGTGATCCACTCCGAAGGTGTTGGTGCGAAGGCCCAAGGGCTTTGACGGCTCCAGCTCAAAACCGTCTCTGTATCGAAGGCTGACTTCGGTGAAGCGAAGGCCGTCAGGCTCAAGGCTTCTCACCGAAGCTACCGCACCCCTCGCGTGTGAAGGGGGGCTTTAGAAGAATCCAAGACTGCAAAGGCTGACCATGTCTGCTCTACAAAAGCTGATGTTGTCTCCTCTACGAAGCTGACAAAAGAAGCCTCCAAATAAAGTAGACTACAAGCTGTACCACCCTTTTCTGATGAGACAAAACCAGTGTAAACCCTAGGGTTAAAGTAGTCTATTCACAGGGCTGAATAGTGCCTATAAATAGTGAAAGCTAGCTAGGTCACATCAACACTTTGAGCAGTCATTTTTGAGCTCCTGTGCTAGCCGCCACATACTTTCTATTCAGATCTGTGAGTTCATTTTGTGTTCCCTATTCAAGCAATGAAGCTTTGATTATGTTTTTCATTTACTGCTTGAATTTGTATGCGTACCTCACTGCATGCTTTGATCTCTCCGTGTCTCACTTCTTTTGAGTTGAGTTTGTGCACTGAATCTTTTCTAGAGAAGTGTGTGAGAAGCCTGTTCGAGTGAAGTGTGTGCTTTTCATTGTTTGTTCGCTCTGTGTAAACTGGAGGCAAGACCTCTCTGATTACTAGCGAAGCACTATTCTTGGCTTAGATCGAAGCATGTTTTCTTCCCTTGTCGAAGTCCTTGGCGAAGTGTGTTCAGTGTGCGTTTAGACCTCCGAAGTGCGAAGCCTGCTCGAAGGCACCGAGTGTGCTGAGCCTGCACTGACTTAGCAGAGCTGATCGAAGTCCTCAGAGGGAAGTCCGCTCTTGCGAAGGGTGAAGTTGCCTGTTTTGTTGTAGTGAGTGTGAAGCCTGCTCGAAGGCACCCTGTGTGCGGAGCCTGCACTGACTTAGCAGAGCTGAATCTTCGGGGTTGTGGGTGGAGTGAAGTCTTCTTGGCTTCGAACTTTTGCTCCTTGCGAAGCCTGTTTTCGGAGCTATAAAATACCTCCAAACCAGAACTTCGAAGGGTGTGTTCGAAGCCTGTTCCGCAGAAGACAGAATTAAAATAGAAGGCTATTTTTAGTCTGAAATTTTAAAAGCTCCCATTCACCCCCCCTGGTCACCGTTTTCGGTCCAATAGAATATGAAAATCTTTTGAAGGATAATTTGGAAGAAGTGGCCGATAAGACATTAAGGGCTCTAGAGGCTATAGAAAGAGATAAAAGGAGATTAGCTAGATCCTACAATAAAAGAGTGAAAGCAAAATCATTTCAAGTTGGTGACTTGGTTTGAAATACGATTTTGCCCTTAGACACTAAAAGCCCCAAATTTGGTGAATGGTCGCCTAGTTGGGAAGGTTCTTTTAAGGTAGCTGAAATCACTCTAGGTAATGCATAATTGTTAGAGTCTCTACAAGGAGAGCGATTTCAAAGAGCTTTGAATGGCAGGTATTTGAAAAAGTACTTTCCAAGTGTTTGGCAAAGCGCCTAAAGTATCAAAAGGCCGATATGGAGTATATCGTCCTTAGCCTGTTGTGATTTTAGCTCACTAGGTTTGTTAACAGGCAGGGGGGCATGTGTTGATATCAAAAATGGTATTAATGGTCAAAATTGTCAAAATATCAATTTTTGGTAATTTGGGCCGAGCATATGCAATTCTTGGCATAGGCCGAAGCCATGAAGTGCCAAAGGCCCATCCGCATGGGGCCTCGGTTGCATTTAGGCGGCCTGCTTCGTAGGCTAGCTTCGGCTAAAAGGGCCCCTTCGGCGGCCTGCTTTGCCGAGAAGCTTTGGCCCGAAGGGCCAACTTCGGGTAGGCTCCGGGGGTGAATTAGTTAAGGATTTGGGTTGTTTTGATCCCTAATAAAATGTTACCTTGTTTAGACCAAATCCTAATCAGGTTAGAGATAGAGTTGCAGCCAGGTGCGTCAAGACTAGCCCCTATAAATATAGGGGTGAGGCCGATTCAAAGGAATCTACACAAATCAATAACTCAAAACCCTAGTTTTGAATCATACCTTTACTTTCATCTACTTTTCCGCAACTAGACTAGTCCATCTTCGTGGGTTTGCACTGGAAGCCCTCCATCGGCCGCACCGTAATCATGGTAAGCCTTGTTAATTCGCCTGTGAATCATCTGTTAATCTACATAAAAGATTGCTATCACCATGTTGGCTCGCTTATGAACCATCCGTTAATCTACGTAACAGATTGCTACCCTTCGTTTTGTCTATTTTTCCACTGCTATACTTGGTAATTCGGTCTCCAGGCCGAATTGGCACTTGATCTTTGTGTTTTGCAAAGTTTATGTTCGGAGTTCCTTCGCCAAGGTTTTTTGCTTCAATCTAACCCTGGGAAGGTGATTTCCGGAGCTAGGAAGCTAGTTTCGAAGGCTACCGGAGCACCCTTCGTCAAGTCTTTGCTCTGTCCATCTGTGTCGAGTCTGTCACGCCGTTGTTGGTTTGGTCAGATTCCGCGCGCTAGAGCCACTTCGCATCAGATTTACTTCGCACTGGAGTCACGCCAGAACACTACGCATCAGACCTCGTCATGCCACAACAATCCGCATCGGACGTTGTCAAGCCAGAACACTCCGCATCAGACCTCATTATGCCAGAGGCTTCGCACCAAACCCTATCATTTAGAGGCGATTTTGCGTCGCGATCTATTCGGAGCCTATCTTCGGTCAAATCGATCTGAACGCCGAAGGTTACCTTCGGCACATACTTCGCACCAGACGTCGAAGGCCTCCCTTTGGTGACCCTTCGCACGGTATACTTCGAACCAATCTAGCTTCGTTCGGCCGATTGGGTTATTTTATCTATATATTTCAGCTAATTGGATTATTTCTGTGTAATCTAATTACCTGGCGACTCCACCCCCTTGCCACTGTTGAGGGTAGTCAGAACACGACATCAACGCTATGTTACGCTTAGATTTATCCCTAAGTATCCTCACATTTTTGGATCGTCGAACCGGCCCAAGTGCTGGGGCACGTTTTCGTGTCAACACTTCTGATCTATCAGAACTTCTGATCAATATTAGAATCCCACATCGCAATAATTTCCTTCTGTGTCGAATCATTATTTGACATCGGAACATCCAATCAGTATCGGAACTTCCGATCCGCCATCAGAACTTCCGATCCGCCATCGGAACTTCCAATCAGTACAAAATTCCTCCGATTCCAAATCAGAACTTTTGGCTCGTCGGAACTTCCAATACCATATCGGAACTTCCAAAGCAACAATTGCTCTTTGTATCGAGACCAGAAATTAACCGGAACTTTCGATACTACCTATCAGAACTTCCAATCCATGGAATTTTCTTGGGCACATCCTTCACTGGGCTCTCTCTTTCTCAAGGATAGTGGGTGGAGAGAACACAGTTTTTCTCATAGTTTGAAGTGGTTCTCTCAAAACTCAACCCTAAAGCTAACCCTGCCCTGTCAGCACACATCTTAGTTTTTGCCAAGAGCAAATCCATCATACCCTTCCCTTTAGTACATTTATCCACCACAGATAGAAGGCAATCATTTTCAAGCATGAGTTTTTCAACTTGCCCTCTTGTAAAGTTGAGTTAGTCCTTAAGGGTGATGCAGGTGGGACAAGCAGGCTGCAAATCCTTAGAACTCTCAGCCCTCTCCAATCTAGCCTCTAACTCATTAACATGCTTTTCCCTCAAATTAATGCTTTCAATAAGTAAAGGACAGTTCAAACATGCATCATAAGAAATAGGTCTAGACTCCACCTCAACAAGCCGCCTCTCTGCAATCTCAAGCTTATCAATAGCTTGAGCATGCATAGAGAGAAGCTGAGCAAGCTCACTCATGACAACGAGACAAGATTCACATTCAGTATCATCAGACACAGATCTACGCATGGAATGTTCAGTGCATGTAGATTCATATCTAAGTATAAGTTTTTTAGTTCACGTACAGCTTTGACAAGTAATCTATCCTATCTAATAAATGTATCATTCAGTTCATCTACCTTGATAGATAGTTGGTCATATGATAGAGTTACCTCAGATGAGTCTAGCTCATTGTTGCTGTGGATGATGTCGGCCATGAAGCAAAGGCCAGTGAAATCTTTCACCTTCTTCTCCTCCTTCTTGAGAGGCTCCCCCTCATAAAATCTGGGCTCCTCACTCAACGATGTGTCGATGCCGCTAAGGGCCGCCATGAATGCATTGGAAGCGGCTTTGGCTGCCCTCTTGGCCATCTTGCTGCGCTTAGCATTAGAGAAGGGTTTCTAGTCTATCTTTTGGTGTTTATGGGTACTCTCCTCTCTCTTCTTGAGCCTAGGGCAGTAGGCCTTAATGTGAGAAGTGTCACCACACTCAAAACACCCTCGAGAGCCACCTCTCTGCTGATCTCGTCTGTCATTGTAGAAACGGGTGAACTTTCTGACAATGAGAGCAAGCTCTTCATCATCCAGAGTGTCCACCTGCTCTTTTGTAATACATACCAGGGAGGACAAAGTGAAGCCTCCTGCAAGGACACAAGTATCAGATGTACTAGGTTCTATAGGGGTGCCACTGATAGAGCCAGAAACAAGTGCTATGGAAGGAGGCAAAGAATTCATGTGCCCTACAAGGGATGCCTTAGCAATCTCTGTGGATTTTATCTTGCTAAAAAGCTCATCACAAGTTAATGTGTCATAACATGTGGACTCCTCAATACTAGATATCTTCACTTCCCATATGTTACGATCAAGAGCATAGAGAAGCTTGATAGCCTTCTCATGATCACAATACAGCAAAGTCCTAGTGGACCGCAAATTACTCACTACCGCATCAAAGTGAGACAACATGACATCAATCGATTCGCCTAGGCCCTGCACAAACAACTAATACTGTTGATTGTAGGTGCTTTGGCGCCTGACCTTAATTTGAGTTGAGACCTCATGTAAAGTAGTGAGTGTGGACCAAATTTCCCTAGCAGTCTTAAGGTGATGCACCCCATCAAACTCATTCCTACTCAAGCTAATGAATAGTATATTTCTAGCTTTGCAGTTAGCGGTATACTGCTCCTTCTGAGACTGAGTGGTGTGAGTCTCAGGGATGGTATACTGGGATTCCACAATCTCCCAGACTGCACTTCCTTGGCTCTATAAATAAGCCTCAATGCGCACCTTCCAGCGGTTAAGGTCAACTAGTGATCTTAACCTGCTCCGATACCTATTGTTAGACCAAAACAGGCGACCAGAGGGGGTGAATGGGAGCTTTAAAAATCTTCTTCTCAAACATAGACTTCGAACACACCCTTCAGAGTGTCTGGTTTGGAGGTATTGATTACACTCCGAACACAGGCTTCGCACAGGACAAATGTTTGAATTTCATAATACTTCGCTCACACCCGGACACCCAAAATGCTTGAAGTAGGGCTTCACAATAGTAGGCTCCGCATACGATGGTGCTTGGTGCCAAACTCCGCACAATAGCACTTCGCTTCAAAGAGAATCCCCTCAAAGGACATCGTTCCGATGCTTCGAGCTAGTGACTGGTACTAGGCTCCACAAATGGAACAGACACCGAATGAGACTTAAGAAAAATGGCACTGTGAAAATCACAAGCTTCGTACGGAGAGCAGTACTTAGTGAAATCCTAGGGATGTACCTCTGTACACACATAACGAAGCTACTCAAAATCTCTCAAAAATCATCTTCGCACGCAAGAACCCAGTACAACCTTTGTTAGCAAAACTCAGGGAAAAACTCTGGTTTGCACAGAACAAAGTGCACTGCAGAGAATCAACACCAGCAAAGTGAAGAACAAATATACAAGTTCATGCAGAAATGAATCAAAGATAAAATAGAAAATTCATTGCATGAACAGGGAACACAAAAAGCTCACAAATCTGAGTACAAGTTTGTGGCGGCTAGACCTAGGAACAATTAGTACAGAAGGTTCTATACCTAGGTAACAGTGTTGCCCTAGACCTTAGTCTCCCTCTCCTTTTATAGGACAACTCAGATATGTGAAGTGACTACAGTACCCCTAGGTTTTACAAGTTTTCTACCACTGACAGTCACGGGGGTACAATAGGTAGTCCTACTTTATTGGAAGCTCTTTTTGTATCAGCTTTACAAACTAAAATCTTTGGAGCCCCCTTCGCACTGTGAAGTGCCTGAGTGACTTCGTCAGTAAGCTTCGAACCTGAAGGTGCTTCACTACTTCCGAAGTCTTTCTCAATATAGAGTGACGGTTTTGAGCCGAAGCCGTCAAAGCCTTATCGCCTTCGCACCACCACCTCCGGAGTGGACCATCATAGCTTCGTAGCTTCACTTAGCCCGAATGCCACCCGTCTGTGTACCGGAGTCATGCATGGCCGAAACACGTTAAGACATCCTGACTTCAAAGCCCCACCTTCGAAGTACCTCCGTCTAGAGGGTTTTGCTCAACACCTTTCGAAGTCCCTCCTTCGTCTAAGGCCTCCACATGAAGTATCTCCATAATCACACTTTCATAATGTCTCCACGCAAAACACATTCCTGAAGTGTCTTCTCCAGACCATGCCTTCGATGCCCCTTGACTTCTGGGACCTTCGTCACGTGACTTTCCAAGTGCCTCCATCCGAAACACACTTGTTAACCTTGCCTCACTCTTGACGACCTGACCGCCATCCTCCGAAGTGTCTCCTTACGGAGCACTCCCGTCGAAGTGCTTGGGGGCTGACTTCAAGGTCCTCCATGAATCAGAAGGCTTTGGGACTGTAGATTGAAGCTCTTCACCTTTGAAGGGTCGTACAGACCTTTATTTAATCTTTGATGATTTCATAAGGATTTCCGAATAAATACCCCCAATAGATATGTTGATGTAAACAAGACAAGTTCCACAAATAATAATAACAGTCTAAATTCACACGTTCACATGATCAATTTTACAAAATGCTAATTATCACAATTAAGGAAAATATATTATTAATTGAAATTGTAAAACATGGACTACAATTACAATCTAAGCGAATAGCTCGCTAATTGGCTCAGGGTCAGCTCAGTTTAGTACTGAACCAAAAGAAATGGTCTCATTTCAGCTACCTGTCGAGGCCAACTGGCCAAGCCAATTTTCCTTACCTATACTAGCCGGGTGCCCGTGCCTCGTGCCTCGTGCCTCCACACGCAGCGGGCCAACGACAAATGATTGGAGGCGCCTCTGCTGCTGCCCTCGTGCTCGACAGGAGCAAGACACCGGGCACGCAGAGACAGCTGCAGGGGCAGGTGCGATTTGGTTCGCCTCCCAACTCACCGCTGCATGAGCTTTCCGTGGCCGGGCCAACTGGCTTTTGTTGGGGTGTGCACAAAGCAGCAGAGATGCCTTGGAAGGGAGGACTGATCCATGTGAAATGCCGCTGTGATGTTGAGTTACTCGTTTTAGGTGATGGGGATGAGCCTGTACTTAGGTACTGTGTACATATCGTTTTCATTTACCTAGAGTACTGGTTGGTGTACAGAATTTAAAGGAATAATTACTTATATGTCATTACTATTTTTAAGAATTTAGTAGTTTTTGAAAGTTTCCGCTCTTGAAAATACCACCAAGGCTTCAAACCAAACATACATCCTGTTTGAAGTAGTGCCTTGCAAAATTTTGGTTGGACCACAATTTCAGTACTACCACAATTTGCTGCCAAAACGTGCCAACAGAAGACAAATACGTGGGTAATTTCAATCTATTGTCAGGATAAATTTTATGGCGAGGTATTTGCTACCATGCAAAAAAATTTGTAGGACAAATTTTGGTATGGTATGAAATCAAACATGTCCATAATCCATCCACATTCCTTGGACTTATCAAAATTTGGTATTGCCGAGCTTTGGCGTCACCAATTTTTGTAAGAAACGGCACGGGAACTGCCGGGAGGCGGGAGTAACCAAAATTTAGCATGTTTTTTTGTTTATCCACGGTAACATAAACTTGTATATTTAGCAAAATTAATATAAAAATACAAAAGTATTGTCGAAAATATGATCCCGAGGTAATTTTGAACTAGATTTATGAGCATTGAACATAGGAGAGGTCAATAGACGCAACATTGAATTGAAGACAACCAGTCAACAGTCAATATTCTCTAACTAGCCAGCAATCAGCAATACCAAGGTTCCTTGAGCCTAGCACTCAGGAGGATTTGTCGACAGCAGGAACCCGGATGCTTGCCATTATAAGTCAGGTCACCCATTAAATTCCATGACCCATAATTATGTTGGACCGAAATAGACAAGTAGAAGAGGTGAATAGAAGTCTCAATAAATTCTTTTGAAAAGATAGCTTATTCATTTTACCCAACACTCCTTCAAAATAAACTAGTAGAAACAATATGGATGGATCAAATCACTTGATTGACAAAACAGAATGCACTCATAAAACAAACAAAAATTTCATCGAATGATTAACATACATGTTCATCGACATCGCATTGAACATGAGCATGCTTGTCGGTTGAGGGAGACTAGATACTGGGCGCAAACACAAAACATCTTGCAAACAGTGCACAGAAGCCGGCTGAATCAAATAACGAAACTAGGGCAGAAACACAACATGCAATTATGAGATAAAAATCATTTGCTCAGATATGTAAAAAACAAATCAAACACATGCCATCTGAAACTGCATGGAGATCACACAGCCCCGATATGCACTTTGTACTATTCCTGAGGAACAAATCAACATGCAACCAGGCCGCTGTACCAGATCTGCAGTTGCGAAAAAGACCTAGAAGCAAACAGTTTCGCTGATCGAGACAAGGCAATAGCTTCAATGCATGCTGGCCAGAGAGACCAATCTTTGGCCAATTGAAAAACCAATGAGTGCAGTGTATGTGACAGCCAGGAAACAGAAAACTAGTGGGCTTGTGCACTCGCTTGGGCGATGTGCTGCTTGTTCAGCCAGGTATACAGCCTGCGGCTGCAGGATTCAATCAGTAAAAACACACCACTCTGGCTCTAGCAGTGCGCAAATCAAGAAGACTAAATGGTAGAAGAAATTACTCTGTTGGTGTGTGTTTGCGGTTCTGCACATACAAGATTGTGAATTAAAAAACATAAAAAACACTCAGTATGGTAGAACGCAAACCAAGAAACCAAAACTACCGTGACTCCTTTTTCTCTATGTTTTCTGAGTTTTAGCGCTTTCTATCACACATAGTTTTCTCCGCTGGTGCTATGATCGTCTCTTAGATCCTCGCCATTGACGCCCTTCTCTGTCACCGACTTCGGCTCTAACAACCATCACAATAATGGCAACCAATACCTTTATCCCCGAGGTACGCGCTCAACATTTTCATTGTTCTTCGGTTTTCTGGACTCATTGCTTTTTCGGCATCTCACTGTTTCTTCTTCATTCTTTTACTTTTTCTGTTGAACCTACAAAGACAGATCCTCATCCCTATTTCTCAACACCCTTCTTGCTATTTCCTGGGTCCAATGGAACAAATTCCCTTAAAAAACTCAAAAATGCTTATGTCAAACTAGACCTAAAGCTTTAGTGGTTTTCCTTCTCCACTCCCTGTTTGGCACGACTGGTACCTTCGGGTTGTTGTGTTAGAGCAAAGTTCCTGGGAACAAATCAGCATAGCACACTGCATTGGCCTTTATCTTGCTACACTATATAAAAATGAGTCGATGCTAGCTTCATCCTGTTACTTCTAGTCCAATGCATTGAACACATTCCTTTTCGGTCATGGACCAATGAGCCCCACTCTCCTTGATGTCACTGCCTTAACCTCTCTTGATATCACCGCCAAAACCAACCCCTTTTTCTTCCGCTCCAAACCGTCTCAACGCTTCGACATAAAATCTAGCGGTGGCTGGGCAAAGTATATTGCAAACCACAATAAACAAACTGGCTCTATCAGTGTGCATGAGAACATTGCTTTCCTTAACCTCTGGCTCACGAGGTTTCTCTTCTGTGGGTCCACCCTTGGCCCTAGTTGTCATGTTCAATTCTTGGTGGAGCAGCTAGCTGCGAACGTCAAGATTCCCCTCAGTCGATACCTCCTTGGCTCTCTTTATCACCTTCTCCACCAGGTGTTAGTTCGATTATCAGTCGGTGATGAAGTGGGCCATCTTGGTGGTCTTTGGTGGTTCCTTTAGCTCTAGCTTAATGTATATACGGCCAAAATTTCTTTCGGTTCTTCCTTTGATATTCTTCAATTTCCCTTTGACTATCGTGAGTCTGCCCCACCGACCATTCACTGGTGCTTGTCTTTGGGCGAGGCAGCCTCCTGCCAATTAGGAAACAAAATTTCTGCGGACCTCTTAACCCGCTGGTTTAATGCATTTTACTATGGTTTTGTTAGCGACTACGTAGTCTAGTTTGCATAGGAGTCTTTGGTGGACTACGAATACCAGCATCGTCTATTGTTAGCCGATGTGTTCGCCGATTAAGAGAGCAAGGATATCTTCCTTGCTAGTATCTCTCCTTGCCTCCTTGTAGTCAACTTCACAATTGGCCATGCACACAAACATCTTACGAGTTCTACCATCCAACGGTTTGCGCCCGGTAGTTTGGATTCAACCAACTGCTAATTAGTCTCTTCTTCATCGACCAGATCTAGGTCTGCGGTGAAGTCAAAAACTCCCTGGAGTACAATCTACTCCTCTAAATGGTCGATCCAATCCCTCTAGGTGAGCTTGGCTCCTGGAGCGTGTGTAGGGTGTTATCGGTCCCTTACAAGAGATAGTGGTCTGAGATGAGCCGACATGCCTTCAACCGCCACTCCAAGCACTACTGCCTGTCATTAGACCTGTCCTTCACGGACATCGATACCAAGGTTTCATTGATCTTATTCTCCTCAACTTGTTTCACCGTTTTCCGCTTTATGATCATTTATATACTTGCAGGAGGACGACTTTGATATACCTTCAGTGAGCCAAACTGGTCGGACGATAGTTTATGGACTGGTATCAGCCACGTTCAATCTAGGCACCGGGGATACCACTCCATAGGACTAGATCAGCAAGAGATGGGTCAAGACCCCAGTGTGTAAGCGCAAGGCATTGGTGAGGAGCCATGCTGAATAGCGTGGGCCTCATGGCTCCAGAAGTGATGAGTCATTGTCAACGATAGGCAAAGAGGACTGAAGAAGAGAAGAGATCTGCTGTTTCATGGGCCGCGTGTGACTCAGGTACACGGGCAGCGAGCGACTGTCGGGCAGAGGAGGCTGCAAAGTCGGGCTGGCCCAATCCGGGTGCATGGGCCAGAAGCCGTAGAAGACCCACTGGGCGTTTGACCAGGACTGACTCAGGTACACGGGCGGTGAGCGATTGCCGGGCTGAGAGAGCTGCGGAGTCGGGCCGGCCCAATCCGGGTACCTGGTGCAAAGCTGGTGGAGGCTTTGTCAGTTTCAGCGTAAAACTGACAACCGTTGATTCTGTATCCGACTGTCCAGAAGAGTAGCTTCCGGATATGTCATCTGTTACTCTAGGCCCACAGTCAGTCAGTTGTGTCTGTAAAAATTCCTAAGGGTAGTAGAGTCTTTTTCTTTATTTTTGAGTCTGTAAAAACCCTAAGGGGCTGGTAGAATATTCCTAGTGTTGGGCTGCCTATAAATAGCACCCCAATCCCTAGGGTTTGGACTACCCTTTGTGCTGAAATCAAATCCATCGTTTTGGGTCACTTTGTCTCCTCTCTCCTGTGTGCGCCGCCAGGGCTTTCCTCTCCCTGTTCATGCATTCTTTTGGCTCAAATCTTTTGGATGCATTTAATCTTTGAACTCTGGTGAATTTATTGCTTGCGTTTTGTTCGGTTTGGGGAGTTATTGCCTTACCTACGGGCTGTTGAATTTATTCTTGAAGAGAAGCTTCTTCGGCTGGGTGTGTTCTTCACGGTGGTAGTACTAGTTCTTGCTGTTGCAAGTAGTACTGCTCTACTGTAGCTACAGTGTTCGGCTGCAGCTTTTCACCTTCTATCGCCCAGCTTTTTGATCGAAGCTGACAGTCTCTTTTGCCTTTTTTTCTGAGTGTGTCTGGCGAAGCTCGGTTCTGTGCGAAGCCCCTTAACTCCGTGAGGCAGGCTCCGATCGAACATCTTTAAAGGCTTTGCTCAGACTTCGAACCTAGATCTTTGTGTCCTGTGTTGCTAGCTTCAAAGTATTTTCTAAACGGACAGCATCGCATACTTCGATCGACAGTGCGAAGGTACTCCGGCCCTAGCTGTTCGAAGTTCACACTTCGATAAGTCTCGGAGTTGTCATCGAAGTTTGCCCTTCCACTTAGCTTCGCATTGATTTCTTGGAAGCCTGTCACCCTTCGCTTCTTTGTTCGGAGCTTGTTCTCTTCGAAGGTAAAGCTGTAGGCTTCGGACTTGTTTTTCTGTCACGTGACATACTTCGCTTCTTTGTTCGAAGGTTGTCTGTTTGTGTGTTGTGTTCGAAGTTTTTGTGTTCGAAGGTTCAGCTTCGGAGCTTTCGGTTCTAAGTGTGTTCGAAGTTTTGTCTTCGAAGTGCATACTTCGAAGCAGGCTTCGGCACTGGTTTACTTCGCTCCGAAGCTCGTAACTTGAAGTTGTGTTCGAAGTCTTGTCTTCGAAGTGCTTACTTCGAACCAAGCTCCGGCACTGTTTTTACTTCGCTCCGAAGTACACTTCGCTTCTTACCACTTCGAACTAGGCTAGACAGTGACACCTTCGGCACTTCGGACAGACTCCGTCATCAACCTCCGAAGCAGACCTCGACGTGCGAAGGGGGCTTCGCCAAGTTCCGAACAGGAGACAACTTTGGACAGTAACTTCTC
Organism: Zizania palustris; assembly: GCA_019279435.1. Classification (NCBI taxonomy): domain Eukaryota; kingdom Viridiplantae; phylum Streptophyta; class Magnoliopsida; order Poales; family Poaceae; genus Zizania; species Zizania palustris. Next base: position 27,057,312 of record JAAALK010000290.1, read on the forward strand.
TTTTCATCTTACACATACTTAGATCATTTCATTGAGAAGTGTAGGCCTGTTATACCTTGTTTATCTGCCTAGTTGCACTACTTTAGTTTTACACTTTTTGTCATCAGTTGCCTCTAGGTTAGAAACCTTTAGACTTAGGCCTTCTGTTTATTTTCTGCTGCGTAGTATTTTTGAGGTGCATTGGGTATTGGGAACAGGCCATTGATTCGAAAAATTTTTTAAGGCGCCCATTCACCCCCCCCTCTGGTCGCTACTTTCGGTCCTACAAGTGGTATCAGAGCGAGGTTAGGGTTTTTCCATACCTTAACCGGTTCTAAACCCCAGTAGTGACTATGACGTCTCCTGGCAAGGTCCCGTCTTTGGAAGCCTATGGCTATAATTATTGGAAGACTCGCATGCGAGCCTATCTCATGAGCCAGGGTTCGGACATATGGGACATTTGCGTTCACACCACATTTGTCATTCTGCCAGTTACTGAGCAAGGTACTGCTGGTATCATTGCTCAGCATCTGAGCAACAGTAAGGCTGTGAACATTTTATTTTCTGGTTTAGGTCCCACTGAATTTGAGCGAGTGAGTCATCTCTCCACTGCGAGAGAGATCTGGGCTACCCTCAAGGCACACCATGAGGGAACAGCACAGATCAAGGCTCGGCTCTATCAGACCTACCGGCGTGAATATGAGAATTTCACACAGAAGCCGGGTGAATCTGTTGAGGCTTTGTTTGGTCGCTTTCAGTCGATCATTAACAAGCTTCGGGACAACAAGGCTGAGGGTGCTCATTTAGTCTCAGATCATGAGCAGGCGCTCAAGGTTCTTCATACCTTGGACCCAAAGATCTGGGAGATCAAGGTATCATCTATCGTTGAGAGTACTTCATACGATACCTTGACCATTTCTGAGTTATTTAGCAAGCTAAAGGCCACTGAGGTAGATATCCAGTTGAGATCAAATCTCACTGGCTCTGGATCAAAATCCCTGGCCCTTGCTACACCGTCTGTTGATCCCTCTGCTGTGAGCTGTGCTGGGTTCTCTTTGATGTTTATCACTGAGGACCAGCTTGAGTTGTTGGGAGATGATGATTTGTGTCTCTTTAACAACCGGGTGCGTCGTGTCTATGATAAAAGAATGTTCAAAAGACACGGCACAAAATCCGGATGCTTTGAATGTGGTGATCCAGGACACTTCATCGCCGACTGCCCCAAGCGCAGTGGATACAAGAAGGGCACTGGCAACAGCTTCCACGACTCCGGCAAACATGAGAGCCCTTCCTTCATCAAGGGCAAGCCGAAGACCCGGTTCTTCAAGAAGGCCCTGAAGGACTACCGGCGAGAGAACAAGAAGCGCGACAAGGCCTTCTTCGCCGAGATGGAGAAGAGCTACTCCAAAAGATCCACGTCTTCTTCCTCTTCATCGAGCTCAAGTGATGAGGAGATCACCATCAAGAAGGGGAAGGACAAGGATGATCCGGCGGGCCTCTTCTTCATGGCCTTCGGAGACAAGCCGAAGAGCCGTTCACACCAGCGCCGAAGATCCCGCAAGAGTTTCTGCTCCATTGCTCTTGGGGATAGAGAAGAGAAGAGCTCCTCCGACGACTCCGACGACGACGATAGCAAGGTATCATCTTATGAGCGCGAAATTGTAGATTTACTTGAGAGCAATCGTCAGGAGTTGAAGTATCGGGAGAAACTGCTTAGGGGGGCTAAGAAAAGGATAGACGAGTTAGAAAGTGAGCTTGCCGTAGCCAACGGTAGAATAGAAAGTCTATCTTCTTCCCCTTGCTTGGGTGATAGCAGTGAGTGCCCGAAGTGTGAGGTGCTTCTGTGTGACCTGTCGACTTTGAAGTCCAGGTACACAGAAAGGGTTGATGAGAGGGACGCTTTGGCCACTGAGCTTGAAAGCGCTCAGCTGGAGCTAAAAGATGCTCAAGCCACTGTCGTCGCACCCTGTGTTGATTGCCCATCTCATCTAGCTGCCTTAGCTGAGCTGAAATCCAAAGGCAATGAGCATTTGGGTGATTTGGAGAGGTTGAGAGCTGAGCTTGTGCAGACTAGGCTAGAGCTTGAGACATTGTCAGTTCCACCCACTGTCTGTGAGAACTGCCTGTCTCTTAGAATGGAGTTAATTAAGCTAAAAGCCGGGAAGTCTGTCCAAAAGGAAGTTGAGTGTGAGACCTGCTTGTCTCAGGTGGAGGTTCTAGCTTCCTTGAGAGAGGAGCTAGCAGATTCTCAGAATGAGAATTTTTACCTCCGTTCTATCCTGAGTTGGATCAGTGCCAGAGAGCCACAGCTTGGCATGATGATCCAGCAGTTCAAGAGGAAGGATGGGTTTGGAGTAGGTTACACCTACACCAAGGCTGACTTTGAGAGTGCCCTCAGCCGGGCAGTGGAGTGGAGTAAAATGACTCCAGAGCAGAGGTATCCCAAGACTCACTCCACTGAGACCTCTCAGGCTTGTCAGCCCAAGGATGGAGTGATCCATGAACCACCCAAAGCTCCACCCAAGAAGCCTATCTGGGTTCCTAAGCCCAAACTCCTCCACTCTTCTTTAGACTCTCTTCCTGGACCCTCTCAGCCCAAGAAGACCACACCAAACGCTACCAAGCCCAAGAATCCCAAGCCTCAACCACATCCCAAGAAGCCTACCTATCATTGTGAGTTCTGTCAGAGAGACGGGCATCTTGCGGAGTTTTGCTTCAGGAGGAAGCGGGTTGAGAGAGCAGAGAGGGCTCGTAGTGATCAGGTGCAGTTCTACCAGCAGGGTGGTAGACTGCGTGTTCCTCGGCGCGGGGAGAGGCTAGAGGCCAGGCCGCGTCGTGTAGGTGGTGGTAGAGGAGACGGTTTTCGTACCCGTGCTCCAGTTGGTGGTGTTCGTTCCGGCAGAGTTCTAGACCGAGTTGGCCACGGTTCTGGACCTCGTGGCCGCAGGGATAGGAAGAACCGTGGACCGCGCTTTGAGCCGCATTTTGGTCCAAACTCTTTTGATGGTTTTCGCTTTCCATCTTTTGAGCAGATGGCTCGACACTGGTTTAGCTCTTTTGCTAAACCTGGTGCCGGACCATTTGCTCCCACTTACAGACATTGATTGTGCAGGACCGGGGACTGGAGGACGTTTGGATCATGGACTCAGGATGCTCTCGCCACATGACGGGACATCGCAGATGGTTCTCCAGTCTCACTCCCCCAAGCTCCAAAGAATATATCACGTTCGGGAACAGCGGTCAAGGGAAAGTAAGTGGCATAGGCTCAATCAGCATTTCAGATCATTTCTCTTTAAAGAATGTTGCTTTGGTTAAAAATCTGAACTTTAATTTAATCTCTGTGTCGCAACTTCTTGAGGATGGTTTGGAAGTGCGTTTTAAGAAGGGCAATTCTTCTGTGGTTGATTCTAGAGGGTCTTTGGTTTGTCAGATTTTACCCTTCGGTAAAGTTTTTCGAATTGACTTCTCTAGTTCTTTTGGCCCTTCTCGCTGTTTGATTGCTGGATCTTCTTCTGAGCTCTGGAAGTGGCATAGGAGGTTAGGTCATTTGAGTTTTGATCTGCTAGTCAGGTTAAGCTCTATGGACCTCATCCGAGGATTGCCCAAGCTTAAAATGGAGAAGGATCTAGTATGTCATCCCTGTCGTCATGGGAAAATGGTTGCCGCTTCTCACTCACCTGTGACTCAGGTGATGACTACGTATCCAGGCGAGCTTTTACATTTGGACACTGTAGGTCCAGCTCGGGTACGCTCAGTCGGTGGGAAGTGGTATGCACTTGTGATTGTTGACGACTTTTCTCGTTTCTCGTGGGTTTTCTTTTTGGAGTCTAAGGATGAAACATTTCAATTTGTCCATGACCTGATTTTGAAGCTGAAGAATGAGAACAATGGCCGGATGCGAGCAATTCGCTCCGACAACGGCTCTGAGTTCAAGAACTCTCAGTTCGTCAGCTTCTGTGGTGATCAGGGTCTGGACCATCAGTTTTCTTCTCCTTACACTCCCCCACAGAACGGCGTTGTGGAACGAAAGAACCGCACGCTAGTGGAGATGGCCAGGACGATGCTCGATGAGCACATGACTCCTAGGCGTTTTTGGGCTGAAGCCATGAACACGGCTTGCTATCTTGCCAACCGCATTTTTCTTAGAGCTTACATTGGTAAGACATCATATGAGTTGCGGTTTGGCAGACAGCCCAAGGTGAGCCACTTGCGAGCGTTTGGCTGCAAGTGCTTTGTGCTCAAGAAGGGAGGGCATTTGGACAAATTTGAGTCTCGTTGCTGGGATGGTGTTTTTCTTGGATATGCATTGCATTCTAGAGGCTTCCGTGTTTGGAACCTCGAATCCCAGTTGCTTGTGGAGACATGTGAGGTTTCGTTTGACGAGTCTTTGCCTTCTTTGACTCCTTCTTTTGAGCTTTCTGGTGATGATGAGCTCGGAGAGTCCATCTTCGAGGAAGATGAGGATACTCCAGCTGCTGTTGAGGGCGGGCCTTCTGCATCCCCCGCAGAGCCCACACCTTCTGTGACTTCGACTGATGATGAGGGCGGACCTCTGATCACTTCTTCCACTTCGATCGAGCCCCCTCAGTCGAGTCCAGAGGTGCCTGCTGCTGACTCCGGTGAGGTGACTTCAGATCACCAGGGAACCCGAGCAGTTCAGCGTGACCACCCCTCAGAGCTCATCATTGGTGATTTGACTGAGAGAACTTTGCGTTCTTCTGCCTCTCTCGCTGTGTTTGCTGAATCTGCGTTTGTTGCATCTTTTGAGCCCAGAGACATATCTCATGCTCTTTCCGATTCTGATTGGATTAATGCTATGCAAGAAGAGCTTGAGAATTTTGTCCGCAATCAGGTTTGGACACTAGTAGAGCCGCCACCAGGATGCAACCCCATAGGCACCAAGAGGGTATTCAAGAACAAACAAGGTGAAGATGGGGTTGTGGTGCGCAACAAGGCTCGACTAGTTGCACAGGGTTATTGCCAGAAGGAAGGTATTGACTTTGAAGAAACCTTCGCTCCTGTTGCCCGTCTTGAGTCCATTCGCATTCTTTTAGCTTTTGCCGCTTCGAAGGGTTTTAAGCTTTTTCAAATGGACGTTAAGAGTGCTTTTCTGAACGGGTTCATAGATGAGGAGGTTTATGTTAGGCAACCCCCCGGCTTTGAGAATCCTAAGTTTCCTCGACATGTTTTTAAGTTGCACAAAGCTTTATACGGGTTGAAGCAAGCCCCTAGGGCTTGGTATGACCGGTTAAAGCGGTTTTTGTTGGGGAAGGGCTTTGTGATGGGTTCTGTGGACAAAACTCTTTTCTTGCTCAGAGATGCTTCAGATTTCTTAGTCGCTCAGATTTATGTGGACGATATTATCTTTGGCGGTACTACTGATTCTCTTGTGTCCAAGTTTTCTGAGCAGATGCACAGTGAGTTTGAGATGAGCCTCATGGGTGAGCTTAAGTACTTTTTAGGGCTCCAGATCAAGCAGACCAAGGACGACACCTTCATCCACCAAGGTAAGTATACTCGTGACATGCTTAAGAAATTTGACTTTGGTGGTGAATTGAAGCCGCAGATGACCCCGATGGGTACTTCTGGGGGTCTGGACAAGGACGAGAGCGGTGTCAAGGTCAATGAGAGAGAGTTTCGAGGGATGATCGATTCGCTGTTGTACTTGACGGCAACAAGACCGGACATACAGTTCGCCGTGGGACTTTGTACGCGTTTTCAGTCTTCACCACGCGCGTCTCACCGGCAGGCTGTCAAGCGCATTTTCAGGTATCTCACCTATGCGCCTGATCTTGGTCTTTATTACTCAGCATCATCATCTCTTGATTTATCTGGATTTTCGGACGCTGACTTTGGTGGGTGCCGGTTGGATCGCAAGTCGACTTCCGGTACTTGCCAGTTTTTTGGTTCTTCCCTTGTATCTTGGTCTTCTCGAAAGCAATCTGGAGTTGCTCTTTCGACAACAGAGGCTGAGTACGTAGCTGCTGCTAGCTGCTGCTCACAGTTGGTTTGGATGATTTCCACTCTACGAGACTTTGGGTTGTTCTTTCCTACTAGGGTTCCATTGTTTTGCGACAGCACTAGTGCTATTAGTGTAGGGAAAAACCCGTGTCTTCATTCAAAAACCAAACATATTGATGTGCGCTTTCACTTCTTGCGGGATCAATATGAGAAAGGTGTCATTGACCTTGTTCATGTTGATACCCATCATCAGTTGGCTGACATTTTCACCAAACCCCTAGATCAGTCTACTTTTGAGCGTTTAAGAGGGGATTTGGGTGTTGTGTATCCTTTCTAGGATATTTTGCGTCAGTTTTCTTTCTTACTCTTTTTCTTGAGTCTTTTTGTGTGTGTTCATATCTTGCATATTCACCTATCACACTTTAGAGATGCTTCTGTTATATGATCGAACTGCTTTACTTATTCTAGCTGGTACATGCTTTTGATTACTTGTCGATGATCATGCTTTGGTTCAGTTCACTTGATATATCTGATATCTGTCATATGCATGGCTTTTACGCTTTCCACTTCAAAAATGATCACCGTTGCTTCTGGTAACTAGCATGTGTAGGCTGAGTGCTTCTGCTATCTGTTACATGCCTTGTAGCTAGGTCATCACATAGATGCAGATATGCAACTTGGACATCTTTATGCTTTAACATGGAAAATGTGCTATAAAAATGATAAAAATCAGAAATGAATGAAAATTCCATGCCTTTTTCTGCTTAAATTGAAAAGATCCAAGTGGGTTTGCTTTGTCGCATTATATTGTTCTGGACTGCTTACCATAGCACTTTGGTATGAACTAGGACAGTGTAGTGTATGCCAAGACCAATGTCTTAAGCTTCTGATGGCCCAGTTCTGGCCTAGGCTTGACTTGGTCGGTTAGCATAAGGTTTGACATGCAAATAACCCTTGGCAAAAATGACAAAGGAAAATGAAAAAGCCTGAACTTTAAAGGGATAACAAGTTTGCTGAAGCACTCTGTTTTGAACAATGCTTATCTTGGTAGATATCAGTTAGCTTCTGCATCTCATGCTTTACCTTGCTTGTTTACTAGACAATGTGGTGATGCTTTTATTTGCAAAAATTGACAAATGCATGCTAAATGACTTTCTTTAGATATCATCTCTTGCACTGATCATGCCATGTGTCTTAGACAGTATCTCTTTTGCTATACCTGTTAGATACTGTATTTGTAGTCAATCATATCTGAGAAGCATGCTTTCTACACTCCACCTGCACCCCAGCTGCATTCACTGCATATTTTGAGGGGGAGTTGCACTTCAGGGGGAGTCTGTGTCTCTTTTGAGTGCTTGATGAGTTCACTTGTCAACAAGGGGGAGAAAATTTGGGATCAGAGTTTAAGGGGGGGTTCTTACTCTGTTGATATCCTTGTTATTCTGCAATCGCACTCATTTTGAGCTTTTACGTTTTGGTTACCATAATGACCGTTTCTTGCTTTTGTTTGGCTTTTGGTCATTAAGGTTAAACTTTTACCTTATTTTTCTTCTTCTTTGTTCTCTTGTGTTTTGTTTTCGTGTTTCCACATTTGTTCGCAGGTGCTGAAGAGCTGAGTATTGAGGAGTGTTGACAATGCACTCATCAAGGGGGAGATTGAGGAGCCATGCTGAATAGCGTGGGCCTCATGGCTCCAGAAGTGATGAGTCATTGTCAACGATAGTCAAAGAGGACTGAAGAAGAGAAGAGATCTGCTGTTTCATGGGCCGCGTGTGACTCAGGTACACGGGCAGCGAGCGACTGTCGGGCAGAGGAGGCTGCGAAGTCGGGCTGGCCCAATCCGGGTGCATGGGCCAGAAGCAGTAGAAGACCCACTGGGCGTTTGACCAGGACTGACTCAGGTACACGGGCGGTGAGCGATTGCCGGGCTGAGAGAGCTGCGGAGTCGGGCCGGCCCAATCCGGGTACCTGGTGCAAAGCTGGTGGAGGCTTTGTCAGTTTCAGCGTAAAACTGACAACCGTTGATTCTGTATCCGACTGTCCAGAAGAGTAGCTTCCGGATATGTCATCTGTTACTCTAGGCCCACAGTCAGTCAGTTGTGTCTGTAAAAATTCCTAAGGGCAGTAGAGTCTTTTTCTTTATTTTTGAGTCTGTAAAAACCCTAAGGGGCTGGTAGAATATTCCTAGTGTTGGGCTGCCTATAAATAGCACCCCAATCCCTAGGGTTTGGACTACCCTTTGTGCTGAAATCAAATCCATCTTTTTGGGTCACTTTGTCTCCTCTCTCCTGTGTGCGCCGCCAGGGCTTTCCTCTCCCTGTTCATGCATTCTTTTGGCTCAAATCTTTTGGATGCATTTAATCTTTGAACTCTGGTGAATTTATTGCTTGCGTTTTGTTCGGTTTGGGGAGTTATTGCCTTACCTACGGGCTGTTGAATTTATTCTTGAAGAGAAGCTTCTTCGGCTGGGTGTGTTCTTCACGGTGGTAGTACTAGTTCTTGCTGTTGCAAGTAGTACTGCTCTACTGTAGCTACAGTGTTCGGCTGCAGCTTTTCACCTTCTATCGCCCAGCTTTTTGATCGAAGCTGACAGTCTCTTTTGCCTTTTTTTCTGAGTGTGTCTGGCGAAGCTCGGTTCTGTGCGAAGCCCCTTAACTCCGTGAGGCAGGCTCCGATCGAACATCTTTAAAGGCTTCGCTCAGACTTCGAACCTAGATCTTTGTGTCCTGTGTTGCTAGCTTCAAAGTATTTTCTAAACGGACAGCATCGCATACTTCGATCGACAGTGCGAAGGTACTCCGGCCCTAGCTGTTCGAAGTTCACACTTCGATAAGTCTCGGAGTTGTCATCGAAGTTTGCCCTTCCACTTAGCTTCGCATTGATTTCTTGGAAGCCTGTCACCCTTCGCTTCTTTGTTCGGAGCTTGTTCTCTTCGAAGGTAAAGCTGTAGGCTTCGGACTTGTTTTTCTGTCACGTGACAGACTTCGCTTCTTTGTTCGAAGGTTGTCTGTTTGTGTGTTGTGTTCGAAGTTTTTGTGTTCGAAGGTTCAGCTTCGGAGCTTTCGGTTCTAAGTGTGTTCGAAGTTTTATCTTCGAAGTGCATACTTCGAAGCAGGCTTCGGCACTGGTTTACTTCGCTCCGAAGCTCGTAACTTGAAGTTGTGTTCGAAGTCTTGTCTTCGAAGTGCTTACTTCGAACCAAGCTCCGGCACTGTTTTTACTTCGCTCCGAAGTACACTTCGCTTCTTACCACTTCGAACTAGGCTAGACAGTGACACCTTCGGCACTTCGGACAGACTCCGTCATCAACCTCCGAAGCAGACCTCGACGTGCGAAGGGGGCTTCGCCAAGTTCCGAACAGGAGACAACTTTGGACAGTAACTTCTCTTTTCATCTTACACATACTTAGATCATTTCATTGAGAAGTGTAGGCCTGTTATACCTTGTTTATCTGCCTAGTTGCACTACTTTAGTTTTACACTTTTTGTCATCAGTTGCCTCTAGGTTAGAAACCTTTAGACTTAGGCCTTCTGTTTATTTTTTGCTGCGTAGTATTTTTGAGGTGCATTGGGTATTGGGAACAGGCCATTGATTCGAAAGAATTTTTAAGGCGCCCATTCACCCCCCCTCTGGTCGCTACTTTCGGTCCTACAATTGGGCGTAACTGAGCACCGGGACACTAGAGATCGAGTCGACCAAAGGAATTTGTCAGTCTTGTCTTCACCCCCATGTTTGGTAAACATTCATCTTTTTCTTTTGAAATCTTCTTCATTTGGCCTTGTTGTTTATCCTTTTCCTCCCTTATAGCCATCACCGATCGTTCCTCCGGCCACACCTACTTCTACCACGGATGTCCCTCTACTGATGGCAGCAGCGTCTTCTCCGGCTCAGGTTTTTATTTCCTTCCTTCTACATATATAATATTTTTCCTTCTTCTTGATACCTGACATTTTCTTGTTATTTCAGCCAGTGTCTTCTACTCTTCTTGACGTCGCATCTCTATATGCGGTGTTCGATGTTGATGCCATAGATGATGATCCTGCTGACACTTCACCAGTTGTGGTTGCTGGGGATGTTGCTACGGCAGCCTCTGTCAAGGCCGATGTACCAGAAGACGTCACCTATGAGGATCCATGTTGAAGATCATAGGCCTCATGGCTCTAGAAGTGATGAGTGATTGCCAAAGTCAAAGAGAGGATTAGAGAGGAGAAGAGACCTACCGTGTCTTGGCCGCGTGTGACTCAAGTACACGGGTGGCGAGTGACTGCCAGGCAGAGGGGCCACATAGACGGGTCGGCCCAATCCAGGTACATGGGCTAGGAATGGCAGGGGTTCCACAGATATGTTGACCGAGTTTGACTCAAGTAAATGGGCAAGGGCCGCATAGTCGGGCCGTCCCAATCTGGGTACCCGGTATGAAGACAGCGGACGTTGTGTCGGTTTCGGTGCAAAATCGACAAACCCAATCTGGAACGTTCATCGGAGATCTGACAGTCCTAAAGCGAATCCGTAACTGCTACGAAAGCTCCACGTCAGGACATGTTATCTTTAGATCAGATTTTAATATTTTGCCCGTTGGGCCCGTAGTTTTATTTTTGCGTTGGTGTGTATTTTACGCTAGGGGTAAATGGATCTTTACTAGTTTTTGAACTGCCTATAAAAGACATTGTATTTCTAGTATTTCAGCTCACTCACTCACTCAATGAAAAAAATCTGAGTTCACTTTTTGAGAAATCATTTTTTTTCCTCTTGTTGGTTTCCCTTTCTTGGTTGAAATCGCCGCCGCCACCATAGAATTTTTTGCGTCGCTACAGTACCTAGCGCCCCACTTTAGCACTAGATCCCTACGTCAGTTTTCTCTAGGACATACTGTTCTTGGTTTTTCTAATCTAACCGATGCTGGATAGAGGAAGCAGCAGTGCGAGCGGATCGGCAGTGACTGCCGTGTGGTGAGAAGCCTGGGCAGCGGTCAACGCTTCTCTTTAAGCACACACATAGCTTTGAGGCGGAGAGCACGAGGTGGAGAGCATAGAGCAGTGCGCGTGGGACAGCGTACGGTTTTGGATACTAGGGGATTGTGGCGCTCACCGTGATTGGATTCGTAGAGCATGTTGCAGCACCAGGATCCAGAAGCTAGCGGCAACACTAGGATTTCATTTCATAGAAGCACAATATTTCTTCATCAATCCACGTGCATCTACAATTTATTTTCATCTGATTATCATGTGATAGATTCAATTGCTTCTACTACTTTATATTCAGATTGCACTGTGATTGTTTATCGATATATCTCTGTATCCATAGTGCATTTTGGATCATCTATGTGAACAGTTTATCTTCTGCATTTATTATGTTTGATTAAATGCCTGGAAACTGTTGGTGATTATACTTGTGCTAGTTGAAATGTTCGTGAGTTGAATGATTTGTTAATCTGCTTTTAAACATTGTAGTGGTGTCTTTTTGATTAGGACATTGATCGTTTCTAGGCTAGATTATTTTTTGTGCTTATAATCTCTCAGACTGTTACTTCATATCATATCTGACAGGAGAGTGATAGCACTAGGCTTTCATCGGTGTTTTTAGTCTGAGTTTTTGGTTATCTCTTAAGGTGCACTGGGTATTGGGAGAAAGCCATCAATTCGAAATAATTTGTTGAGGTGCCCATTCACCCCCCTCTAGTCGCTACTCTCAGTCCTACAAGTGGTATCAGAGCAAGGTTAGGGTTTTTCCATACCTTAACCAGTTCTAACCCAAGGTAGCGATCATGAATTTTGCTAGCAAGGTTCCATCTCTTGTGGTGTTTGGCTATAATTATTGGAAGACTCGCATGTGAGCTTATCTATTGATCTAGAGCTCAGCAATATGGGACATGTGTGTTCATGCCACTTTCTCCATGCTTCTGGCTGCTGAGCGTACTACCCCTAAGATAGTCGCTCAACATGACCTGAACAACAAGGCAGTGAACATTCTGTTTTCTGGTTTAGGTCCCAGTGAGTTTGAGCATGGTATCCATCTCGACACTACTCGAGAGATCTAGGCTACACTCCAGGCGAACCATGAGGGGACAACTCAGGTCAAGGCTAGGCTCTATCAGACCTACTGGTGAGAGCATGGAAATTTCTCACAAAAGCCATGTGAGATTGTCGTGGCTCTGTTTGGTCGCTTTTAGTTGATCATTAACATGCTTCGTGCCAACAAAGTCGATATAGATTAGCTGGTATCAAATCATGAACACGCGCTCAAGGTTCTTCATACCTTGGATCCTAAGATCTAGGAGATCAAGGTATCTTTCATTATAGAGAGTACTTCTTATGATACCTTGACTGTCATAAAGCTTTTCAGTAAGCTCAAGGCCACATAAGTTGATATCTAGTTGAGATCAAATCTCACTAGTTCTGGCGCAAAAACCATGGCCGTTGCCACACCTTCTGCTGATGCTTCTTTGAGTTGTGCTTTGTCCTCCTTGATGTCTATCACTGAGGACCGTTTAGATCTTTTAGGAGATGATGACTTGTGTTTGTTCAATAGTCGGTGTTGGCGCAAATGTTACGCCAACAGGTTCTCTGATGTCGAGAATGAACAAACAAGGAGTTTGCGTTTTTAGGACTACCTCGAACTTCCATATTGGATAATAGCTCGAGTAGTCCGAATGAGTGTAATGAATAACTTGTTCTGGATCCCTTTTCACAGGGTACAAAGGGGGGTATTTATAGGTGAAAAAGTATAAGGAAAAGACCTATTTACCCCTAGATTACAACCGACATAATGGAAACTATTCGGTACCATAAACAAGGTTATAAAAGGTAAAATACTACGAGGTAGATTGATAGGCTGGACGTCCCATCAATCTTGTTCTTAGGCTTCGAGGCCTCTATCTTCCATCCGGAGGGTTCTCCAAGGCTTCACATCGCTGCACCCTTCGGCGTGGCGACTCACCCTTCGGACAACTGCTCACTAGCTTCGGAGTTTTCCTCAGCCTTTGAAGGATTAATCTTTAAGCCCTGGAAATGGAGTAATTTCCTCCAACAGTAGCCCCTCGAATACGCCTTTCTGCGGTTAACCTGTTTAGAAAGAAAGCAGTATACGGAAGGAACATTTCTATTTTTTGAGGTTTAAAGAGGATTTGGGCATGTTGCGACTTAGTCGAGGACTTCGAGCCCAACGCGTTCGAACCTCCCCCTTCGGGTTCCTGATGCAATGGGAACGCACGTTGGGAAGGGAACGGTTTCGGAGTGCAAACGTCATGGAGCGCCGTTTGATTGTAGCCGTTACAGCACAAGTAACTGTTACACTCTGTAAAAGGTAACGGTCGATTTTTACAGCGGTTGCTCACCGTTCCAATTGCCGGACCCACTTGTTGGTGACAGAAGCCGAACCTGCAGTGCGAAACCAATCGAAGAGTAGCACTGGATGTGCGGTTATAAAAGGGAAAGATAGGGATTAACCGAGAATTTTTACCGCATCCACTATTCGTGATTCACTTTCCCCCAATCCTCCAACCTCTCAATCATCCGAGCGAGATGGCGAGAACTAGCCACACCAATCCAGCAGCAGCCAACACCCTAGCGCAGAGGCAGGCGTGGGCTGCCTCGGCAGCGGCGGCAATGGCGGGGACTTCGGGCGGTGCTTGGCCCAAAAATCCTCGGGAGCTCCGTCCACCTTCCAAGAAGAAGATCGCCCAAAGCTTCATCATCGGCCAATCCGTGAGCACCGCTGAATCTATTGAAGAAGCCGTGGATGGAAAGCTGGGCGCTGGATTGAGGACTCGGGTCCCCGGGCCAGAATCAACTCCGAGGCCGCGAAGCGGGTAGGTGGTAGTCTTCGAAGCGTTCTTCGAAGCAGGCTTGGGGCTGCCGGCCGTGGACTTCTTGACGGAGGTACTGGACCTGTTCCACATAACTCTGCCTCAGCTGTCACCCAACGCCATCGCGCGTTTAGCCATCTTCGAATGGGCGCTCCGGGCAGAGGGGTGCGAGGGACGCTCCGAGATCTTCGCCGCGACCCACGAAGCTATATGCCAGCCTAAGCCACAAGACGGACCGGGGGATTGCAAGGTGATCATAGCCTTCGGCAGCGTCAATTTCCAGCTACGGAGGGAGCATGCCCTTCATTTCCCTGCAAAAGCCATAAATGACAGGTGGTATACGAACTGGATACTTCGGTGGTTTTATGCCGAAGTCGGAGAGGACTCCCGCCTCGTTGGTCCTCTCCAGGAGATCTGGTTCCGTAAGGAAGCGGAGATTTCTCCGAACTCTATCCTGCTCTCGACGAGGCTAGGGCTGCTTACTTCGGTGGCTCGCCGCATGAGTATGCGCGATCTAGCCGAAGAGTTCATTGCCCTCCGGATCCCTCCCCTCGGAGCTAACTGGCCAATCGTGTTTCCACAGGCCTCGGAGGGGGATCTCCAAAACTTAGGTAAGACTTCAATCCCTGCAATATGATATTATATGAAGAGAAGAACTATACTTATAATTACATACCCCTTTTTCTTTCAGCGGCTCCCCTGGCATTGGCTCCGGAGGACATAGTTCGAGCCACCGAACGAGTTCTTGGAGCCCCTTCGGTGGCCGAGAAGCAAAAAAGGCTTGAGCTGGTGGGATGCTGGTAGCGATCCAACAGGGTGTGGGGAGCTCTTGGGGTGGAGCCCCCTCCACTTCCTGACTTTGCTTCGACTGGAGCGGCTGCTCGTAAAAAAGGAAAGCCACGACTGAACCATCCAAAAAACCCAGCAAGCAGCCGCCCAGGAAGAAGAAGGTAGCGAAGCCCCCTTCGCAGTTGACGCCTGCCTCGTCTGCTTCCTCGCCGGGCGCTCAGAGCTCGGCCTCCGAAGAGGTAGAAGACTCCGACGCTCAGACAGCGGCGGCCTTCGAAGCCTACCTCCTGGATGACAACGAAGACCTAGGGGAGGTCCCCCCTGGCACCTCCGTTAGGGAAGTAGTAAGCGTGACCCGGACGGTTCCCCCTGTGCCCGTCACCGTGCAAGTGGAGTCAGGCTCCGCTACTCCCAACTTGCCTACACCCGAGGTGGTTACTTCGGTAATCGCGGCTTCGGCAGGAAACGTTGAGGGCAGGACCTCGGGAGATGACTTCGCCGACATCCTTCAGATGTACGAGGTCCTGGAGGATCCAGCGATCCTACCCCACGAGGCTCCCGAAGGTACTTTCCGAAGCTCCCCCTTTTCTAATCAATACCTGCACACTATCTCTAGAAATATGCTTATTAATTTTGTTACTGAAGTAGGTACCTCTTCGGGTGTCGATGCTTCGGTGGCGTCCGAAGCTCCTGCACCTTCGGAGGCTGCTGCTCGAGCGGACCCTCCCATGCCTTCGGACGCTCCGAGCTTGACGGTGGAGAACGCGTCCGTCGGAGCAGATGATGCGCCTGCCGGGACGAACTTGGTGACAGAGGTCATCCCTACAGTGGCGGCCCCGACTACCGAGGTTGCCTCTGCCACTGCGGTTCTGGTCGAAGGGGTAGCTGCCAATGATCAGAGTATCCCTGCTTCGCCCTCTTTCGTACCGGGGAGGGGCAAGAGCATATCTAGCCTCGGCCTTCTTCCTGGCCAGGCCGCGACCTCCGTCGGCAATTCGGAGGACGAGGCCACAGCGGATGACCTTCAAGCTTTGTCTTGGCTTCCTCTACTGGCTCCGTTCTTAGAGCATCGGGGTGGCCTCCGGAGACTCATGGAGCCCCTGGCAGAGAGAAGCCAGGATATCGCCAATTCAGACTTGGTCTCCGTCTTGAGCGAGGCCAGGGCTTCGTCACTTAACTCAGCCCTCGAAAGGGCTGCCCTTCAGGTATGAAAAGACACTATAGCTGCTTCGCATTAGTGATCATAAATATTTCAGTACTTACTTGTTTTTTCTGCAGCAATTTGTCCTTGCTAGAGCGGCAGCGACTTCGAACGAGGTTGAGGTTAATCGACTTAAATGGAAGGTCACCACCCTCCAGACGGCCCTTAACGACTCCACCGGGAGATCCTTCAGGCTGGAGGAAGAGATCCTAGAGGAACGGAGGGCTAGGGCGGCATCTGACGAAGCCCTCCGGGTAGCGCGACAAGACAGCGACGCCCTTCGCTCGTCTGCCCAAGAGGTCAAGGCCGAGCGCTTCGTCCTTCGGGTGGAAGTTGAAAGACTCCGCCGAGAGGCTGCTGCTTCGAGCACGCGGTTGGTGGATCTCCAGGGGGCTCTTAATCAGGCGATGGCCCAGAAAAACTCTTTAATGCTCCAGGTGGCCGAAGTATCTACGGCTGCTGCAGGGCTGGAAGCAGTGGAAAAGAAGAATTCCGACATGGCGGACCGTACCTTGGTGGCTCTTCAGGGTACCTTGGAGTACTTCGGCACTATGTGCCCTTCGTCTTCTGCTGCGACCCACGAGCCCCTTGACCGAAAGCTGACGAGGATCCAAGTGGCTTCGTCGCTGATGATGAACTCCGGCATCTGATACGGAGAGATCTCCGGGCAGTGCGCCAGCATTGGGGTTCTTCGTCACCTTGAGTCTCTTCGGATCCCCCTCGGCTCAGTCGGGGGTTCGACCCCTAGAGGCTTCGCATTTGCCGACTTGCTGCAGCCATCTTCGGATGTGGCTTCGGCCTGGGAAGCCTTTCGGTCAACCTGGAAGACGGACCACAAGGTCGCAGCTAAAGCTTGGATTGACGAGGCCCGTCGGTAGAAGCAGGCGCAAACAAGGCCACCACTTCCTGCTTCGCCAGCCCCTTCGATTCCTGCTCCGCCAACCGACCCGCAGGTCTAGCCACTTAGGGTTATTATGTACACGAAGCCTTGTAAAGCCTCTTTTTATTAATGGAAAAGTTATAAACAAGAAACTTGTCTTGGGTGTTCTGTTCTTTTTTAGGTTTTGCCGTGTCCTTCGAGCCCTGACTTCGAGCTATTGGAAATTACCGATGAGCTCCGAAAGGAGTGGGCAAACCTTGAGGGCTTACGGCCTTACCGCTGCTCTCGCTTCTCTGTTCCTCGTGGAGATAGAGGGGAAATAACTCTTGAAGTTTTCCAAGATGTTTTATCTTATATTAAAGAAGAGGAGAAAGTAGAGGTATCCTCGTCTCCCGAACCTACGGACTGGTCCGACTCGGAGTACCGGCCCGAGGACCCTGCGGAGGCCGACACCGAAAGGCTCTTAACGTGGGCGGAGCTCCAAGAAGAGCGAAAGAAACTATGAGCCTCCAAGAAAAAGAGAAGCGGTCGAACTAAGAGGGCCAAGCCGACAGCTTCGAGCTCCGAAGGACGGGGCAGCTCTAGAGGCCCACAGGGTCTTCGATTCTTTCTAGGCTTGGATCAAAACTTTTCTTGATGTAAAAAGTATAATGATTTAATGTGAAATGCTTCGAAAGTATGTTGTGTGACTCCTATCCTCCGACCTCCCTTGTGGGTGGTGGAGCTTTTACTATAGAAAAAGGTTCGCCAGGCACAATAATGCTCCGAACAACTGACTGCTTCGAATTTACACTTATCATTTGTACTTTGGTTATGGATTTTGACAAAGCCGGAGCATGGAATCCACAATGTGGCCACCTTCGGCTCTTGCACAGATAGCTCGCGCCTGAGGGACTAATACTTGTGCGCTTTTAAAGTCCTTAGACTCTTCTACGAATCCTAACAAGCCGGAGCCTGGAATCCATAGGGTGGCCACCTTCGGCTCTTTTACAGATACTTCGTACCCGGAGGCCGAAAGTCTGTTTCTTTTTAACGTCCTTAGACTCTTCTACGGATCCTAACAAGCCGGAGCCTGGAATCCGTAGGTTGGCCACCTTCGGCTCTTTTACAGATTCTTCGTACCCGGAGGCCGAAAGTCTGTTTCGTTTTAAAGTCCTTAGACTCTTCTACGGATCCTAACAAGCCAGAGCCTGGAATCCGTAGGTTGGCCACCTTCGGCTCTTTTACAGATACTTCGTACCCGGAGGCCGAAAGTATGTTTCTTTTTAAAGTCCTTAGACTCTTCTATGGATCCTAACAAGCCGGAGCCTGGAATCCGTAGGGTGGCAACGGAGCCTCTGAACCCATGGTTCGAAGGCAGCTACCTGGGTCTTGGGAAAAATGCTTGGCTCTACAAGCATCTCCGTCCTCCCGATGCGTCCATCAGGAGTAAGGGATATTCGAAGAGCAAACAAAATTTGACCCTTATCTTTATTCATAGAAAGGAAAGTTTTACAAGTGATTACAAGGGGCCACTAAGCAAAATAACGCTTAAGGTGCTCCGCATGCCATGCATGCTTTAACTCTTCCCCTTCTAAATTAGCTAATTTAAACGATCCGGGGCGTCCTGAGCGTAAGATAACATATGGTCCTTCCCATTTGTTTCCTAGCTTCCCCGGAGCTATTACACTTCGCAATACTAGATGACTAGGCTTTAACTCATTTAGCTTTATCTTCGGGTCATACCATGCCTTGGTGTGGTCCTGGTACTTGGTCAGGTTGGCGACAGCTCGAAGCCTTGTTTCTTCTGACAAATCCAGCGAAGTGCTCCTTTCATCTTTGTCCCCAGTTTGAACTACGCGAAGCGATCCACCTCTGAGCTCCGTAGGAGTCATGTCCTCATCTCCGAACAGCAATCTAAATGGGGTAAAACCTGTGGATCTAGTTTGAGTGGTTTGAATGGACCACAAGATTTTAGGGAGCTCTTCGACCCACAGCCCCTTGGCCAATCCAACGATTCGGCGATTCAGCCCGGAGAGGATGTTCCCGTTGGCTCGCTCAACGGCTCCGTTGGACTGTGGATGTCACACCGCCGCAAAGCACAGCTTAATGCCCAGTTCTTCACAAAATGTTTGGAAGATGTCAGCTTCGAACTGGGTTCCATTATCCACCGTCAACTCTCTTGGAACTCCGAACCTGCATATAATATTCTGCCAGAAAAAATTTTGCACATTCCTCGAGGTGATAGTTGTTAATGGCTCCGCTTCAACCCATTTTGAGAAATACTCGATTGCCACTACCGCAAATTTCAAGCCACCTTTTGCCATTGGGAAAGGGCCTATGAGGTCCATGCCCCATCTAGCCATTGGCCATACTGGGGCAATAACTTGAAGCTGAGCTGGCGGGCGATGGCTCCGTCTGCCCATTGAGGAGCCATGCTGAATAGCGTGGGCCTCATGGCTCCAGATGTGATGAGTCATTGTCAACGATAGTCAAAGAGGACTGAAAAGAGAGAGAAGACCTGTTACGTCTGGGCCGCGTGTGACTCAGGTACACGGGCAGCGAGCGACTGTCGGGCAGAGGGGCCGCGAAGTCGGGCTGGCCCAATCCGGGTACATGGGCTAGGAGCAGCAGAGGATCCACTGGACTGTTGACCGGGATTGACTCAGGTACACGAGCGGCGAGTGATTGCCAGGCTGAGGGAGCCGCGGAATCGGGCCGGCCCAATCCGGGTACCCGGTGCGAAGACGGTGGACGCTTTGTCAGTTTCGGCGCAAAACTGACAACCGTTGATCTCGGATCTGACCGTCCTGAGGTGAAGCCGTAGCTGCTACGAAAGCTCCGCATCAGGACAAGTTACCTTTATTTAGGTTTTTACTATTTTGCCTTTAGGCCCACAGTCTGTCAGTCGAGTCTGTAAAAAATCCTAAGGGCATTTCGGTCTTTTCCATTTTTATTTTAGCGTCTGTAAAAAACCCTAGGGGTATTTCTGCATTTTTCCATTTAATGGGCTGCCTATAAATAGGCCCCAATCCCTAGGGTTAGGTGAAACTCATTCAATGCAAAAAATCTGAGTTCTGAAATTTTATCCCCTTTTCTTCTCCACATGTGTCGTCGCCATTTTCTCTAATCTGAACCCAGCCGCTGCCAGCACAGTGTTCATCTTCGGTTTTTCCCTTCCTGGTTTTATTCTTCTCTCAAAAACCGGATCTCGGTTTTGTTTTTCCCATGGCACTTTGGCGCGTGTGGTTCTGGAGTCATGGCGGTGGAGATTCCTTGGCCTGCGGGATTAATTAGTCATTGGACTCCGTGCGATTGAGGTGGGCAGAGCCGGTTCTTCCGCCTGGCTGCTCACTTGCTTGCGCGTGTGGGGGACAAGATCTGAAGCAGCGGCATGGTTGTGACGGCTGCAGTGGCTAGGCCATTCTAGGCCGTCCTTGGCGCATGTGGGAGGAGCAGGCGGAGAGCTCGAGGCAGCCACAGCTGCTCTGCAACCACAACCGAGCGTTCAGCACACGGACGCGTGGAGAAGAAATCTACTTCTGCAAGTTAGGCGCACGCAAACCGAGGCAAGTCTTGATTCATCCGGTAGCATGAGTTCAGTTTATTTTCTCTGTTTAGCATCTGCAGTAGTTTGGATTGGATATTAGAACCTTTTTCCTTTGTGTCGCCTTGATTTGCGTGCCAAACATAGCCACCGGGAGAACGTGAGTTTTTGGCATGCATATGTGCTTGTGCTGCTGTGCATTTTCTATTTCAGCGATTAGTTTTCCTGCAGATCAAGGTACAAGCTTACTGTAGAAATTAATTTCTTGATTAAAAAGCAAGATTAGTCCGTGAGAAATTTTTTCTGCACATCATTACTGTTGCTGCACGTTTCGTTTTGTATATCACCTAATCTTGCATTGGGAAACGTGCTTAATCATGTGCTTGACTTGTTGTCCAGATTAGTACTTCATGTTAACGTGGTTAAATTCCTTTTTAATCTAAGGACTGTTTTATATCTGTTAGAACATCAGTTTATCATCTTCATGAATGTTGGTCTGATTGAATGCCTGTGAGTTAATTAATCTGTTAAATCTGCCTTTAAGCACTGTATTGGTGTTTTTTCGATTAGGACACCGGTTGTTTTTAGGCTAGATCTTTTGAGGCTCTGTTGATCTATTTACTTTTCGTTGTTAGTCTGTTGAGGTGCGTTGGGTGTTGGGAGCAGGCCATTGATTCGAAAGAATTTTTTAGGCGTCCATTCACCCCCCCTCTGGTCGCTACTTTCGGTCCTACACCCATCCACTGGCAGCCTTGGCATGTTCGAACCAGTTCCTCCGCATCTCTTACTATAGTTGGCCAATAAAACCCTTGCCGAAGCGTCTTGCCTGCTAGCGCACGAGGGGCTAAATGACCTCCGCACAAGCCTTCGTGGATGTCTCGAAGTATGTCTTGACCTTCGGGCTGTGAGATGCATCGAAGTAGAGGTGAACACACTCCAACTTTGTATAATATTCCATCAATAAGCTTGTAATTTCGAGCTCTTGCTTGTAACCATCGGGCTTCTGGACCTTCGGGAGGGTCCATGCTGCCTTGCAACACGTTCATAATCGGAGCCCGCCAATCTGTAATTGGAATGCACAGTACCTCCGAAGAGGGTATTTGAACAGCCACTGGTTGCGCTAGTTCTTCGTAGAAAGCACCCTCCGGGAGGTCCACCGCCCCTGCTGCAGCCTTCGCAAGAATATCTGCAAGTTGATTCTCTGCCCGAGGGATACTTCGAACTATAAATCCTCTGAATGCTGCTTCGGCCTTGCGGATTTCTTCGAGGTATTGTGCTAGATGTGGATTCTTTGCTTGAAAACTTTTATCAACATGCCCTGCGACGACTTGGGAATCTGTCTTAATCACTATTCTTGCAGCTCCAAGCGCTTTAGCTTTTCGGAGGCCTAGCAAGATTCCTTCATACTCAGCAATGTTATTAGTGGTTCTGAAGTTAAGCCTCATGTTAACGTGGTTAAATTCCTTTTTAATCTAAGGACTGTTTTATATCTGTTAGAACATCAGTTTATCATCTTCATGAATGTTGGTCTGATTGAATGCCTGTGAGTTAATTAATCTGTTAAATCTGCCTTTAAGCACTGTATTGGTGTTTCTTCGATTAGGACACCGGTTGTTTTTAGGCTAGATCTTTTGAGGCTCTGTTGATCTATTTACTTTTCGTTGTTAGTCTGTTGAGGTGCGTTGGGTGTTGGGAGTAGGCCATTGATTCGAAAGAATTTTTTAGGCGCCCATTCACCCCCCCCTCTGGTCGCTACTTTCGGTCCTACAAGTGGTATCAGAGCCTGGTTAGGGTTTTTCCATACCTTAACCGGTTCTAAACCCCAGTAGTGATCATGACGTCTCCTGACAAGGTCCCGTCCTTGGAAGCTTATGGCTATAATTATTGGAAGACTCGCATGCGAGCCTATCTCATGAGCCAAAGCTCGGACATCTGGGACATTTGCGTTCACGCTACGTTTGTTATATTGCCAGTTGCTGAGCGTGATTCTCCTGGTATCATCGCCCAGCATGTGAACAATAGCAAAGCGGTGAACATCTTGTTTTCTGGTTTAGGTCCCACTGAATTTGAGCGTGTGAGCCATCTCTCCACTGCGAGAGAGATCTGGGCTACCCTCCAGGCACACCATGAGGGGACAACCCAGGTCAAGGCTCGGCTCTATCAGACCTACCGGCGTGAATATGAGAACTTCACACAAAAGCCGGGTGAATCTGTTGAAGCGTTGTTTGGTCGTTTTTAGTCGATCATAAACAAGCTTCGGGACAACAAGGCTGAGGGTGTTCAGTTAGTCTCAGATCACGAACAGGCGCTTAAGGTTCTTCATACCTTGGACCCAAAGATCTGGGAGATCAAGGTATCCTCTATCATTGAGAGCACTTCTTATGATACCTTGACCATTTCTGATTTGTTTAGCAAGCTGAAGGCCACCGAGGTTGATACCCAGTTGAGATCAAATCTCATTGGCTCTGGATCAAAGTCTCTGGCTCTTGCTACACCTTCTGTTGATCCCTCTTCTGTGAGCTGTGCTGGGTTCTCCTTGATGTCTATCACTGAGGACCAGCTTGAGTCTTTGGGTGATGATGATTTGTGTCTGTTTAACAACCGGGTGCGTCGTGTTTATGACAAAAGAATGTTCAAGAGACACGGCACAAAAACCGGGTGCTTTGAGTGTGGTGATCCAGGACATTTCATCGCCGACTGCCCCAAGCGCAATGGCCACAAGAAGGGCACCGGTGGTGGCTTCCATGACTCCGGCAAGCACGACAGCTCCTCCTTCAACAAGGGCAAGCCAAAGACCAGATTCTTCAGAAAGGCCCTGAAGGACTACCGGCGAGAGAACAAGAAGCGCGACAAGGCCTTCTTCGCTGAGATGGAGAAGAGCTACTCCAAGCGGTCCACGTCTTCTTCCTCTTCATCGAGCTCAAGCGATGAGGAGATCATCATCAGGAAGGGGAAGGACAAGGATGATCCAGCGGGCCTTTGCTTCATGGCCTTCGGGGACAGACCGAAGAGCCGCTCACATCAGCGCCGAAGATCCCATAAGAGCTTCTGCTCAATGGCTCTTGGGGATAAGGAAGAAAAGAGCTCCTCCGATGACTCCGACGACGACGACAACAAGGTATCATCCTATGAACGAGAAATTGTTGATTTACTTGAGAGCAATCGTCAGGAGTTAAAGTATCGGGAATAACTGCTTAGGGGGGCTAAGAAGAGGATAGATGAGTTAGAGAGTGAGCTTGCCGTGGCCAACGGCAGAATTGAGAATCTATCTTCTTCCCCTTGCTTGGGTGATAGCAGTGAGTGCCCAAAGTGTGAGGTGCTTCTGTGTGACCTGTCGACTCTGAAGTCCAGGTACACAGAAAGGGTTGATGAGAGGGACGCTTTGGCCGCTGAGCTTGAAAGCGCTCAGCTGGAGCTGAAAGATGCTCAAGCCACTGTCGTTGCACCCTGTGCTGAGTGCCCATCTCATCTAGCTGTCTTAGCTGAGCTGAAAGCCAAGGGCGATGTGCATCTGGGTGATTTGGAGAGAGTGAGAGCTGAGCTTGCACAGACTAGGCTAAAGCTTGATACATTGTCAGTTCCACCCATTGTCTGTGAGAACTGTCTGTCTCTTAGAATGGAATTGATTAAGCTGAAAGCCGAGAAGTCTGTCCAGATAGATAGCGAGTGTGAGACCTGCTTGTCTCAGGTGGAGGTTCTAGCTGCCTTGAGAGAGGAGTTAGCTGATTCTCAGAATGAGAACTTTTACCTCCGTTCTATCCTGAGTTGGATCAGTGCCAGAGAGCCTCAGCTGGGCATGATGATCCAGCAGTTCAAGAGGCAGGATGGGTTTGGGGTAGGTTACACTTACACCAAGGCTGACTTTGAGAGTGCCATTAGCCGGGCAGTGGAGTGGAGTAAAATGACTCCTGAGCAGAGATATCCCAAGACCCATTCCACTGAGTCTTCCGAGGCTTGTCAGCCCAAGGATGGAGTGATCCATGAGCCACCCAAAGCTCCACCCAAGAAGCCCATCTGGGTTCCAAAGCCCAAACTCCTCCACACTTCTCTAGACTCTCTTCCTGGACCTTCTCAGCCCAAGAAGACTACACCGAACACCACTAATCCCAAGAACCCCAAGCCTCAACCACATCCCAAGAAGCCCACCTATCATTGTGAGTATTGTCAGAGAGACGGGCATCTTGCGGAGTTTTGCTTCAGGAGGAAGCGGGTTGAGAGAGCAGAGAGAGCTCGTGGTGGTCAGGAGCAGTTCTACCAGCAGGGTGGTAGACTGCGTGTTCCTCGACGCGGGGAGAGGCTGGAGGCCAGGGCGCGTCGTGTAGGTGGTGGTAGAGGAGACGACTTTCTTGCTAGTACTCCAGTTGGTGGTGGTCGTTCTGGCAGAACTCCAGACCATTTTGGCTACGGTCCTGGATCTCGTGGCCGAGGCTTTAGGCAGAACCGAGGACCGCGT
This sequence comes from Zizania palustris, assembly GCA_019279435.1. Classification (NCBI taxonomy): domain Eukaryota; kingdom Viridiplantae; phylum Streptophyta; class Magnoliopsida; order Poales; family Poaceae; genus Zizania; species Zizania palustris. The sequence continues at coordinate 27,081,905 of JAAALK010000290.1, forward strand.
TTTGAGCCACGTTTTGGTCCAAACTTTTCTGATGATTTCTGCTTTCCGTCTTTTGAGCAGATGGCTCGACACTGGTTTAGCTCTTTTGCTAAACCTGGTGTCGGACCATTTGCTCCCACTTACAGCCACTGATTGTGCAGGATCGGGGACTGGAGGACGTTTGGATCATGGACTCAGGATGCTCTCGCCACATGACGGGACATCGCAGATGGTTCTCCAGTCTCACTCCCCCGAGCTCCAAAGAGTACATCACCTTTGGGAACAGTGGTCAAGGGAAAGTAAGTGGCATTGGCTCAATTCGCATTTCAGACCATTTTTCATTGAAGAACGTTGCTTTGGTTGGAAACTTGAACTTTAATTTGATTTCTGTTTCGCAACTTCTTGAGGATGGTTTGGAGGTGCGTTTTAAGAAGGGCAATTCTTCTGTGTTTGATTCTAGAGGGTCTTTGATTTGCCAGATCTTACCTTTCGGTAAGGTTTTTCGGATTGACTTCTCTAGTTCTTTTGGCCCTTCTCGCTGTTTGATTGCTGGATCCTCCTCTGAGCTCTGGAAGTGGCATAGGAGGTTAGGCCATTTGAGTTTTGACCTGCTAGTCAGGTTGAGCTCTATGGACCTCATCCGAGGATTGCCCAAGCTTAAGATGGAGAAGGATCTGGTTTGCCATCCCTGTCGTCACGGGAAAATGGTTGCCGCTTCTCACGCACCTGTGACTCAGGTGATGACTTCGTATCCGGGCGAGCTATTACATATGGACACTGTCGGTCCAGCTCGGGTACGCTCAGTCGGTGGGAAGTGGTACGCACTTGTGATTGTTGACGACTTTTCTCGATTCTCATGGGTTTTCTTTTTGGAGTCTAAGGATGAGACTTTTCATTTTGTTCATGACCTGATTTTGAAGCTGAAGAATGAGAACAATGGTCGGATGCGAGCAATTCGCTCCGACAATGGCTCTGAGTTCAAGAACTCTCAGTTCGTCAGCTTCTGCAGTGATCAGGGTCTTGACCATCAGTTTTCTGCTCCTTACACTCCCCCACAGAACGGCGTTGTGGAACGAAAGAACCGCACGCTAGTCGAGATGGCCAGGACGATGCTCGATGAGCACAGGACTCCTAGGCGTTTTTGGGCTGAAGCCATGAACACGGCTTGCTATCTGGCCAACCGCATTTTTCTTAGAGCTTACCTAGGTAAGACCTCATACGAGTTGCGGTTTGGCAGACAGCCCAAGGTGAGCCACTTGCGAGCGTTTGGCTGCAAGTGCTTTGTGCTCAAGAAGGGAGGGCATTTGGACAAGTTTGAGTCTCGTTGCTGGGATGGTGTTTTTCTTGGTTACGCTTTGCATTCTCGAGGTTTCCGTGTTTGGAACCTCGAATCTCAGCAGCTTGTCGAGACTTGTGAGGTTTCTTTTGATGAGTCCTTGCCTTCTTTAACTCCTTCTTTTGAGCTTTCTGGTGATGGTGAGCTCGGAGAGTCCATCTTCGAGAAAGATGAGGATACTCCAGCTGCTGATGAGGGTGGGCCTTCTGCACCTCCTGCAGAGCCCACACTTTCTGAGACTTCGACTGAGGACGAGGGCGGACCTCTGATCACTTCTTCCACTTCGATCGAACCCCCTCAGTCGAGTCCAGAGGTGCCAGCTGCTGACTCCGGTGAGGTGACTTCAGATCACCAGGGATCCCGAGCAGTTCAGCGTGATCACCCCTCAGAGCTCATCATCGGTGATGTGTCTACAAGAACTTTGCGTTCGTCTGTTGACTCTCTTGCTGTGTTTGCTGAATCTGATTTTGTTGCATCTTTTGAGCCCAGAGACATTTCTCATGCTCTTTCTGACTCTAACTGGATTAATGCCATACAAGAAGAGCTTGAGAATTTTGTCCGCAATCGGGTTTGGACACTAGTAGAGCTGCCACCAGGATGCAACCCCATAGGCACCAAGTGGGTGTTCAAGAATAAGCAAGGTGAAGATGGGGTTGTGGTGCGCAACAAAGCTCGACTAGTTGCCCAGGGTTTTTGCCAGAAGGAGGGTATTGATTTTGAAGAAACTTTCGCCCCTGTTGCCCGCCTTGAGTCCATTCGCATTCTCTTAGCTTTTGTCGCTTCGAAGGGTTTTAAGCTCTTTCAAATGGACGTCAAGAGTGCTTTTCTGAACGGGTACATAGAGGAGGAGGTTTATGTTAGGCAGCCCCCCGGTTTTGAGAACCCCAAGTTTCCTCGACATGTTTTTAAGTTGCAAAAAGCTTTATACGGGTTAAAGCAAGCCCTAGGGCTTGGTATGACCGGTTAAAGAAGTTTTTGTTGGGGAAGGGCTTTGTGATGGGTTCTTTGGATAAGACTCTCTTCTTGCTCAGAGATGCTTCAGATTTTTTAGTCGCTCAGATATACGTGGACGATATTATCTTTGGCGGAACTACTAATGATCTTGTGTCCAAGTTTTCTGAGCAGATGCACAGCGAGTTTGAGATGAGCCTCATGGGTGAGCTCAAGTACTTTCTAGGGCTCCAGATCAAGCAGACCAAGGACGGCACCTTCATCCACCAGGGTAAGTACACTCGGGACATGTTGAAGAAATTCGACTTTGGTGGAGAGCTGAAGCCTCAGATGACCCCAATGGGTACATCTGGGGGCCTGGACAAGGACGACAGCGGCGTCAAGGTCAATGAGAGAGAGTTTCGAGGGATGATCGGTTCGCTGCTGTACTTGACGGCGACGAGGCTAGACATACAGTTCGCCGTGGGACTGTGCGCGCGCTTTTAGTCTTCACCACGCGCGTCTCATCGGCAGGCTGTCAAGCGCATCTTCAGGTATCTCACTTATGCGCCTGATCTTGGTCTTTATTATTCAGCATCATCATCTCTTGATTTATCTGGCTTTTCGGACGCTGACTTTGGTGGGTGCCGGTTGGATCGCAAGTCGACTTCCGGTACTTGCCAGTTTCTTGGTTCTTCTCTTGTCTCTTGGTCTTCTCGAAAGCAATCTGGAGTTGCTCTTTCGACTACTGAGGCTGAGTACGTAGCTGCTGCTAGCTGCTGCTCACAGTTGGTTTGGATGATTTCCACTCTGCGAGATTTTGGGTTGTTCTTTCCTACCAGAGTTCCTTTGTTTTGCGACAGCACAAGTGCTATTAGTGTAGGGAAAAACCCTTGTCTCCATTCAAAAACCAAACACATTGATGTGCGCTTTCACTTTTTGCGGGATCAATATGAGAAAGGTGTCATTGACCTTGTTCATGTTGATACCCATCATCAGTTGGCTGACATTTTCACCAAACCCCTAGATCAGTCTACTTTTGAGCGTTTACGAGGGGATTTGGGTGTTGTGTATCCTTTTTAGGATATTTTGAGTCAGTTCATTTTCTTTCTTCTTTACTCTTTTCTTGAGTCTTTTTATGTGTGTTCATATCATACATATTCACATATCACACTTTTGAGCCTGCTTCTGTTATATGATTGAACTGCTTTACTTATTCTAGCTAGTACATGCTTTTGATTACTTGTCAATGATCATGCCTTGTTTCAGTTCACTTGATATGTCTGATATCTGTCATATGCATGGCTTTTACGCTTTCAACTTGAAAAATGATCACCATTGCTTCTGGTAACTAGCATGTGTAGGCTGAGTGTTTTTTTGCTATCTGTTACATGCCTTGTAGCTAGTTCATCACATAGATGCAGATATGCAACTTGGACATCTTTATGCTTTAACATGGAAAATGTGCTATAAAAATGATAAAAAATCAAAAAATGAATGAAAATTCCATGCCTTTTTATGCTTGAGTTGAAAAGATCCAAGTGGGTTTGCTTTGTCGCATTGCATTGTTCTGGACTGCTTACCATAGCACTTTGGTATGAACTAGGACAGTGTAGTGTATGCCAAGACCAATGTCTTAAGCTTCTGATGGTCCAGTTTTGGCCTAGGCTTGACTTGGTCGGTTAGCATAAGGTTTGACATGCAAATAACCCTTGGCAAAAATGAAAAAGGAAAATGAAAAAGCCTGAACATTTAAAAGACAACAAGTTTGCTGAAGCACTTCGTTTTGGACAATGCTTATCTTGGTAGATATCAGTTAGCTTCTACATCTCATGTTTTACCTTGCTTGTTAACTGGAAAATATGGTGATGCCTTTGTTTGAAAAAAACTGAAAAATGCGTGCTAATGACTTTCTTTAGATATCGTCTGTTGCACTGATCATGCCATGTGTCTTAGACAGTATGTCTTTTGCTATACTTGTTAGATGTTGTAATTGCAGTCAATCATATCTGAGAAGCATGCTTTCTACACTCCACCTGCGCCCCAGTTGCATTCATTGCATATTTTGAGGGGGAGTTGCATTTCAGGGGGAGTCAGTGTCGTTTTAGAGTGCTTGATGAGTACACTTGTCAACATTGGGGAGAAATTTTGGTATAAGAGTTTAAGGGGGATTTTTGGCTATCTCTGGGTTTTGTTTCAGGGGGAGTTTTTGTCCCGTTTGTCCTTACTCTTTTGATATCCTTGTTGATGTTTCTGAGACTGCACTAGTTTTGAGCTTTTACTTTTGGTTAACCATAATGACCGTCTCTTGTTTTTGTTTGACTTTTGGTCATTAGGGTTAAACTTTTACTTTATTTTCTTCTTCTTTGTTTTCTTGTGCTTTGTTTTCGTGTTTCCACAGTTGCTTGCAGGTACTGAAGAGCAGATGAAGAGAAGTGTTTACAATGCACTCATCAAGGGGGAGATTGAGGAGCCATGCTGAATAGCGTGGGCCTCATGGCTCCAGATGTGATGAGTCATTGTCAACGATAGTCAAAGAGGACTGACAAGAGAGAGAAGACCTGTTGCGTCTGGGCCGCATGTGACTCAGGTACACGGGCAGTGAGCGACTGTCGGGCAGAGGGGCCGCGAAGTCGGGCTGGCCCAATCCGGGTACATGGGCTAGGAGCAGCAGAGGATCCACTGGACTATTGACCGGGATTGACTCAGGTACACGGGCGGCGAGTAATTGCCAGGCTGAGGGAGCCGCGGAATCGGGCCGGCCCAATCCGAGTACCCGGTGCGAAGACGGTGGACGCTTTGTCAGTTTCGGCGCAAAACTGACAACCGTTGATCTCGGATCTGACCGTCCTGAGGTGAAGCCGTAGCTGCTACGAAAGCTCCGCATCAGGACAAGTTACCTTTATTTAGGTTTTTACTATTTTGCCTTTAGGCCCACAGTCTGTCAGTCGAGTCTGTAAAAAATCCTAAGGGCATTTCGGTCTTTTCCATTTTTATTTTAGCGTCTGTAAAAAACCCTAGGGGTATTTCTGCATTTTTCCATTTAATGGGCTGCCTATAAATAGGCCCCAATCCCTAGGGTTAGGTGAAACTCATTCAATGCAAAAAATCTGAGTTCTGAAATTTTATCCCCTTTTCTTCTCCACATGTGTCGTCGCCATTTTCTCTAATCTGAACCCAGCCGCTGCCAGCACAGTGTTCATCTTCGGTTTTTCCCTTCCTGGTTTTATTCTTCTCTCAAAAACCGGATCTCGGTTTTGTTTTTCCCATGGCACTTTGGCGCGTGTGGTTCTGGAGTCATGGCGGCGGAGATTCCTTGGCCTGCGGGATTAATTAGTCATTGGACTCCGTGCGATTGAGGTGGGCAGAGCCGGTTCTTCCGCCTGGCTGCTCACTTGCTTGCGCGTGTGGGGGACAAGATCTGAAGCAGCGGCATGGTTGTGACGGCTGCAGTGGCTAGGCCATTCTAGGCCGTCCTTGGCGCATGTGGGAGGAGCAGGCGGAGAGCTCGAGGCAGCCACAGCTGCTCTGCAACCACAACCGAGCGTTCAGCACACGGACGCGTGGAGAAGAAATCTACTTCTGCAAGTTAGGCGCACGCAAACCGAGGCAAGTCTTGATTCATCCGGTAGCATGAGTTCAGTTTATTTTCTCTGTTTAGCATCTGCAGTAGTTTGGATTGGATATTAGAACCTTTTTCCTTTGTGTCGCCTTGATTTGCGTGCCAAACATAGCCACCGGGAGAACGTGAGTTTTTGGCATGCATATGTGCTTGTGCTGCTGTGCATTTTCTATTTCAGCGATTAGTTTTCCTGCAGATCAAGGTACAAGCTTACTGTAGAAATTAATTTCTTGATTAAAATGCAAGATTAGTCCGTGAGAAATTTTTTCTGCACATCATTACTGTTGCTGCACATTTCGTTTTGTATATCACCTAATCTTGCATTGGGAAACGTGCTTAATCATGTGCTTGACTTGTTGTCCAGATTAGTACTTCATGTTAACGTGGTTAAATTCCTTTTTAATCTAAGGACTGTTTTATATCTGTTAGAACATCAGTTTATCATCTTCATGAATGTTGGTCTGATTGAATGCCTGTGAGTTAATTAATCTGTTAAATCTGCCTTTAAGCATTGTATTGGTGTTTCTTCGATTAGGACACCGGTTGTTTTTAGGCTAGATCTTTTGAGGCTCTGTTGATCTATTTACTTTTCGTTGTTAGTCTGTTGAGGTGCGTTGGGTGTTGGGAGCAGGCCATTGATTCGAAAGAATTTTTTAGGCGCCCATTCACCCCCCCTCTGGTCGCTACTTTCGGTCCTACACCCATCCACTGGCAGCCTTGGCATGTTCGAACCAGTTCCTCCGCATCTCTTACTATAGTTGGCCAATAAAACCCTTGCCGAAGCGTCTTGCCTGCTAGCACACGAGGGGCTAAATGACCTCCGCACAAGCCTTCGTGGATGTCTCAAAGTATGTCTTGACCTTCGGGCTGTGAGATGCATCGAAGTAGAGGTGAACACACTCCAGCTTTGTATAATATTTCATCAATAAGCTTGTAATTTCGAGCTCTTGCTTGTAACCATCGGGCTTCTGGACCTTCGGGAGGGTCCATGCTGCCTTGCAACACGTTCATAATCGGAGCCCGCCAATCTGTAATTGGAATGCACAGTACCTTCGAAGAGGGTATTTGAACAGCCACTGGTTGCGCTAGTTCTTCGTAGAAAGCACCCTCCGGGAGGTCCACCGCCCCTGCTGCAGCCTTCGCAAGAATATCTGCAAGTTGATTCTCTGCCCGAGGGATACTTCGAACTGTAAATCCTCTGAATGCTGCTTCGGCCTTGCGGATTTCTTCGAGGTATTGTGCTAGATGTGGATTCTTTGCTTGAAAACTTTTATCAACATGCCCTGCGACGACTTGGGAATCTGTCTTAATCACTATTCTTGCAGCTCCAAGCGCTTTAGCTCTTCGGAGGCCTAGCAAGATTCCTTCATACTCGGCAATGTTATTAGTGGTTCTGAAGTTAAGCCTCATAGAATACATGGCCTTCTGCCCCGATGGTGATATGATGATGGCCCCTGCTCCGACACCGGATGCTTGATAAGCTCCGTCAGAAAATATTGTCCAAAAACCTTCGGAGGATTCTTCCGGGGCCCAAATAGCAGATGGAGTCCATTCTGCTACAAAGTCGGCTATAATTTGAGATTTAATAGTTGTTCTTGCCGTGAAGGAGATTCCGAAGGGTGCTAGCTCGACCGCCCATTTTCCAATCCTGCCCGTAGAATCTTTGTTTCAGAGCATATCTCCAAGAGGATACGATGTAGGGACGATCAGGTTATGCGCCAAGAAATAATGCCTTAGCTTTTGCGAGGCCATTACTAGGGCATAGGCAAACTTCTCGAGCTCGGAGTATCTGACTTTAGCTCCGGATAATGCCTCCGACACAAAGTAAACTGGGTTCTAGACTAGCTTTCCCTTAAGCTTGACTTCCCGGACCAATACTACGCTCACTGCTGAACTTGTTGCTGCAAGATAAAGGAGCAGTGTTTCTTCTGGAAGTGGGATGGTCAAAATTGATAATCTTCCGAGGTATGCCTTTATATCATCGAAGCTCTTCTGGCACTCCGGTGTCCACTAAAAGCTTTCGGACCCCTTTAGTGCTTTGAAAATTGGGAGGCTCTGCTCTGCTGACCTGGCCAAGAACTTGCTAAGAGCTGCGAGCCTTCCTGCTAGCTTCTGAACTTGCTTCAAATTCTCTGGCGGAGCCATTCTTTGTAGTGCGCTTATCTGTGTTGGGCTAGCTTCGATTCCCCTGCTCGAAACTAGGTACCCTAGCAGTTTTCTTGCATGTGCCCCGAATATACATTTTCCGGATTGAGGCATACTCCACATGCTCGGAGGCTCTCAAATGTTTCAGCTAGGTCTAGGTTATGCTGGTGCTTTTGAGCACTTTTTATTACAATATCATCCATATAGGCTTCGACATTTCGGCCTATCTGATGACCTAGAGCCTTAGCTATTAGACGAGAAAAGGTGGCTCCGGCATTTCGCAAACCAAAAGGCATTCTTACGTAACAAAATACTCCGGAAGGAGTTATAAAGCTTGTCTTGGCTTCGTCTTCACGTTTCAGCCATACTTGATGATATCCGGAATAAGCGTCGAGGAAACTTAGCAATTCGGAGCCTGCTGTGGAATCTACCAGCTGATCTATTCGGGGCATCGGGTAGGGGTCTCGCGGGCATGCTTTATTTAATGAAGTGAAGTCAATACACATGCGCCATTTGTTCGAGTTCTTCTTCCTTACAAAAACAGGGTTAGCCAACCACTCGATATGGGCTACCTCCCTAATGATGCCAGCTCTTAACATTTTTTCTACTTTGGTTTTGGCGAGGCTTGCTCTTTCTACTGACAGCTTGCGGAGCCCCTGGCGCACTGGCTTGGCTTTCGGGTTGACGAGCAGACTATGCTCGATGATGCTTCGATTGACCCCGGTGATGTCTTCGTCGGTCCAAGCAAAGACGTCCAGATTTCGCCTGACAACTTCTTCTAACGAAGTAGCTATTTCCGGGGATAGCCCCTTGCCGAACTGTACTGGGTACTCTTTGCCATCTTTCGAAATTATTCTTGTCTCAACATCACCCTCCGGGCTTGGCTCGAGAGAAAGCCCTTTCGAAGGGCCCGAGGCCTCCGGCACTTCTTCGATGCTTTTCGCCACATTGTGTACTTGCCAGGGGTCCAATGCCTGTCCGTGGCCATACTCTGTCCTTCGGGCTACAGCTTGGTCTCCTGAAATGGTAAGCACTCCCCCTTGCGTGGGCATTTTGAGACAAAGATAGTTATGATGCGCTATAGCCCCGAACTGGTTTAGCATCCCTCGGCCGAAGATAGTGTTGTAAGCATATGGGGCATCGACCACGTCGAAGATCACCTCTTCTACTCAGGCCAAAGGCCCCTCTTCGAAGGCAACCTCGAGGCCTATTTGGCCGAGGGCATCGAGAGGCGGTCCTGAGAACCCTTGAAGCGGCCGGGCTGCTGAAGTAGATGCTTCCGAGGTATGCACATCTGATCGAAGGCCTGGACAAAGAGTATGTCTGCGGAGCTCCCTCCATCTACCAGGATCCTTCGGACCTCCACTCCTGCTATATCAGCAAAAATGACCAATGGATCAGCATGGGGGAACTTCACCCTCGCAGCATCACTGGCGGTAAACGAGATGGGTACGTGGGACCACTCTGACATCCCTTCGGCGGAGCTCGAGGTCCCGATGTGACCGACCTCGCGGACGTACTCACGCCGCTGCCTCTTGGACATGCTTCCTAGGGTCCCCCCTCCGGAGATGGGCAGGACTACTCTCTTGCCACGGTCCTGCGTGTCTTCCTGCTTTGGTGGTGGCATAATGTTGGCCACCGGCAGCCGCATGGGGGCTTCAAGGGCACCGGCTCAGGCCACAGCTTGTACAGGCTCCGACCGTGCCGATGGTGGGGCTCGATCCGAAGTACCCCGCCCGGTACTTCATTCAAGGTAGTCGCCTCGAAGGGCCAACACTGCCTTGCAATCCTTCGTGTTATGGCTCCTATTGTCGCCATGTACGCAACAGAAAAAACTCTGGCGCCTGCCAGGCGCCCTTTCTTGAGGCTTCCGCGGCCCAGTCTTGAAACTCTTTGCCTGCTGGAAATTGGCAGGTGCCTTCGGAGCAGAAGGTGCAATGTTTAGCACCTCCGAACGAAAATGCTTCTTTCCCCGCTTGTGCTCGTTGAAGCGGTTGTCTTGAGGGGGCTGCAGGGAAGTGGAGGCTTCGGTCTCTATCTTTACTTCCCGGAGGGTGGGCGGTGGTGCTTCAGCTCGCCGAAGACAGCCTTTCTCCGCTTTGGCATATTGTTCGAAGTATGCCATTAGCTGCGCCACAGAGGCCATCGGCTTCCGATGTAGTTTACTGAGGAGGTTGGGGTTTAGCACCCCTTCGCGGGCGACGTCGACTACCGAAGAGGTAGACAGGCCCTTGATCTGTGATTTGGTGTGGGCGAAGCGCGTGAAGTACTCCCGGAGTGTTTCTCCCACCCGCTGCTTCACTTGGAACAAACTTCCTATGGACATCGGGGCTACGAAGGTGCCTTGGAAGTTGCTCACAAATTTCTTCTTCTGCTGCTCCCAGGAACTGATCGATCCTGGCTTCAGGGACCAGAACCAGCGAAGCGCCACACCTTCGAGGGCGAGGGGGAAGCATTTTGCCATAGTGCTTCGCACCCCTCCGCTTGCTTCTATTGCCAGGGCATATGAGCGGGCGAACTCTCCGGGGTCCGACCCCCCGGAGTACTTGTGCAATTTCGAGGCCTTGAATTTGGGGTCGAAAGGCACCCTTTGTAAATCCGAATGTAATGGAGACTCGACATCGAAGGATGCATTCTCGGCTTCCTCCGGGACTTGGATAACTTCTGGGAGATTGTGGGTACCACCGTCTTGAGGCCCTTCTGGACTTTCGGTGGAAGCTTGAGTGCGGAGGCGATCGGCGGCCTCTTGCCTCCACCTGGATACTTCTTCCTGAAGCATGGCTAGTTGTGTAGCCTCGGTTTCAGGAAGGTCTTCGTCTTCGTCAGAGGGCACCTCCGGGTCTCGGGAGCTGACGTAATCGGTCTGAAGCACCATAGGAGGAGCCCAAGGGCCCCGGGGTACTCGACGTCCAGCAGTCTCGGCGGCAATCGCCGGAGTAGCTGAGGGTCCGGCTCCTGTGGTCTGAGGGGACCTTCGGAGAGGACCTGAAGCTTGACTTCGCTTCGGAGGCATAGCTAGCCACGAAGAGGACTTGGAGATGGAGGACTTCGAACGACTCGGGAGGTCTTGGAGACGGAGGACTTCGAACGACTCGGGAGGTCGAGTGAAGGCCTTCGGGCTGCACTAAGAAGCCTTTAACTGAAGGGTGCGCGGAATCTTGAGACTATGAGGCTCCCTCTGTAAGTGCTCTTCGAAGTGCAGTCAGCAGCAGAGAACAAGCTTTTAGAACTTGGTTCCCCACGGAAGGCGCCAACTGTTGGCGCAAATGTTACGCCAACAGGTTCTCTGATGTCGAGAATGAACAAACAAGGAGTTTGCGTTTTTAGGACTACCTCGAACCTCCGTATTGGATAATAGCTCGAGTAGTCCGAATGAGTGTAATGAATAACTTGTTCTGGATCCCTTTTCACAGGGTACAAAGGGGGTATTTATAGGTGAAAAAGTATAAGGAAAAGACCTATTTACCCCTAGATTACAACCGACATAGTGGAAACTATTCGGTACCATAAACAAGGTTATAAAAGGTAAAATACTACGAGGTAGATGGATAGGCTGGACGTCCCATCAATCTTGTTCTTCGGCTTCGGGGCCTCTATCTTCCATCCGGAGGGTTCTCCAAAGCTTCGCATCGCTGCACCCTTCGGCGTGGCGACTCACCCTTCGGACAACTGCTCACTAGCTTCGGAGTTTTCCTCAGCCTTTGAAGGATTAATCTTTAAGACCTGGAAATGGAGTAATTTCCTCCAACAGTCGGGTTCATCGTGTATATGATAAAAGGATGTTCAAATGACATGACACAAAACATGACTATTTTGAGTGTGGTGATCCAAGTCATTTCATCGTCGACTGTCCAAAGCGAAACACTCACAAGAAGATCACCAGTGGTGTCTCCTACAACTACAACAAGCACAACAGCTCCGACAAGTACGACTTCACTAAGGCCAGGCCTAAGAGAAAGTTCTTTCGAAAGGCCCTGAAGGACTACCAGCGCGAGAATAAGAAGCGAGACAAGGCTTTCTTTGCCGAGATGGAGAGGAGCTACTCCAAGCGATCATCCTCTTCTTCCGCTTCATCAAGCTCAAGCAATGAGGAGATCGTGATCAAGACGGAGAAGGAGAAGGACAAGGATGATCCGGTGGGCCTTTGCTTAATGGCTTTCGGGGATGTTGGTGTAAAATATTACGCTAACAGGTTTCTAAAGATTAGAAACTAACAAACGAAGTGTTTGCGAAGTAAACTATTTCAAGCCTCCGAAGTGGATAATAGCTCAAAACAGTTCGAAGGTGTCTATTGAATAACTCAGTATTCGATCCTCATTGCAGGGTAAAACGGGGGGTATTTATAGGCCAAAACCTTAAGGAAAAGACCTTTTCACACCTCTGTTACAACCGACATAGTGGAGACTATTCGGTACCCTTGATAGGGTTAAAACGGTAAAAGACTAATCTAATGAGATAGTAGATAAGTCTTCCATCTTAGCTGGCAAAAAGGTTCTCTGAAGGGTCTTAGTTTGAAGATATACTCCGAACTAGAGTTCACCCAAGATCTTCGAACTTGACCCAGGGATGCCGAAGTTGGTCAGCTAAAGAACTTCAGCTGAATAGCCTGTCTTCGTCTTGTTGTAATAGTAACCCTGAGGATGAAGTATTTTCCCCCAACAGTAGCCCCTCGAATACACTTCTCCGCTGGATCTGTAATGTTAGGAGAGAAGTATACGCAAGAAAAAATAATCAAGTGCAAGGGTTCACTGATTTAATCAACCTCCGATATATATGAAGATTCGAAACATCAGATTGATTCCTAAGGAAGTTACATTTGAACAATCCTAGAATTAGCTTAATAAGTCAAAAAGCCTTTTAGACTTAGAAGAAATAGCCGTTGGCCTTTTCCTTTCAACAGAAGTTACGCGGTGCATTAACTTCGTAAAAGGTAATGGTCAAGAATGCGAAACGGCGAATGTGAACGGTAAAAAATACTGGGCCTGGGCTATAAATACATGAACTAGACACTTCTCGAATACCTTTCTCACCATCTTTGCACAAACAATCCTTAGCCTCCAGACTCCAGCTTTAGCACTTGTTGCGAGTTCATGGCGAAAACTAGCTTCAAGGCTCCTGGGGTGACTTCGGCCCTAGCCTGGTAGCAAGCTGCGGTTACGGCAGCGGTGGCAACAGTAGCGGCGCCAATAGCGATGGCGGCTCCGACGGCGGCGGTAGCAGCGGCGGCGACGACTCTGGCAAGGAATCCCCAACAGATCGGTCCTCATGATCTCCTCCCGGCTTCTTCGAAATATCCAGACCAGTCTTATAAACTGAGGCCATCTACCTGCAAGAGGGAGACGATCGCAGCGGTAGTGGAGGGAAAGATTGGATCGGAGGTCATCATCCGAAAACCTGGAAAGGAGGCCATCCCTTCACCTAGGCCTGGAGAAGTTGTAGTCTTCGAAGCCTTCTTCGAAGCGGGGTTAGGACTCCCATCAGTGGACTTCCTATCAGAGGTACTGGACTTATTCCATGTCACCCTTCCTCAACTATCTCCGAATGCAATAGAGCGCTTAGCCATCTTCGAATGGGCGCTACAAGCTGAAGGCTGCGAAGGAAAAGCAGAAATTTTCGTAGCACTGCACAGGGCATCTTGCCAACCAAAGACTTACCTAGGCTCCGGAGGAGAGAAGATTGTGGTAGCCTTCGGATGTATCAACTTCAGACTCTGGGACAAATTCCAACTAAGATTTCCAGCGAAGGCCATCAACGCCAGATGGTACACAGATTGGATTCTCCAGTGGTTCTATGCCGAAGTTGGAGTAGGCAGTCGTCTGGCCAGACCTCTGCAAGACATACACTTCTGAAGAGAAGCCCAAGTTCAGCCAGACGCCGGCCAGCTCGAAGCTCGGCTTAGCTTGCTCCAAAGGATTAGTCACCGCATGAGCATGCGAGACTTAGCCGAGGTGTTCATTGGGCTTCAGATTCCACCTCTGATGGCCAGCTGGCCTATATCCTTTGAAGAAGATCTGGAGGGTGGACTCCAAAAAATCTCTTCAAACTCAAGCCCTGCAGGTAGCTTTGAAAACAACATATTTTATATATATTTGTTTGATGAAATGACTAATGCCAACTTATCTTTCAGCTTCTCAAGCCCCTATGACTTCGGAGCAAGTTGTTCGAGCTTTGGAGAAGATTCTGGGAGTTCCAACTCCGACCGAAAAGGAGTGGAGGACAAAGCTAGTGGGTAGTTGGGAGCGGCTCAACCGAGTATGGGGTGTACTCGGAGTTGCTCCCCCTCCTCTTCTGGACTGGGTACCTTCAGAGCAAGGGCCGAAGAAGAGGAAGACGGATGCCGGGACTTCGGCTTCGGCTAAGACCCCAGCGAAAAAAATAGCCCAAAAGCCGAAGAATGTGGCGCCTTCAAGTCCGGTGGCTTCGTCCTCCGATTCCTCTGAAGATGAGGGAAGAGCCCTCATGGACCTAATTGCCGAAGATGAAGCCTGGGCAGATGTAAACACTGGCAATGCCACAAGCGCGCTAGATGTTCCAGGTAGCTCTGGACAGGCTGGGACCTCAAGCGTCCAGCCAGACTTGCCGCATCAAGAAGCCCCTGTAATTGAAGGCGGAGTCGAAGTTACTGCTGAGCAAGCTTCGATTCCGGATGAAGTGGTAGCTATAGCTCCAAGAGAGGCTCTAACAATCAACCCTTCGGTTTTAGACTTCGAGTCCGATGATGACTTCGAAGTGGCCTTTGACCCTCCGAGTAGCCCCGCACTCATCCGCTGACAAGACTTCGGAGGTAAACTTCACTTGAACCATCTGTTCCTTGTCCCTGCAAAATTATACAATATATAATACCTTTGTCTCGGCAGGGTCCGCTCCCATGGAGGTGACTCCTCCTGAAGATATGGCTCCTGGGACCTCAACATCTCTAGGGTTGATTCCAGAAGCTGCACAAATGGGACCTGGAAAAGGTAAAGGCAAAATGGACCCCTTTCCTGCTCCGAACTCAGGATTAACTCTGTTTAAATCAACAGACGGAGGTCAATCTACGGAGGGGGGCCAGTCCACCGAGGTCTCCGAAGATGCAGCACAGCGCTCCAACCCTTCGCCGAACGAAGACGATCAAAGGGCTCTGTCCATGCTCCCCCTCCTAGCTCCTTTTCTGGAGCAAAGGACCAGACTTTGGGCCCTGCTCGAGCCTTTGGATCGAGCTAACCGTGAAGTTGGGGAGACGGACTTAGTAGCCATACTAAGCGAAGCTGAGGGTTCGGAGCTGAACGCAGCCTTAGAACGAGCAGCATACCAGGTACAAAGTATCTGCAAAATAAGATTAATTTCAACTTATTGAACAATTCCTCACCTTGCTTTTTCTCTTCGCAGCAAATAGTCTTGGCTCGGGCTGCAGCCATCTCAAATGAGCGAGGAATCCTTCGTCTTCAGGATAGGATTACTACTCTCCAGAGGAGTCTTGAAGGCTCCGAAGTTCGAATCTCTAGCTTAGACGAGATGGTTGCAGTGGAAAGGAGGGCCAGACTTGGTCTGGAATAGAGATGGCAACGGGTACCCGAAACTCGAGTACCCGATGGGTTTTACCCGATAAGAAGACGGGTATGGAACAATATCTTTACCCGTGGGTGCTTTATTGGACAAAAACCTCTACCCAACGGGTAGAGCGGGTGCGGGTGCGGGTGCATAGTACCCGTACCCGCTTACCCACGGGTAAAATACACCCGAAGGCCCATGTGCATTTCTCTACAAATTCAACCCATTCGTGGCCCATATAGTAGTATCTCAAATACATATATATACTCAAATACATATATATTAGTGTGGAAGTAATATGCTCTAATAATCTATTAGACTATATTTGTTGGTGTAAATTGTTGTTACTTGTAGATGCATATGCCATTTTTTAGTGATATATTTATGATTTATGGTGGGTCTAAAATCGGGTGTGGGTTACCCGTCGGGTATAAATACCCGCGCGGGTGCGGGTGTGGGTAAATTTTTGTACCCGTGAGCGGGTGCGGGTTTTGTAGCGGGTAAATTTTTATCTGGCGGGTACAGGTATGGGTGGGTAATACCCAGCGGGTACGTACCCGTTGCCATCTCTAGTCTGGAAGCTGCAAATAAGAAGCTCGAAGCCGAACAAATCATGATTCGGGCTGAAATAGAGAAAATGTGGGCAAAGCATGCCACGGCGGGGGCTGAGCTGGTTAAGCTTCAAGAGGAGAAGGCTAAAGCCACGGAGGAAGCCAGCAACCTGCTTAGCCAGAAGAGCTCTTTGGCTACGGAGGCAGCTAGACTATCCACTGTGGTAGATGAGTTAACTTCGTCAAGGGATGCTTTAATTGAAGATAAAGTGAAGTCGGAGAAGGTAGCAGCGGAGGTCATGAATAATCTTTTAGGTGTTCTATAGTACTTCGGTACTCTTTGGACACTATCTTCGAGTGACAACGTCCCCTTACTGCGATGGCTAAAGATGATCCAAGGAGCAGTGAAGATGATGAAGACAGCGGGTATTCGGTATGGAGAAATCTCTGGCCAAGTAGCTGCTCTCGGAGTACTTCGCTACTACGAAGATCTAGGGCTATCAGTAGCACCAGATTCGGGGGCGGCTCCCATTTCCTTCGCTGACAATCAACTGCTAAACCCTTCGAAAGATGTGGCCGCAGCTTGGCAAGCCTTCCAAGCTTCATGGAGAGCCGAAGGTTGAACAACGATCAAGGCTTGGATCGATGAAGTGCATCGCCAAAAACAAGCTCGGTCTCAAGCTTCGAGCAGCCAGCCTCCGCTGGACCCGCAGGTTTAGTTTTGTTTAGGGGTCTGAATATGTAAAAATTATGCTTTCATATATTATGAATGAAATCTTATTTATCATGTTTTTAGGCTTCTCAACCTCGTACGGATGATGTCGAAGTATTAAATGTTATCGTAGAACTCCGCCTGCTATGGGCTACCTTCGATATTTTAAAACATCACAAATGACCTCGATTTTTGATTCCTCGAGAAAGCTCCGGTGCAATTGCGCCCGAAATATGTAAAGATATAATATCTTATATTAAAGAGGAAGAAAAAGAAGTTAACTTGGAAACTTCATCTTCTGAAGACGTTGAATGGTCTGAAGATGAGAATATTGCTAAAGAACAAGGAAAGAAGCCTGAAGAACTTCGGAGCTGGGAAAGAAGCCCCGAGCAACTTAGAACTTGGGCTGAACTTCAACAGGAACAAAAAGATTTTCAAGCTTCGAAGGGAGGGAGAAGAGTTAAACGTAAAGTTATCAGGACTCCTGGCTCTGGAACTAGTCGTTCCGACTTTAGTGGTAGCTGTAGAGATCGAAGGGGTCTTCGATTCCTTCTTGGCATAGACACAGATTTTTCGTAATGTAATGTAATCTGTTCAAATAATAAATATTGATTTTTAAAATTGTATCCCTACGTTCTAGCCCCTCTTTGGGCATAAGCAACTTCGAAGTGTAGTCAAAGATGGTTAAGCGCAAAGAAAAAGACTTAGGAGTACAATTTTGGAGGCTCGGAGCTCCTCAGTAACTTAAAGATTGATTGAAATCTTACAAAATGTCTTCGACTACTTGGAGTCTGAAAACTGGTAACTTAGTACCTTTTGTTTGAAAGAAGTCACTCCAGACTAATTTCTCGGACACTTTGGCATCCAAAACGATTGGTCACTTTGGACTCTTTTTACAGATATTCGAATCTTATCAGCTCAAACTCTGTTTTGTTTTGGCCTCCTTCGGCTCTTTTTGCGAATGCTTCAAACCAGTGGTTTGGAATTCGCAGTGGTCTCCTTGGACTCTTTTTACGGATGCTTTCAAGACAGAGCTTGGAATCCGCATTATTTGGTCTCCTTCGACTCTTTTTACGGATGCTTTCAAGCCGGTGGCTTGGAATCCGTTTTTCAGTGACTTTCCCACCTCGTCGGAAGCTTCGAACCAGTGGTTCGAAGTCCGAAAAATTGGTTCAAATTAATGACACTTCCCTTCGAGCCAACTTCGTTCTTCCAGTGCGTCCACTAGAAGTAGGAAGTGTTTGAGAGGTAGGCATTATCTGAACCATGAGCTTTATTAATTCAGAAGGTGTTTACAAATGATTACAAGGAGCCCCTATGCGAAATATCGCTTTAAGTGCTCTGCATGCCATGTATGCGTTAACTCTTTGCCTTCTAAATTAGCTAACTTAAAAGAACCAGGGCGTCCTGAGCGGAGAATTATGTATGGACCTTCCCACTTATTCCCTAACTTCCCTGGTGCTATAATGCTTCGCAAAACCAGATAACCCAGCTTAAATTAATTAAGCTTAACCTTCGGGTCAAACCAAGTCTTCGTCTGTTGCTGATACTTTGACAAATTGGCGACAACTCGATGTCTTGTTTCTTCTGTTAAATCAAGCGGAGCTTGCCTTTCTGCTTCTATTTCTGGTTCGGTGCTGTGAAGGGATCCTCCTTTAAGCTCCATTAGCATCATCACTTCATCTCCGAATAATAGTCTGAAAGGAGTGAAACCCGTGGACCTTGTTTTTGAGTGGTCCAAATGGACCATAAAATCTTCGGGAGCTCCTCGGTCCACAGTCCTTTTGCCAATCCGACTATTCTTCGATTCAACCCTGACAAGATATTACCATTGGTTCTTTCAACAGCTCTGTTAGACTGAGGATGTCGCACTGTAGCGAAGCATAATTGTATGCCAACATCTTCACAAAACTTCCTGAAGGGTTCTGCATCAAATTGTGTCCCATTGTCAACTGTGACCTGCCGAGGCACTCCAAACCGGCATATAATATTTTTCCAGGAAATTTTTTGCACATTATTCGAAGTGATAGCTGTGAGGGGCTCTACTTCGACCCACTTGGAAAAATACTCAATTGCTACCACTGCGAATTTCAAATTTCCTTTTGCTACTAGGAAGGGGCCAATAAGGTCCATGCCCCATCTGGCCATGGGCCACACTAGGGCAATGACTTGAAGAGTTGTTGACGGACGATGACTTCTTCTTCCCATCCATTGACAACCCTGGCACGTGCGGACTAGGCTCTCCGCATCAGCTACTATTGTAGGCCAATAAAGCCCTTGGCGAAGTGTTTTTCCTGCCAAAGCTCGAGGGGCCAGATGTCTACCCCAAAGTCCTTCATGAATTTCTCGGATAATCTCCTGACCTTTGGCTTGAGATATACATCGGAGTAGAGGAGAACATACTCCGGCCTTGTACAGAATATCGTTGATTATATGATAATTTTGAATTCTGAACTTTAACCTCGAAAGTTGTGGCCCTTCAGGCAAAGTTGCTTCTCCTTGCAGCAATTCCATAATTGAACTCCGCCAATTTGTACTTGGAATGCAAAGAACTTCCGTAGAAGGGATCTGTGTTACCGAAGGTGAATTGAGCTCTTCGTAAAAAGCTTCTTCTGGAATGTCCATAGCTCCGGCTGTAGCTTTCGCCAAGATATCAGCTTGCATATTTTTAGCTCTAGGTATGCTTCAAATGGAAATCCCTTTAAATGCTGCTTCAATCTTACGGATCTCTTCCAGATATTTTGCAAGCTGTGGATGGCGAACTTGAAAACTCTTATCTACGTGCCCTGCTACAATTTGAGAATCTATTTTAATAACAACTATTGTAGCCCCAAAGCATGTGCCTTTCGAAGTCCTAACAAAATTCCTTCATACTCCGCTGTATTATTAGTGGACTTAAAGTTGAGCCTAGTGGAGTACATTGCTCTTTGTTCTGAAGGCGAAATTATTACCGCTCCAACACCTACTCCGGATGCTTGGAAAGCTCCATCGGAGTATATGGTCCAAATTCCTTCACTTTGTTTCTCCGGAGCCAATACTACAGGGGGAGTCCATTCTGCCACAAAGTCTGCCAGCACTTGTGACTTAATTGCTGTCCTTGCCACGAAGGAGATGCCGAAGAGTGCTAATTCAACAACCCATTTCCCAATTCTTCCTGTGGAATCCTTACTTCGGAGCATATCTCCCAAGGGATATGAAGTTGGTACAATCACATTATGTGCTAGGAAATAATGTCTTAACTTCCTCGAAGCCATTATTAGAGCATAGGTGAACTTCTCAAGCTCAGAATATCTTGTTTTTGCTCCAGACAATGCTTCGGATACAAAATAGACTGGATTCTATACCAACTTTCCATTGAAATCAACTTCTCTGACAAGGACTGCACTAACTGCGGAGCAAGTAGCTACAAGGTAAAGGAGTAGGGTTTCGTCCGCAACAGGCACCGTGAGTGTAGCGAGGTTACTGAGATAATTCTTAATATCCTCAAAGCTCTTTTGACACTCCGGTGTCCATGCAAAATCTTCGGACCCTTTCAATGCTTTGAAAATGGGCAAACTTCTCTCCGCAGACCTTGCTAGGAATCTGCTAAGTGCTGCAAGATGGTCAGTTAACTTCTGCACTTGCTTCAAATTTTCCGGAGGAGCCATCCTTTGCAACGCAGTTATGTGAGTAGGGCTAGCTTCGATCTCTCTGCTTGAAACTAGATACCCTAACAATTTTCTAGCCTGAGCCCCGAAGATACATTTTTCGGGGTTATGACGGATTCCACATGCCCGAAGGCTGTTGAATGTTTCTGCTAAGTCTAGGCTATGTTGGTGCTTTAAAGCACTCTTTATTACAATGTCATCAATATAAGCTTGTACATTGCGGCCTATTTGATGACCTAGAGCCTTAGCAATTAACCTCAAAAAAGTTGCCCCGGCATTTCTTAAGACAAAGGGCATTCTTACATAGCAGAAGACTCCCGAAGGGGTTACAAAGCTTGTTTTGATTTCATCTTCACGTTTTAGCCAGATTTGATGATAGCCGAAATACGCGTCAAGGAAGCTTAATAACTCCGAACCAGCGGTGGAGTCAACCAATTGATCAATTCGGGGCATGGGATAGGGGTCATGGGGGCATGCTTTATTCAAAGATGTAAAGTCAATACACATGCGCCATTTCCCAGAAGATTTCTTCCTAACGAAGACTGGGTTGGCTAGCCACTCGGTATGAGCTACTTCTCTGATAATCCCAGCCTTCAGCAACTTTTCCACTTCATCTTTAGCAAGGATATCCCTCTCCGCGGATAGCTTCCGGAGTCCTTGTCGGACAGGCTGAACCCTCGGGTTCACAAGTAAACTATGCTTAATAATATTCCAACTGACTCCGGTAATGTCCTCATCAGACTAGGGAAATCCATCTAAATTTTCTTCAACTACTTTTTCTAACGAAGTAGCGACATTTGAGGGCAAATATTTGCCGAACTGGAATGAATAATCTTTGCTGTCTTTGACAATAACTTTCATTACAATCTCCCCTTCGGGGCTTGGCCTTGGGAAAGACTTCTTCAAAGGTTCACCTGGAGCAAACATATCCTCCGGGTTGCCTTGCACGCTGTTCACTTGTCTCGGGTCAAGACGGGGGCCATGACCATATTCCGCTCTTCGCGCAGTGGCCTGATCTCCGAAAACAGTGAGCACTCTAGCTTGTGTGGGCATTTTCATACACAAATAATTATGATGTGCCACAGCTCCGAACAGATTCAACATGCCCCTCCCGAAGATAACATTATATGCATACGTGGCATCCACAACATCAAAAATCACCTCCTCCGTCCTGGCCAGTAGCCCCTCTCCAAAAGTGACCTCCAGACCTATTTTGCCGAGGGCATCGAGAGGGGGTCCTGCAAAGCCTTGCAAAGGACGAGCTGCTGGAAGAATATGCTTTCTAGAGATACAAAGTTGATCAAAAGCTTGGACGAAGATAATGTCCGCTGAACTCCCTCCGTCAATCAGTACTCTCCGGACTTTAGTCCCTGCTATGTCGGCAGTGATGACAAGTGGGTCTGCGTGTGGAAACTTTATGCTAGCTGCATCCTCTCCAGAAAAAGATATTGCACATGGGACCATTCAGGCATAGCAGCTGCGGACGAAGAAGTTCCAATATGGCCCACTTCTCGGACATATTCTCTTCTCTGCCTCTTCAACATACTTCCAAGGGTCCCTCCTCCGAAAATGGGGAGGACTACTATTTTCCCTCGATCCTGACCATCTTCCTGCTTCGGAGGTGGCATCATATTGACCACCGGAGGTTGCCTTGCAGGGTCAAAATTGTCTATACGTGCCACAGCCTGGACAGGCTCCGGACGCACCTTGGAAGGAACTCGGTCAGTAGTGCCTCGACCCAAAGTTCTTTCAAGGTACTCGCCTCTTAAAGCGAGTATAGACTTGCACGCATCAGTTGCGTGACTTCGATTCTCCCCATGAACGCAGCAGAAGAAGGCCTAGGCTTTGCCAGCCGGCTTCCCTGGTAGCCTCCAGCCGCTGGTCTTACTTCCCGAAGCTTGCGAAGTCTTAGGGGCAAACTTCTGTAGAGTTGCGATGTTCAAGACTTCCGAACGAGGATGCTTTTGCTCCCGACGCCTGTCATGCTGAACTTCAAAGCTAGGCCCCTGTGAAGGTGTTGAAGTCTTCACTTCCAACTTGACTTCTTGTAGGATTGACGGAGTTGCAGCAGTTCTTCGAAGCCACCCTTCTTTTGACCTTGCATACTCTTCGAAATAAGACATCAACTGAGCAACAGAAGATATATGTTTCCGGTGAAGTTTATCAAGAAGGCCCGCATGGGTAACTCCCTCTCGAGCCGCATCAACTACGGAAGATGTAGTCAACCCTCGAATTTGCGACTTCGTATTGGCGAAGCGCTTGAAAAATTGTCTTAAAGTCTCTCCGTGTAGTTGTTTCATCTGGAAAAGACTTCCTGTAGACATTGGGGGTACGAAGGTACCCTGAAAGTTACTTATGAACTTCTTCCTTAATTGCTCCCAGGTTCTAATTGACCCTGGCTTCAGGGACCAAAACCACCGCAGAGCCATCCCTTCAAGATCTAAAGGGAAACATTTGGCCATGGTGTCTCGCACTCCTCCACTGACCTCAATTGCCAATGCATAAGAATAGGAGAACTCCCCAGGGTCCTCGTCTCTAGAATATTTGCAAAGCTTCGAAGTTTAGAACTTAGGATCGAAGCGCACTTTCTGTAACTCGGGATGCAGCGGAGACTCGCTGTCGAAGGAAGCGTTCTCCGGGGCTTCAGGATAAGGAAGTTCATCGTCTTGGGGCACTTCGAGGATGATCGGGGTGGCCTGAGAATGAAGCCTATCTGCGGCTTCTTACCGCCACCTCGCTACTTCAGCTTGGAGACTGGCCATTTGGGCGGCCATATCACCAACACCGTCTTCATCTCCTCCGGAAGGACCTTCCGGGTCTTGAGAACTGTATGCATCAGTTCAAAGTGGAATCTGAGCTGGAAGAGGGACTCTGGCTGGCCGAAGTATAGCTGGAGTTAGGGGAGGAACTCAGTATGCTCGAGGAAGGGGAATCCCTTCAGGAGTCTGAGGTGGAGGAATTGCCGAAGATCCTCCGACCTCGACTGTGTTCGAAGATCTTACTCCGGAGGTCCGAGGGGACCTCCGAGTAGGACTACCACCTGAACTCCGCTTGGGAGGCATGGTTTGAGAACTTGGTAGAGAATGAAGTTTTTGGACTAGGTTCCCCACAAACGGCGCCAACTATTGGCGTAAAAGATTACGCTAACAGGTTTCTAAAGATTAGAAAGTAACAAACGAAGTGTTTGCGAAGTAAACTATTTCAAGCCTCTGAAGTGGATAATAGCTCAAAATAGTTCGAAGGTGTGTATTGAATAACTCAGTATTCGATCCTCATTACAGGGTAAAACAGGGGGTATTTATAGGCCAAAACCTTAAGGAAAAGACCTTTTCACCCCTCTGTTACAACCGACATAGTGGAGACTATTCAGTACCCTTGATAGGGTTAAAATGGTAAAAGACTAATCTAATGAGATAGTAGATAAGTCTTCCATCTTAGCTGGCAAAAAGGTTCTCTGAAGGGTCTTAGTTCGAATATATACTCCGAACTAGAGTTCACCCAAAATCTTCGAACTTGACACAAGGAAGCCGAAGTTGGTCAGCTAAAGAACTTCAGTTGAATAGCCTGTCTTCGTCTTGTTGTAATTGTAACCCTAAGGATGAAGTATTTTCCCCCAACAAGGGACAAGCCGAACACTCACTTGCACTGCAACCGAAGATCCCGCAAGAGCATCTACTCAATGGCTCTTGGGGATAAAGAAGACAAAGGCTCCTCTGACAACTCCAACGATGACAACGATGAGAAGTTATCCGACGATGACGATGATGAGAAGGTATCTTCCTATGAACATGAAGTCATTGAATTACTCAAAGAAAATCATTAGGAGTTGAAGTATCGGGAGAAACTACTTAGGAGGGTTAATAAGAGGGTAGATGAGCTAGAGAGTGAGCTTGCTATGGACAATAGCAAGATTCAGAGTCTATCTTTTTTCCTTTGTTTAGGTGAGAGCAGTGAGTGCCCCAACTATGAGGTGTTGTTGTGTGACATGACTTCTCTGAAGTCCAGCAACATCGAGAGGGTGGATGAGAGAGACACTTTGGCCATTGAGCCTGAAAGCGCTCAACTGGAGCTAAAAGATGCTCATGCCTCAACCGTCGTGCCATGTAGAGACTGCCCATCCTATTTAGCTGACCTAGATGAGCTAAGGGCGAAGGGTGATGAGCAGTCGGGTGAGCTTGAGAGAGTTAGAGCCGAGTTCGAGTAGACCAAGCTTGAGCTTGAGACCTTGTCAGTTCCACCCAATGTCTGTGAGAACTACTTGTCTCTAAGGATGGAGCTAATCAAGATTAAAGTTGAGAAGTCTGTTCAGATCGATAGAGAGTGTGAGATCTACTTGTCTCAAGTGGAGGTGCTAGCTTCCTTGAGAGAGGAGTTACCTGATGCTCAGAATGAGAACTCTTACCTCCAATAGACCCTGAGTTGGGTGAGTGCCAGAGAGTATCAGCTCGGCATGATGATCCAACAGTTCAAGAGGTAGGATGGGTTTTACACTTACACCTAGGCTGATTTTTTGAGCGTTGTGAGTAGGGCATTAGAGTGGACTAAGACGATCCCTGAGAAAAGATATCCCAATACCCACTCCATTAAGTCCTTTTAGGCCAGTCAGCCTAAGGATGGTGTCTTTCGAGAGAAACCTAGAGCTCCGCCAAAGAAACCTGTCTAGATCCCAAAACCCAAGCACCTCCAAACTTCTCTTGACTCTCTACCTGGACCGTCTCACACCAAAGAGCCAACACACAATGCCACTAAGCCTAAGAAACCCAAGACTCAACCACATCCCAAGAAGCCTTCCTATCATTGTGAGTTCTGTCAAAGAGCAGGGCATCTTGTGGAGTTTTGCTTTAGGAGGAAGCAGGTTGAAAGAGCTGAGAGAGCTCAAGGTCGGCAGGAGCAGTTCTACTAAAAGGGTGGTAGACAGATAGTCCCTCGACACGGAGAAAGGCTAGATGCCAAGTCGTGTCGTGTAAGTGGTAGCAAAGGAGACGACTTCCGTGCCTGTGCTCCAACAGAGTTCTAGGTCATTCTGGATATGACTTTGGACCTCATCGCTGTGACTTTAGGTAGAATAGAGGACCTCGCTTTGAACTACATTTTGGTCCAGACTCTTACACGTATTTTTGCTTTCCTACTTTTGAGTTGATGGCTCGACACTGGTTTAGCTCTTTTGCCAAACCTAGTGTCGGACCCTTTTCTCCCCCTTATGACGATTGATTTTGCAGGATCGAGGCTTGGAGGACATATGGATCATGGATTCGGGATGCTCTCGCCACATGACGAGACATCACAAATGGTTCTCTAGCCTCACTTCCCCAAGCTCCAAGGAGTACATCACTTTCGAGAATAATGGTCAAGGGAAGGTACACGGTTTTGGCTCAATTTGGATTTCTAAGCATTTATCCTTGAAGCATGTTTATTTGGTTGGAAATTTGGGCTTTAATTTGGTTTCTATTTCGCGACTTCTTGAGGGCTTAGAGGTTTGTTTTAAGAAGGGCATGTCTTCTATTGTTGATTCTAGATGATCTTTGGTTTGCCAGATCTTACCTTTTGGTAAGGTTTTTCGAATTGATCTCATAGAGGTGGCATAGGAGGTTAGGTCATTTGAGCTTTGATCTGCTAGTCAGATTGAGTTCTATGGATCTCATTCAAGGATTGCCCAAAATTAAGTTGGAGAAGGATCTAGTTTGCCATCCTTGTCATCATAGGAAGATGGTTGTAACTTCTCATGCACTTGTGACTCAGGTGTACCGGGAGAGCTGTTACATATGAATATTGTTGGTCCAGTTCAGGTACGTTTAGTCGGTGGGAAGTGGTACGCTCTTGTGATTGTTGATGATTTTTCTCGATTTTCGTGGGTTTTCTTTTTGGAGTATAAGGATGAGACTTTTCTTTTGGTTCATGACCTAATAATTCTGAAGCTGAAGAATGAGAACAATGGTCAGATGCGAGAAATTCACCCTGACAGTGGTTCTGAGTTCAAGAATTCTCAGTTTGTTAGCTTTTGTAGTGACCAGGGTCTTGAGCACCAGTTTTCTGCCCCTTACACTCCCCCATAGAATGGCATTGTGGAACGAAAGAACCGCATGCCGGTTCATAGGACCCCCTAACACAGATCAACTCTACAAACCCTAGTTTGAACCGTACCTTTATTTTCTTTACTTTCTGCATTAGATCAGTATATCTTCGTGGGTTTGCGCTGGAAGCCCTCCATCGGCCATGCCGTAACTGTGGTAAGCCTTGTTGGTTCTCATGTGAATCATCCGTTAATATAAGTAACAGATTGCTATCACCTTGTTGGCTCACTTGTGAACCATCCGTTAATCTACGTAACAGATTGCTACCCTTTGTTTTATATACTGCCACACTTGGTGATTCAGTCTATAAGCCAAATTGGCACTTGATCTTCGTTTTGCTGCAGGTTTCACGTTCGGAGCCCCCTTCGCCGAAGGTTTCCGGAGCTAGGAAGATGGTTTCAGAGGATGTCGGAGCACCCTTCGGCGAGTTTTTGCTTCGTCGTCCATGCCAGATCCGTCACGCTATTGTCGGTATGGCCGAGTACAGCACACCGGAGCTACTTCGCATTGGAGTTTCTTCGCGCTAGAGTCACGCCAGAGCGCTCCGTACCGGACTTCGACGTGCCAGCGCTCTACATCGGATACATCATGCCAGTGCTCTGCGTTGGATTTTGTCATGTTAGAGGCTTCGCACCGAATCCTGTCGTTCGAAGGATATTTAGAGTTGCGATCTGTCTGAAGCCTGTCTTTGGCTAGATCAATCCGAACACCGAAGGTTACCTTTGGCGCACCCTTCGCACCTGACGCTGAAGGACCCCCTTCGGTGACCTTTCGCACGGTACACTCCGAATCAATCAGGCTCAACTCGACCGATTGGATTATTTTATCTATATATTTTGACTAATTGGATTATTTACTTGTGATATTATTACCTGGCGACTCCACCACCCTTGCTACTATTAAGGGTAGTCGGAATGTGACGTCAGTGTTGTGTTTTGCTTAGACTCATCCCTAAGTATCCACATGCTTTTGGATCGTCAAACTGACCCAAGTGCGGGGGCATGTTTTCGTGTCAACACACTTTTTGGCGACTCCGCTGGGGAAGACTATGCCAACATGACAAGTACGTCTACATTTGATGCAAGTACCTCTACAACAATTACTACGTCTACAACACCGATGGATTCCATGGGGGCGCAGAGATCGACATCTGCAACATCATGATGCCCACACTTGCAAATATCCCTAAGGAAGGACGCACGGAGATTGAGGCAAAGATGAAAGAGCTCCAAGATCTCATGCTCAGGAGCTACGTCAAGACATGCACGGGCTTCATCAAGCGCGACGTCAACATCACCGACCTTGCCCAGACTCAGGTAACACTAGTGTTGCCTCCTTTATCTTCCTTAGAGATTGAGAAAAAGATAACCGCATTCGTGGATCAAGCTATTAGCACTTCACTACCTATTTGGGGGAAAATATTTCATCCTTCATAAATTAAGGAAGCCTCAACATCAACACAATCAGAAGAAACGAAGTCGGAAGCTTTGGTGTCCGAAGCTCCTAAAAGCATCAAGGCTTCAATGTATTCGGAGCTCTCTAAAGTGAAGGCCTTCGTTAAGGCTTCGGTGTGACGAAGCCTCCCGGAGCCTCTTTACCCAAAGGGGTACTACTAGCAAGGTCAGAAGAATTACCTTCTCACTGATTAGATTAGTCTTTTACTCTTTTAACCTTACGAAGAATATTAAATAATATCTTCTAAGTCAGTAGTAATTAGAGGGTAAAGGAGTCTTTTCCCAATGTATTCCATCTATAAATACCCCTCTTCACTCTGTAAAGGTTATCAAATACTCAGATATTCAATATACACTTTGATGAGGACATCACTTCACATGATACACACATGGAGCCTCCACCTACAATTCAATTACTAGGACCAATCACACGCGCCGTGCCCGTCGCTTGAACCATGAGGTTAATTCTTTCCTTAGCAACTATGTTAATATTTGTTTGGACGGGATGCTACTGAATACTAGTGATATTTTGTTGCTTAGGAACATGGGAGATGGAATAGAAGAGTTGGAGTTGAAGACGGAGCCGCACGGATGATTTGAAGTCAAGAATTCGCTGGTTCGGACTACATCAACCACCATTCACCAAAATGGGCATAACTTCCTCATACGAAGTCCGATTGACGCGTTCTTGGACTTTTTGGAAAGCTGAGGAGAAGACGGATCGTTTACCGTTGGTTTCGTCTCTTTTGGAGTCTCGAGTCGATCTGTGTGTTTAAAACAGTCCTGCGTGACAGAACTGGGCCGTGTTGGCCCATAGTCCAAGTCTGTACGACTTCTAGCCCACAGCCCAAGTCTGTTCACTTCCACAGGCTGCCCATGCCCTATATATTCACTCCAGTCACCTTTAGGGTTAGGTTTTGCTTTGTTTGCATCTACACTTGTGTGTTTAGATCCCGCCTCTTGCACCGGACCGATTGGCTGCTGCATTGGCGTTTGTGAAACCTCACCTTATCATTGTTTGTCTGTGTTTGGGCATTCGACTTGTATCATTCCTGTTCTTGCTTGTGTTCTTGGGTTCGCTTGCAGGAATTAGCCTTCGTGGTGAGGTCAATCGCATTCTGCGTGGTTGATAACCAACGGAGACAGTGGTGTAACGATTAAAAGGTTTTGATCCGCCGGACCGGAGCCTTGGATCGCCAACGTCGAGATTCTCCACCAACCCAAGTTATCCTTACCTAACGGAAGATCGGGACCAATCCCCCATCAGTTGGTATCAGAGCTCAGATTTCCCGTTAGGTAATCTCGATCTGCTTTTGTTTTTACCTAGAGTCCAGAAAACCGCACCAAAAAAATTCCCCACCGAGAACCCCTTTGTGCCTTGCGATTTTAATTTCAGTTTTAACTTTGTTGAGTTCGTGTTCTTGGTCGAGTCTTGTTGATGGTTTAGTCATCCCTCTGTGTCGTTTGAGTAGTAGTTGTTCTTGTGTCTCAAAAAAATTCCCACCCGAAACCCCCCCACAACCCTATTTTGTTTTCCACATCCAGTCTTTGTGACCCCCCTTCGGTAAAACAGGCATAACTTTTCGCTCGTTTGGCAAAAAAATCTGAAATGTTTTGAGCGTCTTCCTGACCCAATTTGGGTGGGTACCCTAACTCGGTTCCCCTGTTAGCCCTCACCAAAATAGCCAAAAAAAATCAGGAAGATAAAGAAAAAATTGGTCAAAGTTTTTGCTCGCCGGTCAGCGAACTTGTTGAATTTCTGTGAGCCACATCCCACCTCAGTTGTAGGTGCCAATTTTTGTGGTTGCATCTCTGGTCATCCTTGTTCAAAAAAAAATAGAGTGAAAAAAAAAGAAGAGAGAAAAAAAATCAAAAAAAGAGAAGAAGCGGTAGTAACAGAATTATCGGCGGCAGTAACAGATTCTGCTTGTCCGATCTCTTGTCCGAACTCTTGTCCGGTCAGCGGTAGTAACAGAATTATCAGCGGCAGTAACAGATTCTGCTTGTCCGATCTCTTGTCCGAACTCTTGTCCGATCAGTGGCAGTAACAGATTCTCAGCGGTAGTAACAGTTTCTGCTTGTCCGATCCCTTGTCCGATCTCTTGTCTGATCCCTTGTCCGATCTGTAGAGAGCTGATTTTGGCCTGTTATTGCTTCCATTTGAGTTTTGGGCACATAGTTTCCCTCTATTGCTTGAATTTTCACATTGAGAGCACTAAGGCCAGCAACTTTGACGAGTACTAGGGAATACTTATTGAACTTGGTTTAACTGTTATTACTATCGCTAATCCTTGCTACTCACTTTGCCTTCCAAGCTACACCTTTCTCTTGGTCAGGACAGGATCATTTCTTGCAATTGCCACCACCCTCCACTTGGTTCATCACCTGTAGGTTGGTGACCTCACTGCAGCGTGGTACGAACACTTGCAAGCGTGGGTAAGGCGCTTGACGGATTGCTTCCACCACACATCCACCACCCCACCTAGCTGTTTTACATAAGGATTATTCTTTGTTGCTTTGTCTTGTCACTAACATGGCAGCACTTATTGTACAACGTGACTTGAGCACTCACATGGACCAGGACGACCAGGCACAACGGAACAATCTATTTCAGACCTTCTTCATCGTCAATGACCGCCGTGTACGTGTCATCATCGACAACGGTAGTTTCAACAATTTGGTGAGCCTCGACATGGTAACGAAGCTTCAACTTCCCACACGTGCACATCCACACCCTTACCACGTGCAATGGTTCAACAATAGCGACAAGGTCATGGTAACACAAACTGCTCACATCGAATTTTCCATTGGTACATACTTCGGAGTTGCTGATTTTGATGTAGTACCAATGCAAGCATGTTGTCTATTACTTGGTAGACCTTGGGTATATGATACTTATGCTACACACCATGGTAGGAGCAATAAGTACACCTTTATGTATAAAGGAAAGAAAGTTACATTACTTCCTATGACTCCTGCTGAAATTGTGAAATTTGAACAAGAAAAACATGCTAGGGACGCACAAAAGAGCAAACAACCTTCTGAAAATCAGCAAGTAGCTAAAACACCTTTGAGGCAACAAAAAGATAAAGTTGTTTCTCCTTCCTCATCACAAGTTATTAATCTGAGAGGACGTGTCATGCATGCAACTAAAACTAACCTTGCAGTACGTAGTTTTCTTGGTCTTGCAGGTTTCTACCGGCATTTTGTGAAAGATTTCGGCACCATAGCCGGTCCTTTACCGGCATGTAGGTAGACCTCGCACCTTGCATCATTCTGATTATTATGTGCGTAGACCGTCTACTTTTAATGTGCCTACTACTCATGTCACTCAGTGCTGGATGCCTCGTCATTATTTCACTCACCCCAGCACTAAGCGATCGAGACATTATTATCATGTGTAGGCGACAGATCGAGGCTTAGAGGGCACGTGGATCATGGACTCCGGTTGTTCGCGCCACATGACCGGAGATGCAGCATGGTTCTCCAGCCTCACCACAACCAAGCAAAGGGAACATATCACCTTCGGAAACAATCGAAGGAGTAGAGTGAAAGGTAAAGGTGTGGTAAGAATCAACTCAAACTTCACTCTCAAAGATGTTGCTTTGGTTGAAAACCTGGGATACAATTTGTTGTCTGTATCTCAGTTGCTTGATGAGGGCTTCGAAGTGCGATTTCATCGCGATACTTCGCAAGTACTCAATTCTGATGGCGTTGTGGTGTGTAAGATCTTTAGAGTAGGGAGAGTTTTTGGAGCTGATTTTTCAGAATCGTCTGGTTCTTCTCATTGTCTTGTTGCACATTCGACTTCTGAGCTTTGGAAGTGGCATAGGAGACTAGGGCATATGAGCTTTGAGTTGCTCGCTCGTCTGAGCGCCCTAGGCCTGATCCGAGGATTGCCCAAGCTCAAGTTTGAGAAGAATTTAGTTTGCGCTCCTTGTCGACATGGAAAAATGATTGCCGCTTCGCATTCGCCAGTCACCACAGTGATGACTGAACAACCCGGAGAACTCCTCCATATGGACACTGTAGGTCCCTCTCGGGTTAATTCTTTAGGCGGCAAGTGGTATGTTCTAGTAATTGTCGACGATTTCTCTCGCTACTCTTGGGTCTTCTTTCTTGCCAGCAAGGATGAAGTGTTTTCACACTTTCGGAGCTTGGCTTTGAGACTTTTCACTGAACTCCCTGGTGCATTAAAATTCATTCGAAGCGATAATGGCACCGAGTTCAAAAACAGTCTCTTTGTTGACTTTTGCATGGAGCATGGCATAGAACATCAATTCTCTGCTCCGCGGGTTCCTCAACAAAACGGTGTTGTTGAGAGGAAGAACCGCACTCTGGTTGAGATGGCTAGGACGATGCTTGATGAGCATAGGACTCCTAGAAAATTCTGGGCTGAGGCCATGAACACTGCTTGTTACATCTCAAACCGAATCTTCTTGCGCTCAATTTTAAATTTGACATCTTATGAGCTACGTTTTGGGAGACAGCCCAAGGTTACTCATCTTCGAGTTTTTGGCTGTCGCTGCTTTATCCTAAAACGTGGTAACTTGGATAAATTTGAGTCGCGCTCTTCTGACGGGATCTTTTTGGGTTATACTACACATGGTCATTCTTATCGTGTCTATAATTTGGAAACTAACACTGTCATCGAGTCATGTGATGTGACTTTTGATGAATCAACCCCCTCTGTTAGTTTTGCTTTTGAACAGGCAAATGAACACGACATGGAACAGACCATCTTCGAAGAGGAAGATCCCGGAGAATTCGAGGATGAACCCTCACTACCCTCGACATCGACCCCCGAAGCTGACCCCGCTTCAACTACTTCGGCACGAGGTCCCGAAGCAACTACCTCAACATCGGTCATCTTGGACCACTCCAACGCACAAGTTGAGGGGGAGACTGCATCCCGCCGCGAGGCTCCACATCATGTTCAAAGAATGCATCCTCCCGAGCAGATCATTGGTGAGCTTGATAGAAGGGTAACACGTTCTCATGCTCATTTTATTGATTCCGCTTTTGTTGCTTCTTTCGAGCCCTTAGATGTTAGTCATGCACTTTCTGATTCTAGTTGGATCAATGCCATGGATGAAGAGCTTGAAAATTTTGAGAGAAACCAAGTCTGGACTCTAGTTGATCCTCCACCAAATGTTCATTTCATTGGAACAAAATGGATTTTCAAAAATAAACAAGGTGAGGATGGGACTATAGTTAGAAACAAGGCTAGACTTGTAGCTCAGGGCTTTTCTCAACTAGAAGGGATTGATTTTACTGAAACTTTTGCACCTGTTGCTCGCCTTGAGGCCATTAGGATTTTGCTTGCCTTTGCGACATCCCGGGGATTCAAACTCTATCAAATGGATGTCAAAAGTGCTTTTCTTAATGGCTTCATAGGTGAAGATGTTTATGTAAAACAACCCCCTGGTTTTGAAAACCCCAAGTACCCACATAAAGTCCTTAAACTTCATAAGGCTCTTTATGGACTCAAGTAGGCTCCTCGAGCTTGGTATGATAGACTTAAGTCTTTTCTGCTTGAGCGAGAGTATTTGATGGGCTCTGTTGATAAAACTTTGTTTACTCTCAAGCATGACAAGGATTTCCTCCTAGTTCAGATTTATGTGGATGATATCATCTTTGGTGGCTCTTCTCATGCTTTGGTTGCCGAGTTTGCAGATACCATGAGCAGGGAATTTGAAATGTCAATGATGGGTGAACTCACCTTTTTCCTTGGTTTGCAAATCAAGCAAAGCAAACAAGGTACTTTTGTCCACCAGACAAAGTACACCAAGGACCTGCTCAAGAAATTCGACATGTCCGATGCGAAGCCCCTCGCCACTCCAATGGCTACATCTGTAGCATTGGATCCTGACGAAGATGGAGAAGCCGTAGATCAGAAGGAGTTCCGAAGCATGATCGGCTCCCTCCTCTAGTTGACTGCCACGAGGCCGGACATACACTTCGCAGTGTGTCTGTGCGCTCGTTTTCAGGCTTCACCACGAGCTTCGCACCGCCAAGCGGTAAAGCGCATCTTAAGGTATCTCAAACACACCCTTGAATTTGGCATATGGTATTCAGCGTCTTCATCTTTATGTCTTCGAGGTTATTCCGATGTGGATTTTGCTGGGTGTAGAATTGATAGGAAAAGTACCTCTGGTACTTGTCATTTTCTGGGTACTTCTCTGGTTTGCTGGTCTTCCCGCAAACAGTCTAGTGTTGCACAATCGACGGCTGAGGCCGAATATGTTGCTGCAGCTAGCTGTTGCTCTCAGATTTTGTGGATGGTTTCCACTTTGCGGGATTTCGGGTTAGATTATAAGGGTGTTCCACTTTTCTGTGATAACACTAGTGCTATTTGTATTGCAAACAACCCGGTTCAGCACTCCAGAACCAAGCACATTGATGTACGGTATCACTTTCTCAGAGATCACAATGAGAAGGGTGATATTGAGCTTCAATATGTTGATACCCAACACCAGCTTGCCGACATTTTTACAAAACCCCTCGATGCTTCTCGATTTGCTTACTTGCGTGGGGAACTTGGTGTTTGTCACCCTTACGGCATTTTGTGAGGGGGAGCTGTTTTAGATGGATATGCCTTTGCTAATTGTGTGCTAAATTGCATTTACATCTTTTGCACTTATATGCCTGCTTATAATCCATGACATCATGACAGCTCAGCTCTTTTTAATTTATCTGGAACATTCATGTGCATGATGTTTTATTTTTCAAAGTCAAATCATGCTCACTGCTTAGTCTTGAATCTAGCGTGGTTAGGCAGGACTGCTTTAGCTATCTTTCATCTGCTTGATAGCAAGACACATTTCTTTGGATGCTAAAAATTGCAACTTGAAAAATTGTTCTCAATTTTCATGGGTATTCATAAAGTACCAAACAATTGGTTCACTTGATTAAAATCAAAAATTCCATGATTTGCATGCTTTAAGTTAAAAGATCCAGGTGGGTTTGTTTGTCGCACTACTCTATTCTAGACTGCTTTCCATTGCACATTGGTCTGAACTGGAATAGTGTAGTGTATGCCAAAATCATTGCCTTAAGCTTCTTATGGTTTTCATGCCTAGGCTTGGCCTGATTGGAAAGTATAAGGTGGACAAACAAATAACCCCTGGCACTAAGAAAAGAACAACAAAAAATCATTGATTATCAAGTTTGCTTTTCAAGCTCCATCTGAACTGGACTTGTCTGTCTAGAGTAGAAATTGACTAGCTTTGCGCAGTCCTTGCTCTTACTTGTCTAGTTTCCTTGACTAAGTGGTGATGCTTTTAATTCAAAAATTGATCAAATCACATGCCTCATCATGTTTTTAGAGAATGTTAATTTGAGCTGAGCACATGATCGTTGGTGTTATTGTTGGCATATTTTTTGCTTCATATGTCTTCGCCATTTTGCTCAATTCGAAGCTTTGCATCGGTTACATGCTCCTTGATGCTTGCATTGCCAAAGGGGGAGAAATTCCTCGTTCTCTGCTGCAAGGGGTATAATTTCTAAAAGGGGAGAAAATTTGACATAAAGGCGGAGAAGATTCTTTGTTGCCAAAAAGGGGAAAATTTAACTCAGGGGGAGTTTTTATTGCCGAAGGGGCTTTTTACTCTTTTGAAAAAGGGGGAGGAAAATTCTTTTATCAAGTGACATGATTTGGCTCTTTTCTGAGTTTTTATGGTCACTTGTGTGCTGAAAATTTTTACATTTTCTTGAACTTGGATTTGGTTGTCAATGCACTCATCAAGGGGGAGATTGAGAAACCAAGGGTTGGTTTCGGTGTTTTGTGATGACTGATTGACAGGCTTTTTACCCTCTGTTCGAAGGGTACCTCTGAAGGGGGTTCGGAGGTTGGACCTCCGAAGGTGATCGGAGGAGGGGACCTCCGAAGGGTGTTCGGAGGTGGCTCTCACCGAAGGGTGTTCGGTGTTTGCTTGCTGCAGCTGTGCAGCGGAGTGTGCTCGTCGAAGGGGTCCGACAGTACGCGATGATTGGGTTCGTACCGAAGGGTTCGGTACTTTGGGCGGTACACCGGAGTGTGTGCCGAAGGTTGCTAACCCGGAGAGGTCTCCGGAGTACTGGAAACACTTGTCTGTTTGTCTGTGGTGCGCAGGGACTTCGGAGTCGACGGACAAGGTTCGCAGCAGGTGAACCTGGGTCGAGCGGGAGGCTTGATGCCAGGGGAGCGGGGAGCTCCGTCACGGTGTGTGCGAAGGTGGTCCGGGTCGGTACTCGGGTCGAGGCGTGCCAAGTGAAGGCAGAGAGTGCGGAGCGTGGCTCCGGCTGAAGGTGCTCCGAGACAAAGTCCTCGGAGGTGAGGCACTTCGAAGGTACTCTGAATGGAGTGACTTCGGAGTTGGTGGTTCAAGTCCTCTGCGGAGGCAAGGAATTCGAAGTGTGCTCCGGAGGGAGACATTCGAAGTTACCCGACGAAGGTCTCAGAAGTCGAGGTGCATCGAAGGCATGGTCCGGGTGAGGCTCGTCGAGAAGTGTGCTCGGGGAGAGACACTGCGACGAAGTGCTCATGGAATGCTTCATGCGAAGGCCTTGGACGAAGGAGGGACTTCGAAGGGTGGTACTCCGAAGGTGGGGCTTCGGAGGGAGGAAGGCTTCGGAGAAAGGCTAGCTCTGGAGCAAGGTTGACTTGAGGTGCTTCGGCCTGCATGGCTTCGGTACACGGACTGACGGAGTTCGAGCTGGGAGTAGCTGCGAAGCCGTGGTGGTCCACTCCGGAGGTGTTTGTGCGAAGGCCCAAGGGGCTTTGACGGCTTCGGCTCAAAACCGTCACTGTATCGAAGGCTATCTTCGGCGAAGCGAAGGCCATCTGGCTTCAAGGCTTCTCGCCGAAGCTACCGCACCCTCGCGTGCGAAGGGAGGATTCCAGAAGGTCAAAAGACTGCAAAGGCTGACACTGTCTGTTCTGTAAAAGGCTGACACTGTCCCCTCTGCAAAGCTGACAGAGAAGCCTCCAGAATAAAGGTGGACTACCTTTTGTACCCCTTAGTTCTGTAGAGTCAAATCTTTTGTAAACCCTAGGGGTAAAGTAGTCATTTCCTTTGGGTGAACTGTGGGCTATAAATATGGGGGCTCGGTAGGTAACATTTAACACTTTGAGCATTTACTGTTGAGCTCCTGTAGCCACATACCTCGCTGTATTCATCCAGAGTTCAATCTATTTTTGTGTTCCTTGTTCAAGCGGCGAAGCCCTGCTTCTTGTGCTTTTTGCTTGAGCTCGCGTTACATACCTCGCTAGCTGTAGTGCACCGAAGCCTGTCTAGGCGAAGGTTGCTTTTGTGCGAAGTGTGTTTTTCAGCGTGCTGTCGCTCTGTGTAACTTGAGGCCAGACCTCACAGGTTACTAGCGAAGCCCTAATCGAGGCCCGTTTTTGCTTCTTGTGTCGAAGCCCTTAGCGGTGTCCGTTTGTGTGCGTTTAGACCTCCGAGTACGAAGCCCAGCACCAGTTGCTGTTGCCAAGTACTTGGTCGTAGTCCTCAGAGGGCTGTCCACTCTTGCGAAGGGTGAAGTGCGAAGCCTGCTCGAAGCACCCCGTGTGCGGAGCCTGCACTGACTTAGCAGAGTCGATTTCCGAGGGTTGTAAGTGGAGCGAAGTCTTCTTGGCTTCGAACTTTTGCTCCTGCGAAGCCTGTGTTCGGAGCAGTCGAAGTACCTCCGAACCAGACCTTCGAAGGTAGTGTTCGAAGCCTGTTCCGCAGAAGACAGAACTAAACCCAAGGCTAAGTTTTAGCCCGAAATTTTAAAAGCTCCCATTCACCCCCCCTCTGGTCGCCGTTTCCGGTCCAACACTTTCCTTAGCAACTATGTTAATATTTGTTTGGACGGGATGCTACTGAATACTAGTGATATTTTGTTGCTTAGGAACATGGGAGATGGAATAGAAGAGTTGGAGTTGAAGACGGAGCCGCACGGATGATTTGAAGTCAAGAATTCGCTGGTTCGGACTACATCGACCACCATTCACCAAAATGGGCATAACTTCCTCATACTAAGTCCGATTGGCGCGTTCTTGGAATTTTTGGAAAGCTGAGGAGAAGACGGATCGTTTGCCGTTGGTTTCGTCTCTTTTGGAGTCTCGAGTCGATCTGTGTGTTTAAAACAGTCCTGCATGACAGAACTGGGCCGTGTTGGCCCATAGTCCAAGTCTGTACGTCTTCTAGCCCACAGCCCAAGTCTGTTCACTTCCACAGGCTGCCCACGCCCTATATATTCACTCCAGCCGCCTTTAGGGTTAGGTTTTTCTTTGTTTGCATCTACACTTGTGTGTTTAGATCCCGCCTCTTTCACCGGACCGATTGGCTGCTGCATTGGTGTTTGTGAAACCTCACCTTATCATCGTTTGTCTGTGATTTGGCATTCGACTTGTATCCTTCCTGTTCTTGCTTGTGTTCTTGGGTTCGCTTGCAGGAATTAGCCTTCGTGGCGAGGTCAATCGTGTTCTGCGTGATTGATAACCAACGGAGACAGTGGTGTAACGATTAAAAGGTTTTGATCCGCCGGACCGGAGCCTTGGATCGCCAACGTCGAGATTCTCCACCAACCCAAGTTATCCTTTACCTAGCGGAAGATCAGGACCAATCCCCCATCACACTTCGAACTATCTCAAGCTATTATCCAATTCAGAGGCTTAGAATAGTCCTCATAAACAAACACTTCGGTTGTTAATCTTTCAAGTTCTTTAAACATGTTAGCGTAATCTTTTACGCCAACAGTTGGCGTTGTCCGTGGGGAACCTAGTACAAAAACTTCGTTCTCTACCAATCCTTTCCTAGAGCCATGCCTCCTAAATGGAGCCTAGGCACTAGCCCCCTCCAGAGGTCTTTTCAGACCTTTGGATTGGGATCTTCGAACACCACTGAGGTCGGAGGACCCTCCGTGGTCCCCCCACCTGAAACCACCGAAGTAGATACTCATTCTCGAGCATACAGAGCCCCTCTTACGGCTTTTTCTATGCTCTGAACCAACGGAGCCCCTCCTGCGGCTCCGTCCATGCTCTGAACTTACTTCCTCAGTTCTCAAGACCCAGAGGGCCCCTCCGGAGGAAATGAAGGTCATTCAGGTGACATGGTGGTCCATATGGCTTGACTTTAGGGCGAAGTTGAAAGATGGAGGCAGGAAGCTACCGATAGGCTTCGCCCTCTAGCTAGCCTCGTCATCTCGGAGGTGCCTCAAGATGATGACCATACTTACTATCCCGAAGCCTCTGAGAACTAGAGAAGCACTGAGAATGCTTCCTTTGACGATGAATCTCCGCTACACCCAGACCTGCAAAAGGTGCGCTTTGACCCCAAGTTTAGGACTTCAAAGTTGTGCAAGTACTCCAAAGAGGAAGATCTCGGTGAATTCTCCCGCTCTTATGCTCTAGCAATTGAAGCCATCAGAGGGGTTCGAGACACAATGGCAAAGTGTTTCCCCCTTGCGCTCGAAGGAGTTTCTCTGTGTTAGTTCTTGTCCTTGAAACTAGGATCGATTAAATCGTGGGAGTAGTTGAGAAAGAAGTTTGTGAGCAATTTCCAGGGGACCTTCATGCCCCTTATGTATACAGGGAGTCTTTTTCAGGTGAAGCAGCAACCTAGAGAAACTCTGCAATAATTTTTCAAGTGCTTCGCTCATACGAAGTCGCAGATAAGAGGGATGTCTGCATCTTCCATTGTTGATGCAGCATGGGAAGGAGTCACGAACACAGGCCTCCTCGATAAGCTTCACTGGAAGCAAATTTCTTTAGTAGCCCAGCTAATGGCCTACTTCGAGGAATATGCTAAGTCGGAAGAAGGATGGCTCCGAAGGACGACTTCGTCTTCACCAACCATCTTCCAAGAAGTCAAACTTGAACTAAAAACTTCATTTCCACCACAAGTGTTCTCCTTCAACAATAATCAACATAACGGACGAAGAGGATGAAAGCATCCTCGCTCCGAGGTTTTAAATATGGGAAAATTACTCACATGTCATTATAATTTTTAAAAATTTCTTACATGCCACTATCAGTGACTGTGGTGGCCCCCATATGTCAGTGACACACCGATGGCATATTGGCAAACCGTAAAAATTATAATGGCACAGAAAAAATTAACCCTTTAAATATGACCCCCTCTTCTTCGAAATTTCCCCCTAAAAATTCACAGGCTCAGGGAAACAAGGTGAGATGCTAGAGGCCGCCAAGGAAGTTGGCTGGCCGAGGACAGGCCTTCTTCTACTGTGTACATGGCGAAAACCAAAGCCATTCTACTGACGCATGCAAATCTATATTAGCTCTATGGAGCGAGTATCTTGGGAGGAGATCTGGCCGAGGCACTACTGACTGAGCCCCTCCCGAGACATGTCTAGAGCCGGTACAGGCTATCGGACATGTAGATAACTTCGAAGCCCCAAGAAAACCTTCGGTGCCTAGTGTTATGCCACCTCCGAAACAAGAAGATATACAAGACCACGGCAAACGGGTAGTCCTCACCATCTCCGGAGGAGGGACCTTGGGTGGCATGTTGAAGCGCCAGTGGAGAGAGTATGTCCATGAAGTAGGGCATATAGGGACCTCCTTGTCGGCTGCTAAAATGTCCGAGTGGACTCACATGACCATATCCTTCTCCGCAGCTGATGTAGCTGGAATTAAATTCCCTCATGCGGACCCTCGTGTTATTACAACTGACATTGCAGGAACAGAGATCCGGAGAGTGTTGGTTGATGGCGGAAGCTCCACAGACATTATCTTTGTCCAGGCCTTCGATAAATTGTGCATCCCACGGAGGCATTTACTTCCAGCAGCTCATCCACTTCAAGGCTTCGCATACCCTCCTCTTGATGCCCTCGGCCAAATAGGCCTCGAGGTCACCTTCGGAGAGGGGCTCCTGGCTAGATCGGAGGAGGTGATTTTTGACGTCGTCGATGCCCCTTACGCTTATAAATTCAGAGGTGTGGCGCATCACAATTATTTATGCCTAAAAATGCCTACACAAGGAGGAGTACTTACAGTCCTCGACAACCAAGCTGCGGCACGGAGGGCGAGGTATGGCCATGGTCCACCTCTTGATCCTAGGCAAATAAATAATGTATAGGATCATTCGGAGGATGCCTCCACGTCAAGTGACCCCTCGAAGATCTCCTCCCTCAAGCCAAGCCCCGAAGGTGAAATTGTAACAAAGATTATTGTCAAGGATGACAAAGACTATCCCATCTAGTTTGGCAAGGAACTGCCTCCGGAAATTGTCGGTTCGCTGGAAGAAGTAATTACAGAAAATCTGGATATATTTTCCTAGTACGATGAAGATATTCCCAGAAAATTTGAAGCAAGCCCAACGAAAATAAGTGCATTGCAAAGGATGGCTCCACCAAAAAATTTGAAGCAAGTCCAAAAAATCACTGGACGCCTTGTGGCCCTTAGTAGATTTTTGGCAAGGTTTGCAGAGTGGAGCCTCCTGATATTCAAAGCTTTGAAGGGGTCTGAAGATTTTGCCTGGACACTGGAGTGCTAGAAGAGCTTCGATGAAATCAAGGACTATCTCAGCAATCTTGCAACACTCACTGTTCCCCTCACAGATGAAACTCTTCTTCTCTATCTTGTAGCCAATGCTCCGCTGTTAGTGCAGTCCTTGTTCGAGAAGTGGATTTCAACGGGAAGTTGGTACAAAATCCGATAATCTTCGTATTGGAAGCTTTATTTGGAGCCAAAACTCGGTACTCCAAGCTCGAGAAATTTACCTATGCCCTGGTAATGGCTTTGAAGAAATTACGGCATTATTTTTTGGCACATAATGTAGTTGCACCAACTTCTTACCCTCTCGGAGATATGCTCCGAACTAAGGATTCTA
Organism: Zizania palustris; assembly: GCA_019279435.1. Lineage (NCBI taxonomy): Eukaryota > Viridiplantae > Streptophyta > Magnoliopsida > Poales > Poaceae > Zizania > Zizania palustris. The sequence continues at coordinate 27,123,702 of JAAALK010000290.1, forward strand.
TGAGGAGAATTGGAAAATGGGCCGTCGAGCTAGCCTCCTCTGGTATTTCTTTCGTAGCAAGAACAGCTATCAAGTGACAAGTGGTGGCTGATTTTGTAGCGGAGTGGACTCCAGAAGAATCAAATGAAGGTATATGGACCATATACTCTAACGGAGCTTTTCAAGCATTTGGAGCAGGTGCTAGAACAGTCATAATTTCGCCCTCAAGGCAAAAAGCAATTTACTCCACAAGGCTCAACTTTAAGTCCACCAATAATATTGCGGAGTACGAAGGAATCCTATTGGGGCTTCGCAAGGCACGCACACTTGGTGCTACAAGAGTTGTTATAAAAATAGACTCCTAGATTGTAGCAGGGCACGTTGATAAAAGATTTCAAGTTTGACATCCACAACTTGCTAAATATTTGGAAGAAATCCGTAAGACTGAAGCAGCATTTAAAGGGATTTCCGTCCGAAGCATCCCACGAGCCAATAACTTGCAAGCAGACATCTTGGCAAAAGCTGCAGTCGCAACCCTAGAGATCCCGGAAGGGGATTTTTATGAAGATCTTACCTCCCCTTCGGTGCCACAACTCCCTCCTGCTGAGGTAGTTTGCATACCAAGTACCTATTGGTGTAGCCCAATTATGGATTTATTGCAAGACGAAGCCAATTTTCCCGAAGGCCCAAAGCTATCAACATTACAGTTAAGGGTCCAGAACTATCATATTGTCAATGATATTTTATACAAGGCTGGAGTCTGTTCTCCCTCCTCCGATGTATTTCCCAAGCCGAAGGCCAAGTCATACTCCTAGAAATTCATGAAGGCATATGTGGTAGCCATCTTTCCCCTTGGGCTTTAGCACGCAAAACACTTCGCTAGGGGCTCTATTGGCCTACAATAGTAGATAATGCGTAGGCATTAGTCCGCACTTGCCAGGGTTGTCAATGGATGGGAAGATGGAGTCATCGTCCACCAACATCTCTTCAAGTTATCACTCCGGTATGGCCAATGGCTCGGTGGGGAATGGATCTCATTGGCCCCTTCCTAATGGCAAAAGGCAGCCTAAAATTTGCAGTGGTAGCGATTGAGTATTTTTCTAAGTGAGTCGAAGTCGAACCCATGACCTCTATCACTTCCATGAATGTGCAAAATTTTTTCTGCAAAATATTATTTGCAGATTCGGAGTGCCTAGGTAGCTGACTATTGATAATGGCACTCAGTTTGATGCCGAACCTTTCAGAGAATTCTGTGAAGGTCTTGGTATCCAAATGTGCTTTGCGGTTGTCCGTCACCCCAATCCAATGGAGCCGTCGAGAGAGTCAATGGTAATATCTTGTCAGGCCTAAATCGAAGGATAGTAGGATTGGCGAAGGGGCTCTGGACCGAAGAACTTCTGAAGATTTTGTGGTCCATTCGGACCACTCAAGCAAGGTCTATAGGGTTCACTCCTTTCCGGTTATTATTTGGAGATGAAGCCATGATGCTGACGGAGCTCAAGGGAGGATCCCTCCGCACCATCGAACCATAGCTGGACAATGAAAGATAGACTTCGTTGGACTTGACTGAAGAAACAAGGCTTCGAGTTGTTGCTAACCTAACAAAGTATCAACATCAGACGAAGACTTGGTATGACCAAAAAATAAAGCTTAACGAATTTAAGCCAGGCCATTTAGTATTGCGATGTATAATTGCTTTGGGAAAATTAGAAAATAAATGGGAAGTAACATATATCATCTTGCATTCAGGATGCCCCGGATCTTTTAAGTTAGCTAATTTATAAGGTGAGGAATTGAAACGTGCATGGCATGTGGAGCACCATAAACGATACTTCGCTTAGGGGCTCCTTGTAACATATTGTAAACACCTTTCTAAATGAATAAAGCTTATGGTTCGAATAATGCATGCTTCTCAAGATGATTCCTACATATAGTGGACGCACTAGGGGAACGGAGCTGATTGCGGAGGTAAGTATTGATGTGCACGGGTGCCCGATCTTCCGTCAAAGGGGGTAAACTCGATTGGTGGAGGACTCGACATTGACAATCCATCTTCTGATCACCACAGATCTGAACCCCACAATTGCTACACCATGGCTCCATTGGTTATCAACTACGCACGAATGTGATTGACCTCACCAAGAAGGTTTATCCCTACCTCCGAATCGAGAACACAAGCAAGAACACGGAAACACAATCTCGCAAACAGAAGAGAGATTGATTTCTCAAGTGGGATTCCGCAATCTGACCAAGTCAGAGTTCAATCTACAAGAGATTTGAAACTAAGCAAAACCCAACCCTAATACATGACGGCTTCAGAGTATTAATACCTAGGATTTGTGGAAAAGTCGAGACTAATGTTGGGATTATGGTACCAAACAGATACAAGGCCCAACGTGGGCCAAAACGGTGATGCAGCACCAGATGACTTGTTCAGACGACACAGAACGTTTCGTAACGAACCAGGACTTGGCACTAGACCAATTGGAAAGATATTTTCGTTATCTTTCAAACGCCTTAAAGAACGCCTCAATCCGCCTACGTACGAGAAGGTTATCTAAAGGATACTCCGCTGAATCCGAACTGAAATCAGAGTTTGAAGTGGAATTCGAGTTGGATTGTTGTGCCGCCTCTCCCCCTTGTGTTTGATCTTGAAGTGCTTCTCCCATGTTCCTTAGAGTCAAAATATCATCCATAAGTAGCATCCCATCTGTATACATATCATTATGTAAAGTAAGAAACGAACGCACCTCATAATTAAGCTTCCGTGCACGGGAGCGAGTGATTGGTCCAAGAGTGATAGAGTGTTGGATGTCTTTATCATTGTTATCGATGTCCTCATCATCCTCCCCTTCTTGAATTGGAGCCGTCCTCGACTCGAACTCATCTTCTTCTCCCAAATATGTCTTAAAATCTGAAATGTTAAATGTGGGACTAACCCCAAAATCTGCAGGCAACTCAAGCTGGTAGGCATTGTCGTTAATTTTCTTAACTATCTTGAAAGATCCATCAGCTCGAGGCATCAATTTAGACTTTCTCAATTCTGGAAATCTATCTTTACACAAATGTAAACAAACAAGATCACCTATTTCAAAAGTTATATGTTTTCTACCCTTACTACCAGCAATTTTATACCTTTCGGTCATCTTCTCAATGTGTTCTTTAGTTGTGGCATGTAATTTCAGAATAAAATCAGCACGTGTCTTAGCATCTAAATGCGCATGTTTAGAAGTAGGCAATGGCAAAAGATCAATAGGGGCACAGGGATTAAAACCATAGACAACTTGGAAAGGACTCACCTTGGTGGTAGAATGTACTGCTCGATTATATGCAAACTCCACATGAGGTAAACATTATTCCCACATCTTCAAATTCTTGTTCAAAATAGCCCACAACATAGTGCCTAACGTACGATTAACTACCTCGGTTTTCCCATCAGTTTGAGGGTGGCATGTGGTGGAGAACAGCAGCTTGGTACCCAACTTACACCACAAACTTCTCCAAAAGTGGCTCAAGAACTTCGCATCGCGATCAGAGACAATGGTGGAGGGTACTCCATTTAGGCGAATGATGTCCCTAAAAAACAAATCAACAATGTTTGTAGCATCATCGCTCTTATGACAAGGTATAAAATGTGCCATTTTTGAGAATCGATCGACCACCACAAATATACTATCCCTCCCCCTCTTTGTTCTAGGTAACCCTAATATAAAATCCATTGATATATGCTCCCAAGGGACGCTAGGAACAGGAAGGGGCATATAAAGTCCAAAGGGATTCAAACGTGACTTAGCTTTGTTACATGTAGTGCAGCATGAGACATAGCGCACGACATCCCGCCGTATCCTTGGCCAAAAGAAGTGTGTTGACAGCACGTCCTCAGTTTTCTTCGCTCCAAAATGTCCCATCAATCCTCCCCCGTGGGCTTCCTATAAAAATAAAAGGCGAATGGAGCTTGCTAGGACGCATAGCTTGTTAGCACGATATAATAAGCCATCATTCAGCACATATTTATTCCAAGTTCGGCACTCTCTACAATTTTCAAAAGCATCCTTGAAGTCTAGATCAGTAGCATGTAACTCCTTTATTATTTCTAGACCAAATATCTTATGATCAAGCTGAGATAACATAGTAAAACGCCTAGATAAAGCATTTGCAATGATATTGTATTTACCACATTTATGTTTAATGATGTATGGAAAAGACTCTATGAACTCAACCCATTTTTCATGTCGTTTATTGAGTTTTTCCTGACTTCTAATATGTTTCAAGGATTCATGATCAGAATGAATGACAAACTCCTTAGGCCAAAGGTAATGTTGCCAAGTCTCTAACACCCTAACTAGAGCATACAACTCCTTATCATAAGTAGAATAATTCAGATTAGGTCCATGCAATTTTTCACTAAAGTTAGCAACATGTTTACCTTCTTGTATGAGAACTCCTCCTATCCCAATCCCGCTAGCATCACATTCAAGCTCAAACATCTTACCAAAGTCAGGAAGTTGGAGTAGAGGGGCATGTGTAAGTTTGTCTTTAAGCATGTTAAAAGCTTGTTCTTGTGCTGGACCCCATATGAATGAAGCTCCCCTCTTTGTCAACTCATTAAGTGGTGCAGCAATAGTGCTGAAATTCTTGACAACCCGTCGATAAAAACCAGCAAGTCCATGAAAACTTCTCACTTGCGTAACGGTTTGTGGTGTTGGCCAGCTCTTGATGGCTTCAATTTTTGCTTCATCTACCTCAATACCCTATGGAGTAACAACATAGCCAAGAAAAGAGACTCGATCCGTGCAAAAAGTACACTTTTCAAGGTTACTGAACAAGCGTGCATCTCTCAAAGCATTAAAAACAGCACGCAAATGATTCAAATGTTCATCAATAGACCTGATATATATCAAGATATCATCAAAGTAAACCACCACAAATTTGCCAATAAAAGCTCTCAATACTTCATTCATTAAACGCATGAAAGTGCTAGGTGCATTAGTTAACCCAAAAGGCATGACTAGCCACTCATATAACCCGAACTTCATTTTGAAAGTTGTTGTCCATTCATCTTCTAATTTCATTCGAATTTGGTGGTATCCACTATGCAAGTCAATCTTAGATAAAATGATAGACCCACTCAACTCATCAAGCATATCATCTAACCTAGGAATAAGATGACGATACCTTATTGTAATATTATTGATGGCTCTACAATCAACACACATACGCCAACTACCATCTTTCTTAGGAACTAAAAGAACAGGCACAACACATGGACTAAGGCTCTCACGTACGTACCTACGGTCCAGCAGTTCTTGGACTTGTCGCTGAATTTCTTTAGTCTCCTCCGAATTTGTTCTATATGCAGCACGGGTTTGGCAATGTCGCTCCTACGATCGAGTCAATTTGATGCTCAATACCTTGAATAGGTGGCAACCCTAGAGGCATCTCCACTAGAAACACATCCTTATACTCCTGCAAAAGGTTAGTGACAACAGGAGGTAAAGAAGTGGAAGAATCCTCAAATGAAAACAAGACTTCTTTGCATATCAATGCATAACAAGGAGAATCAAACTCATTAACATCAACCAAATTAGATTTAGTAGCAAGCATAACACCCCTTTCAATTTAATTCCGTCCGACTTAGAGCTATTGTCTTTCTTATCTTTCTTAGGTGGGAAGATAGTGTTAGCTACTTGCTGATTTTTAGATTGTGGTGCAGTCTCCTTCTTGCTCTTCTCAAAACTCTCTTTCTCACATTGCATAATTTCAGTGGGAGTCATAGGAAGCAAAGTAATTTTCTTTCCCTTGTGCATAAGTGTATATTTGTTACTCTTACCGTGATGTGTGGCATCCGTATCAAATTCCCATGGACAACCCAATAAAAGTGAACATGCTTGCATGGGTACAACATCAAAATCAGCAAAGTCATGGTATGTACCAATGAAAAAGTGAACTCTCGCAGAGTGTGTTACCTTTACCTTACCACTATTTTTGAACCACTAAATATAGTAGGGATGAGGGTGTGGGCATGGGGTCAATCCAAGCTTATTAACCAGCTCTATGCTCACCAAGTTATTACTGCTTCCTCCATCAATTATGACACGAACACGATGATCATTGACAATGAGGAACATTTGAAATAAGTTATGTCACTGTAGTGTGTCCATTTGCTCCACTTGAGTGTTTAAAACACGTTGTACAATCAATGCCTGATACTTCTCTGTGGCGGCAGTACCTAAAACCTCCTCGCCATCACTTTCAGGCTCTTCATCATCACCTGCATTGTTAGTACTGCCATCTTCAATATCACTAGTACTAACATACCTTCCATCCTCAGTAGCAATGAATGTTTGTCTCTGACTTGGGCAATCTCTCATGAAATGGCCCTTCCCTTTGCAATTGTGGCAAATGACTCCACTGGTTCGGCCTGTAGAAGCAACCAATGAGGAACTAGTAGCTGGTAGGTTTGTATTACTCTTATCCTGTGGTGGTAGTGAAGACGAAGGTGCTGCTAAACGCGCCCTGGATATGAAGGGGGCAGCAGACCGTGCGGGAGAAGGTAGTGTTGATTTTCCCATTGCAGACGCTGGTCTTGTGTTGGTGAAGTTACCCTTCGACTTCGGCTGTCGTCACTGCAATTCTCTTTCTGCCTTCATAGAAAGGTGAAACAATCTATTGAGTGTATTATATTCCTTATAATCTACTATGTCCTGTATTTCTCTTCTTAACCCACCATAAAATCTAGCTATTTTACTCTCCTCATCCTCAACTACATCACAATGCAGCATCCCTATTTGCAGTTCCTGGTAGTACTCCTCTACAGATTTATTTCCCTAGTTTAAACGCTGTAATTTTTGAAGCAAATCATGTTTATAAGTAGTAGGGACAAATCTTCCATGCATAGCTCTCTTTAGCCCATCCCATGTGTCAGGTGCTAAGCCTACACTTGAGATCTCATTCCACCAAATAATAGCAAAATCGGTAAACTCACCAGTGGCTTGTCTAACTCTATGTATTTCTGGAACTTGGTGAGAGTTAAATTTTTGTTGTACTGTCATCTCCCAATTCAGATATGTTTCAGCATCATAAGAGCCAGAAAAAGAGGGTATGCTGAATTTAACCTTAGCAAACGAATTATCAGCATAAGGGTTGTTTCCATTATTACCTCATAAACCTTGACGATGTGGATTTTGTTGACGGGGAGGTTCTTCAGGAAGAGGTTGCACATGATCCTGATTTATGTTGTTTGCCTCGAGATCTTTAGCCCAATCGTTCGGTGGTGGTGGTTGTCTCTCTATGTTCTCCATCCTAGTGACGAGGGTGGCAATGTTCCTCTCTATTCTCTCCAATCTGTGCTCATTGTCCTGGTTGCTCCTAATGATGTTTGTATTGAGTTCTTGCAGCAACTGTCGAAGCTCCATCTTGGACACACATTCATCTCCTTTACCTTGGTGTTGTGGTTCCGTCATGGTTAGTGGAAACACAAACACAAAGAAGCTCACAAATGTGTTAGTTTCCTATGAACTACTAGGATATGGAGTCACTCACACTCAAGCATTTCACCAAGTTCTTGTCAAGTTCTTACCAATCGTAGCAGGTGGCACAACCGGTTAGCTTGGGAATGATACCATTGAAGTCGTGAGTATAGCGATTGCTGGCAGGAAACTGTACTATTCAGAAGGTAAGTATGTGGAGTTATAGGAAGGCCAAATATTTGAGTGGAACACAATTCAATAACATATAGTAATGCTGAATAAATGTTCAAACTATTAGTCCTAATTGCTGGTCTACTCGTGTTCTAAGAACAGTAGTGACACAAGAAGGAAACAAGGATGAATTGCAAGGACAGTGTCAACACGACACCAGCAGTGCTATGAAACAAACAGTGCAGGGCCTTCGGTATTGCCTCTTTTTTCTCTCCTTTTTTGTCTTCTTTTTTTCCTCTTTTTTTGCAACCAATTACCAAGTGCTAAGTAGCAACAATATGCCCCAAGATTAAGCACAGCACCAAATTTTGGCTCAAACCGATGGAAGATGATATCGGTACAAGAAACACTAAATAACCGGTAATGAAACTTTAGAGCCCAAAATGAAGGCCTTCCTGATTTTGTTTAATTTTTTTGACAACATTTCATCAGTATCGCCCAAGTCGACTTTTAGAGATATACTTGTGGTAAAAATTTCAGCTCAATCGGAGTTACGAGCAAAACGTTATGGCCGTTTCAAGGAGAACCCTCCGAAATCGGATCTGTTCCCCCTAAATCGGATATGCTGGTTGTGGCGGAAACAGAAGCGGATGGGGATCGGTGGGGGGTGGAAAAATTATGCAGCGGAGTAGGGGAATTGTGGTGGAGACACGAACTGACCTAAAACATGAATTAACCAGCAACGAGACACAAATTTGGACACGAATTCAACACTACGGAATCTGAAGTAGAATTATGCAAAAGTCTAACAATGTCTCGGACAGGGATTTTTTTGTTTAGCTTTTCTGTGGACTCTAGGATGAATGCGAGATTGACTCGAACAAGGTAAGATGAACCTATGAACCTGACGGTAAACTTGGGCTCTGATACCACTTGATGTGCACGGGTGCCCGATTTTCCTGTCAGGGGGTAAACTCGATTGGTGGAGGACTCGACGTTGACGATCCGGCTTCTGATCACCACAGATCCGAACCCCGCAATCGCTACACCACGGCTCCATTTTACCAAGTCAGAGTTCAATCTACAAGAGATTTGAAACTAAGCAAAACTCAACCCTAATCCCTGGCAGCTGCAGAGTATTAATACCTAGGGTTTGTGGAAAAGTCGAGATTAATGTTGGGCTTAAGGACCCAAATAGATACAAGACCTGACGTGGGCCAAAACGGTGATGCAGCACCAGATTACTTGTTTGGACGACATAGAACGTTTCGTAACGAACCAGGACTTGGCACTAGACCCATTGGAAAGATTGTTTCGTTATCTTTCCAACGCCTTAAAGAACGCCTCAATCCGCCTCCGTACGAGAGAGTTATGCCCATTTTACTGAAGGATGCTCCTCTGAATCCGAACCGAAATCAGAGTTTGAAGTGGAATTCTAGTTGGATTGTTGTGCCGCCTCTCCCCCTTGTGTTTGATCCAGTAGTGCTTCTCCCATGTTCCTTACAGTCAAAATATCATCCATAAGTAGCATCTCATCCGTATACATATCATTATGTAAAGTAAGAAACGAACGCACCTCATAATTAAGCTTCCGTGCACGGGAGCGAGTGATTGGTCCAAGAATGATAGAGTGTTGGATGTCTTTATCATTGTTATCGATGTCCTTATCAAGTATTATTCATTTGAACCCAATCAACGAACTTCGAGCCACCGGCTCGAAGCATCCGTCAAGGTGGGAAAGTACCATGAAAAATGGATTCCGAGCCATCGTCTTGAAAGCATCCGTAAAAAGAGTCAAAAGCGACCAAAATGCACGGATTTCATGCCATCGGCTTGAAAGCATCCAGAAAAGAGTCGGAGGTGACCATAAAAATGGATTATGAGCCATCAGCTTGAAAGCATCCATAAAAGGAGTCGAAAGTGACCAAAACAAATGGATTTCAAGCCATTGGCTTGAAAGCATCCATAAAAGAGTCCGAAGAAACCAAAATAATCGTATTCCAATACATCCGAAAAAGAGTACTAAGCTACCATTTACAGGCTCCAGACCTATAGGTTCGAAGAGCCCTACGAGGTCCATAATGACCATCTATTTTGATTTCGAACCATTGGTTCCAAATTCATTATCAATACAATAGAGGCTACGAGCACCCAAAATCAAAAACCATATTGAAATTGTACTCTTAGCAGGCATGATAATCGTTGTGCGTAACCATCTTCACTTGAAAATCGAAGGCGCTCACCCTCAAAGAGGGGCTAGGAGGTTGTAGCGCCCCGATTTAACAAATCGAGACATTATTGAATTTCATAAGAAAAACAATAATACAAGAGGTTCATCATGCGACAACCGTACATACGACATTGTTCATGGTACGCAGACCATATTTATTACATCATTGTCTTAATAAAACAGTAGAGTAAAATAATTAGAAAACGGCATGACGAACTTCTTCTCCAGGATTTTTCTTCTTGACTGGGTTGCTACTCCAGACCGTCTTCAAGATATGCATCCTCTGTGGGGTCCAACGGGTATGAGTACAAAAAGTACTCAACAAGCCACCGCAAATGCAAATAATAATGCAGGATAATAAACAAGGAAGGATAGAGGCTAACAATGCGGAATAAAGCAGTTGCAGTTATGGCATTTAGTGTAATCATATTTTAATCATGCGGAAAGTAAATATGAACATCATCAACATCAACTAACTCGAGGAGTACGTTTTACCTCCTCGCACAACAGTCCTTACATGTCAATCCATCATGCACAATCATATCCAAAGTAAACTAACTGGGGGATGTCACGCAACCCGCCCTTGACCGTGGGCTCGGCTTTTCGAAAAGATTTAAGACTCTGATCAGAGATGTACTACTGTACCCACAAGGCACGCACTCATCTCAACGAGATGACCCATTTCACGGGAACTCGTGCCAAAACCTCAATATGAGATGTTCCAAGCGATAACCACCCGCTCTAGGTTTCGCCGGCGCGCCGGGCCGCATCCCGGCTAACGTCGCACCCCCTTTTGCGCCACATTGGTACAAGTCACCCGCAGGTGCAACTTGACCCATCTCCAAATGGTGGCCTCGGTTTGGAACAACCCATACCTTAGTTAGGACTTACCCACTAGACTTGTGGTTAGTACGTAAGTGTATTGCAACGGATCCCTCAGACCGGTCCTTATAGTGCCCCGGGTGCGACTGACCAATGCCCTAGCTTGCACCCGGAACCCACCATGCATACACTCACAACCATGACTCATCACCAACAGAATTTCCAAGGATAAGAAGCAACGGGGATCATATAATAGAACCATTTTGCTACGACTCATTTTTATCCTATAGCGGCCGTGTCAATACATTGGACACTAGCTAATATCATTGATCATATGGTGACAAGGAGGTTAGGCGAGATAGCATGGCTTGGGTTGCACATCAAGGTCGGGGGATCCTAAATAAATATAATGTAAGGGTTCATTTGACTAATGCATATACATAACCTATGTGTTTTAGCGATAGTCAATTCAGACATGGGTTCAATATGCTCAAAAGAATTGTTTGGTGACTTGCCTTGTTCAGCAAAGGGAGAGGGAGGGACTTCGGGGAAGTACTCCGACTCCTCGGCGACGTCGTAGTCTTTTTAATATAAAGTAAAATAAAAAGAGTACCACATTCAATCAAACCATATAACATTACATTGCAAGCATATAAGTTAAAGTTGGTTTGATTAAAAATAAATAAACTCAAAGGTTAAGGTTCTGAATTTTATAAATAATTTTAAAGGGATTAAAATGAAGGGTTGTCCTTTTTAGAAAACAAATGTTTAAATGTGATTATTGTCATATTAAATTCTCAAACAAGTGTGAAATGAAAAGTCCATGTCAATTTGGTGGTTTTCAGTGAATGGACAGAAAGGAAATTAATATAAATTTTTCTGAAGTTTAAATATTTTAATCCATATTTTAATCCTAAAGGCTTTTGAATAATTATTTGAATAAACATGAGAATGTCAAAATAAACCTACTGTTTTTATTGCATAAATATGTAGAGAATAATTTTATGAAATTTCTAAAATTGGAATGGTAATTTTTAGAGTCCAAATGCATTAGATATGAATTTTACAAGTTTAAAAGCATTTCTGGAATTTATTTTCAAATTTTAAACCTCTCGGGTCCACGGTGAGCCAGGCCCACGGTGAACCCGCGCACTGTGCGCGTGCACCGGGTCGATCTGGACCGTCGGATCTAGATCCGGTGGCCAGGCGCGAGGCGGGAGGGTTAAGTGACAACGGACGGCCAGGATTAAAACGCGCGAAGGGGTACCACGTGGACGCACGAGATCGCGCGTCGGGTTAAATGGAAATCGACGCGCGAGATTAAAACGTAACGCTTTGACCAGATCCGACGGTGCGGATTAGATCGCGTACGTGGGTTCACGCGCGTCGTCCGATCGCGATCGTGCGGCCAGGATTAAATCCGGCACGACACGCGCTAAGGGGGTTATACCCCCCTTCGTCTCCGGCGACGGTGGGGTTCGGGTGCGGCGGCGACGGCGCCTACGAGGGGGCTAGGCCCTAGCTCTATGCGAAAACGAAAAGAGGAGGCCAAGGCGGTCACGAAGGTACCTTAGTTGGCGAAGGAGGACGGCTGACGGCGGCCGGCGGCGAGGGTAGACGCGAAGGGCTTCTCGGGTACTCGACGGCGGTGGGGATCCAGCGATCTCCTTGGCCAGCGAAGGTGTGGCCGAGGTGGGGGTGGTCCTTGCGGTTGCAGAGGTGCGGTCGACGAGGACGGAGGAGTACTCCGGCGACGGTGGTCGACGGCTGGAGAACAGGAGGCGGTGTGGCGCTAAAAGCCGGGTGGTGGGCGCTCTGTGTGTTCTCGCAAGGCGTAGGCGTGGGGGTGAAATGCGGGTGACCGGGGGGTTTAAATAGGGCCATCGGCGGGGGCAGAGAGGGCGTAGTCTACGGTGGCCGGGAGTTAACGCGTTTAAACGCCGGCGAGGTTCGGGTTGAACGCGGTTTCAACGCACCTGGACGCGAATCGGGCGAAATTAATAGGGGGAAACGGTCGGCGCGTTGAGGGGGATTCATTGCCGGCGACGAATTTAAGGGAGGGGGCCGGCGGGGGCGGATCCGAGGCGGGATTAGGGCTTCGGCCGGCGAGGGGGGGGGGGATTTGGGGGCGGATCCCGCGGGGAAGACGGGTCCGACAGGTGGGCCAAGGTGGTCAGTGGGTGCGAGCGCGCGAGAGAGGGGACTGACAGGCGGGGCCGGGTTGTCGGGTTCGCGCGCGAGGGGAGGGATTCGGCGCCGACAGGTGGGACCGGGTTGTCGGGTTCGCGCGCGAGGGGAGGGATTCGGCGCCGACAGGTGGGACCGGGTTGTCAGCCTAAGGCGAGCGCGGTAACGGGCTGGGCCGGCCGGGAGAGAGAGAAGGGGGGGGAGGAGCCCATTACTGTTCTATTACTTTTCTGAATAAAAATAATTCCAGAAAATAGATTAAAATATTAGGGCTACTTCCAAGGTTGGTAAAAATTTATAAAAATTCTCAAAATTATATTTTGGTCTCAGGATTATATACAAAAAGTTTCACCTCCTGATTTGGTCATCTACTCTATGTTGTAGTTCAAAAGGGTATAAAAGGGATTTAAAGGTATTTTCTGAAATAATAATCCCCAGAAATTGAATTTAATAATATTTTTATTGGTTTGAAAATTTGGGGTGTTACAAACCTATCCCCCTTACAAGAATCTCGTCCTCGAGATTGGAACGCTACTCGAATAGCTCGGGGTATTGGGCTTTCAGCTCATCTTCTTTTTCCCAAGTGGCTTCTTCTGCGGGATGGTTGTTCCATTGGACTTTGCAGAAGCGGACGACGCGACTTCTGGTTACTCTTTCCTTGGTTTCCAAGATCTTGACGGGTCTCTCTATGTAGGTCAAGTCTTCTTGGACATTGAGCTGCTGAAGGTCGGCTTGCTCGGTGGGCACACGGAGACACTTCTTCAGCTGCGAGACATGGAACACATCATGAACGCCTGCCAAGGATGGAGGCAGTTCAAGTTGATATGCCACTTCTCCTTGTCGACGGAGGATCTGGAAAGGTCCGACGTAGCGGGGTGCTAGCTTGCCTTTCATGCTGAACCTTTGGGTGCCACGGAGGGGAGTGACTCGGAGGTAGACATAATCGCCCTCCTCAAAGGCTAGATCTCTTCGACGGTTGTCGGCATAGCTCTTTTGCCTGGATTGGGCGGCCTTCAAGCGGTCTCTTATGATCTTAACTTTCTCTTCAGCTTCTCTCAATAAATCTGTCCCAAACAGTTGCGATTCTCCGGTTTGATCCCAGAGCAACGGCGTTCTGCACTTACGCCCATAGAGTGCTTCGAACGGGGACATTTGTAGGCTGGCTTGATAGCTGTTGTTGTAGGAGAACTCCGCGTAAGGTAAGTTCTTGTCCCACATTCCGCCAAAGTCCTAGAGCACAAGCTCTAAGCATATCCCTCCAATATCTGGTTGACCCTTTCGGTTTGACCGTCGGTCTGTGGATGATAGGCGGTGCTAAAGTTCAGCCGGGTGCCGAGTTCCTCTTGAAGGTTCTTCCAAAACTTGGAGGTAAACTGACTCCCGCGGTCAGATACAATCTTCTTGGGAACTCCGTGGAGGCACACGATCCGGGTCATATACCAACTCAGC